>LS990922.1:16221676-16534176 GCA_900464855.2 Musa schizocarpa
GGCTAAAAAGAGTGGAAATTGTGCCAATGATATCGAAGTTGCAGAGGTCAACTGGCCGATTGGGCAATAGGCCGCAAGAGAGGATGATGCATCAAAGAATTGGACGAAGCGTCGATGGACCAATGACATGCCGGACAACATGATTCATGCTTAGTAATAATTGTCTAGATTAAAGTATATTTTTACATGTGCAGAATTAACTACGATAGCAAGGCATAAAACAAAATGAAGTTCCAGAGTCAAGAACGTGATTTTGTTGGGAGTTCGAGAGTTCGTCGGATGTCTAGACGTTTGTTAGAAGTTCTGTCGGAAATGACCAAGAAGTCCCAAAGCTTGCCAAAAAAAGCTCATCAGAACTCGCCAAGAAGATCATCATGAAGTCTAGGAGCTTGCGGGGAGTCCACTGGAATATTGCCGAGAGATCGTCGGAAGTTTGCCGGAAGATCACCGGAAGCTCGTTGGAAGAAACCTAGACTTACGGACTTTGTTTAGCTTAGTAAATATCTTAAAAATTATAGTTAGCACATAATAGGGATTAGAATTGGGCCAACCCAATTAGGAGACAGTTGGGCCAAGTTTGGGCTAAGAGAAAGGCCCAAATAATGACCAAACAGGTGAAATCGTCATGGTACAGTCTCCAAGATTATATCAAGTAGTGGTACTGCCAGTTTGGGCGATGGCACTACCCAGACTCAGTCTCTGAGACTATTTGGGTGGTGGTACCACCAGTCTGGGCAGTGTACTGCCTAGTATCAGGCTGCAGGCGGTGGTACTGCCCATTGCACGCGGTGGTACCGCCCGTACCTGAAATTTTAGGGGTTTGAATTTTGGGCTCCAAATTTGAATCCATTTGGGGCCTATAAATATCCCAACTATTCCTGCATGGATAAGTAAGAAATATTGAGCAAAACTCTATGATTCTAAAATTGTAAACATTAGAAAGTTGAGTTCCCAATTCCTAAAGCTTAGAGAGAGTTCTAAGGGAGGTGTGAGAGGGATACCTTATAAAAGAGGGCTGTAAAAGGTTGTCTCCTAAACTTGTGAAAATGAGAAGAGGGGTGTAAAAGGGTAGTTGGTCTTCGTCTATTGAAAGAAGACCGACAGTGGATGCCGATGGCCTCAACGGAAGAGGAATTGACGAAGTGGATGTAGGTCATGATGACCGAACCACTATAAAAATATGGTTTGCGTTTCTCTTGTGCAATTTACTTTACTGCAAAACACTTTACTTGCTTTACATCCACTATGCTCTTCCATATGCTTTCAAAGTTAATACGTTTATGAAATGGTTTTTCGTTGGAAATGGATTTAATCGCAACGAAGTTTTTTGAACCGACGTAATTTTTACCGCTGCACTAATTCAACCCCCCTCTTAGTGCCGACTCTTTTCTTAACAATTGGTATCAGAGCCTCGTATTTCTCATTTAGTTTAACACCCAAGAGAAATGACTCTTTTTAGCTTTCAAGATAGTCACTCTCTCGTTCGTCCTCCCTTGTTCAATGGGACGAACTACACATATTGGGAAACTCGAATGAGAGTTTTCTTGCTTTTTTTATATTTGAACTTATGGAATATTGTCGAAAGCGGTTTTCGAATGTCTTCTCTTTCAATGAACCATTGGAATAATTTGGAGAAGAAGACTTTTTCCTTAAATGCTAGAGCTATGAACTCTCTATTTTGCGCTTTGGATAAAATTGAGTTTAATCGGGTTTCTACTTGTGAAATGACTTTCAATATATGGCACACTCTCGAAATCACACGTGAAAGCATAACAAAGTTAAAGATTCAAAAATTAGTTTTTTAATACATGATTTTAAACTTTTTTGAATGAAGCCAAGTGAAACTGTTGTTGACATGTATACTCATTTTACGGATGTCAATAGTTTAAAAGCACTTGGTAGAAGTTTTTCAGATTTTAAACTTGTAAACAAAATTTTACGTTCTCCTAATAAGAGTTGGGATTCAAAAGTAATGGCTATTCAAAAATAAAAAAACTTGAACCATTTACCAATTGAAGAACTTATAGGGTCGTTGATGACCTATGAAATAACGTGCAATGCACGTGAAGAACTTGAGAACCACATTCTAAAGAACAAAAAAGATTTTAGACTTAGAACAATCAAAGACCACTCGAGCATAAGCTCAAGTGATGGTGAACTTGAACTCCTCACTATGAAATTTAAAAGGTTCATGAAACAAAAATTGAAGAATAAAAATAAACTTAAAAAGAACGCAACTACTTGCTATGAATGCAAAAAGAAGGAAGCAATATTGGATGAAATGAGCTCATCCGAAGATGAAGGACAATCCAACAAAAGCGAGGTGACAAACTAAGCCTTAACAATTTTCGACAATGAGGTAAACAACTCAAACGAAACTCCTTTAATTTATTTCAAAATTACATGATGCTTTTCATAAGTTATTTTTAATTTAGTTTAGAATTTTTTTTTTTTGCATGAAAATGTTCAAAGTTTTAGGATCATGCTTATCTTTCTAGTAATTTTGAAAATGATAATGACAATTGCATGTTTTATAAAAAAATAATAAAATATTAGAATTAAATCTAGTGATTAATTTCTTATATGGTATAAACAATTATGCATATTGTGATGATTTTGTATTGCTTTTCAAGTTTTGTTGGATGGTTTTTATATGAAAAAATTAAGCATACTTTTATAAAATCAATCACATAAAATGAAACACATAAAAAAAAATCAAATGATAAATCAAATCTTTTGTCTAAAGAAACAATAATATGTATCATATTGATTTCCTACTTTGATTGAAAACGCTCAATAAAATCATGCTTGTTGTTTTTAATAAAAGTTTTGGTACAATGCTTATGACTTAATTCTATGCATGAGATTTTAAAGTTATACATGATAGCTTTTCTACGGAAGGCTTGATGATTTTTGTGATGAATCTTGTCCTTGGTTTTCGATTTTAAACATGATGCATGGTTTTGATATAAAAAGAAACATTTGGTCATGCTAATATAAAGTCAATCATACAAATTGAAACTAAAGAAGATTATATATCTTTAAGAATCATTCAACATTATGTTCAATAAAGCCATACTTAATGTCTTAATGAAAATGTTAAGAGATTTGATATCATGCTTAATGAGTTTATAGTTTGAAATTGTGCATGATATACCTTGAAAACTTGAAACTATGTTTTGGTATCATGCCCAAAGTAATGATTCATAATGATCATGCTTAATGAGTTTATATTTCAAAATTATGCATGACGATTTTTGTGATTCATGGCTTGTTGATCCTTGTCGTGATGAAATTTAATTTTTTGGTTTTAAAACAATGATGAATGTTTTTATTTAGCAAAGGCATGCTTGTATGAAATAAAAGGGGAATACATTTATTGAAAATTTCTCAATTCCTATGTTATGAATTTTTTTAACCATGAAATTGATTTTGATTTTGATTTTGATTTTTCATTAATGAATTCATGTATATTATGCTTTTGTGAATCTCATGGATTATGAAAATGATTTAAATTTAATGGATTTTATCGAAATCATGATCTTGATTTCTCGTGATTTATAACTTGAAATTGTTTATGAAACAAGATCTTGTTTTTGAACTCCATATTTCTTCTTATCGTTTACTAAAGAAGAAAATTTCCTAAATGAATTATGAATTTTTGGAACTATAATTTTTTTGATTCATAATGAATTAAGAGATTTTATATGTATGAATTAATATCTTGTTCTCCTACAAGATTGAATGAATTTTATCTATATCATGATCTTCTAAAAATTGTTTTCGTTATTTATTTAAGAGGAGATTTGTTAAAATGAATCATGATTTCTCTTGATTTCTCATAATTATAACTTAAAAATTCTTTTTATAAATCAAGATTGTCTACTATGATTCTTTCTTTTCGCTATTTTAGTTATCCAAAAAGAATCATAATATGTCTCTTGATACTCACAATTTGTCTTCATGATCTTTGATATTTTATCTCTCATGATATGATTATTATGTAAAATTCCTTGTATTCATGAAGTATATCTCTTCACTAAGTTCTTCTTGATATTCTTCATGTGATAATATCACATGAATGCATGCAATACTATGATTTTGACATTCATGACTTGATTTTTTGATGATTGAAAATAATGACTAGAATATTGATATAATTATGAATGGTGATTTGGTATTATGTATGCAATACTTCAACTTATGATACTGATGCATGCAATAATGAAATATTCATGATAAATTTTTTTTTGATATTGATGACTTGATTTTTCATCTTTGTTATTTACTTTTGTCACGATTTGAAAATTATTGTCAAGGAAAAAAATAATTATAAAATTATTTTCTTCCCTTCTTTTTGGACAATGACAAAGGGGGAGAAATTTTGCTAGCTTGCATACTTCAAGAAGAAGTAAATGTTGAATCTCGGATTTTGATGATAAAATTAATTGATAGGTTAATTGATCTAATATATATTATTGAGTTAAGTATGCAGGATTAACTATGATAACCAGAAAGCACAAAGCAAGGATACCAGAGTCAAGTTCGATGAACGTTTAAGAGTCCGAAGAATCGTCGGAGATGCTACCGGAACCAACCGAGAAGAAATCGGGAACCTGTCGGAATTTTCGGAAGTTCGCCGAAGAGATCGTCAGAGGTTCACGGAGATCATCGAGAAGGCTTGACTACTCATTAAAGTCATCACAAGTTCGGGAGCTTGCTGGGAGCCCGTCGGAAGAAGTTCGTCGGAAAGCTCGCCGGAACAAGACTCGACGTTCGCGGTTGAAAAATTGCTTAGGATGTGTTTTGTTATGTAGTTCACTTGTAATTAGGATTAGGATTAAGAGATAATCTTATATCCGGGTTAGGGGCCAATTGGGCCCAAAATTAGACTTGGTTTGGGCAAAATTTGAAGCCCAAACAAGTGAACCGAAGGGTCTGGCGGTGGCACTGCCAGACTGGGCGGTGGCACTGCCTGGGCTGGGCGGTGGCACCGCCTAGCACTGTCAGCGTCTGACACTGACAGGCGGTGGCACTGCCACTGACAGGCGATGGCACTGCCAGCATCGGGAACCCAACGAGAATTCAAATTCGGAGCCCAAATTTGAATCCTCTTGAGGCCTATAAATACCCCTCAAATCTCAGCTGAGATTACAACTTTTTGAGCAGCAATTGTTTAAGAGAAAGGCCTTAGAAAAGTCTTAGCTAGTCTTGTTTTTAATTTGCTAGTGTTCACCTCCTTCTTTCTTGCTGAAAATCTATAAGAGAGTGAACCGCTTGTAAAAGAGTTGTAAGAGGGGTATTCACCCTTCTCTTTCAAGAGATTTGCTAGTGGAAGGTGGGAGCCTCATCGAAGAGGGGCCTCGCAAGTGGATGTAGGTCACTTGACCGACCACTTCAAAAAGGCGTAATCTCTGGTTTGCATTTCATTACTGCTATTTACATTACTGCAAACCTTCTTACTTGCTTTATTTCATCATTACCTTTACTGCACAACTTTGCGAATACACTTTCAAGTTAAGCAATTCCGATTCCGATTTTTATCGTATGAAAGATTTGTTGAAACCAACGTTTTAATCCGCTGCACTAATTTACCCCCCCCTCTTAGTGCCGCTCCAATCCTAACAATTGGTATCAGAGAAAGGCTCACTCTCATATTTGGTTTAATACCCAAGAGAGATGGCTTACTCCAGCATGCATGAGGGACACTCTATCACACGTCCACCTATGTTTAATGGGTTGGATTACACGTATTGGAAGACTCGGATGAGAATCTTCCTCATTTCTATGGATTTCGAGCTTTGGACTATTGTTGAAAACGGATTTCAAAAATCTTCTCTTCCGATGAGCGAATGGAATGAATCGGAGAAGGTTTTTGCTTTAAATGCAAAGGCTATGAATGCCTTGTTTTGTGCACTAGACAAAAATGAATTTAATCGTGTTTCAATTTGTGATTCGGCTTTTGATATTTGGAGAACTCTTGAGGTCACTCATGAAGGCACTAGCCGAGTGAAAGAGTCCAAATCAACATCCTTGTGCACTCTTACGAACTTTTTCGAATGAAACCAAGTGAGTCCATCGGAGACATGTACACCCGGTTTACGAATGTCATCAATGGACTCAAAGCTCTTGGTAAAGATTTTACTAACTTTGAACTAGTAACTAAAATCTTAAGATCCCTCCCTAAAAGTTGGGATCCAAAAGTTATGGCCATTCAAGAGGCCAAAGACCTTAAAACATTCCCTCTTGAAGAACTCATTGGGTCTCTAATGACCTACGAAATGACATGTCAAGCTCATGACGAGCTCGAGAACCCCCTTCCAAAGAACAGGAAGGATATGACACTCAAATCACAAGAAGACCATTTGAAAGGAACATCAAGTGATGAGGACAGTGATAATGACATTGCACTTTTGACTCAAAAATTTAAAAAATATTTAAGGAAGAATAAATTTAAAAATAATACAAAAAATAAATTTGAACAAAAGAAGGACCAAGTGATTTGCTATGAATGCAAAAAACCGGGACACTACAAGAACGATTGTCCTCAAGCCAAAAAGAGAACATCGAAGAAGAAGGCGCTCAAAGCAACATGGGATGATTTAAGCGCGTCCGAAGAAGAGGAGTCCAACACCGAGCAAGTTGCTTATTACACCCTAATGGCCATCGGAGAAGAGGTAACAGATTTAATTGATGCAAATTTACCTTATCATGAATTATTAAATGCTTTCAATGAGTTATTTGATGAATGTAAGACAATTAGTAGAAAATATAAATTGCTAAAAAAGGAGCATGATAGTCTCACTTGTGATATCGATAAATTAAAAACTGAATATCATGATAGTTTAGCTCCATGTATAAAATGCCATGATCTAGAATCTCTCCAAAAGGAGAACTTGCTACTTAAGGACACCTTGAAGAAATTCGAGGTTGGTAGCAAATCTTTGAACATGATCCTTACAAATAAGGGTCACGTTCCTAAAAGAAGTGGAATCGGATTTGTGAGAAGTCCTCACCAAAATCCAACCACCTTCATTAAAGGCCCCGTCTTACAAGTTCGGCACCAAAGCCATTGCAACTTTTGTTGCAAATATGGACATAAAACTTATAAATGTCCATTCAAGAAAATTAGTCTGAACAAACTAATTTGGGTTCCTAAAGGAACCATGATCAATTCTATGCAATATGATGAACAAGTTTTTAAGGCACCCAAAAGAAAATAGGTACCTAAAAATAATCCCTTCTTGTAGAAACATACACCATCACAAGCTAGGAGCAAGAGATGGTATCTAGATAGTGGATGCTCAAGACATATGACTGGAGATCCATCTCATTTCTCTATGCTCACTAGCAAAGAAGAAGGGTACGTCACCTTCGGAGACAACAACCAAGAGAAAATCATTGGCAAGGGAACCATAGGTAACAAATTAAAATTTTCTATTGATGATATCTTACTAGTTGATGGATTGAAACATAATCTCTTGAGTGTTAGTCAATTATGCGATAAAGGTTATATCGTTAGATTTGAATTAAATGTATGTATTATTGAAAAACCAAACCATAACATGACTATGATTGCATTAAAACAAAATAATATCTACACCATCAACCTTGATGAACTAAGTAATGAAATGTGCTTCTCTGCTTTAAATGATGATGCTTGGCTTTGGCATAGGAGACTAGGCCATGCAAGCATGAAACTAATATCTAAGATCTCATCTAGAGAATTAGTGCGAGGAATTCCAAATATAAAGTTTATTAAGGACAAAGTATGTGATCCATGTCAAATAGGTAAACAAATAAAAACTAGTTTCAAATCAAAAACTCAAATTAGCACCACTAGACCATTACAATTGATTCATTTGGACTTATTTGGACCAATTGATACGACAAGTCTAGGAGGAAGCAAATATGCATTTGTAATTGTGGATGACTATACTAGATACACTTGGACCTATTTCTTAACTCACAAAAGTGATTGTTTCAAGTGTTTCTCTAGATTTTGTAAACTCACTCAAAACGAAAAAGGTTTCATGATTTCATCAATTCGGAGTGATCACGGTGGCGAATTTCAAAACCGTGACTTTCAAAATTTTTGTGAAGTTAATGGATACAATCACAACTTCTCCACTCCGAGGAATCCCCAACAAAATGGAGTAGTTGAAAGAAAAAATAGAAGCCTATAAGAAATGGCAAGAACTATGTTAAATGAACATAGTTTACCTAAGTATTTTTGGGCCGAAGCCGTAAATACGGCTTGCTACATCATGAATAGAGTCCTAATAAGACCATCCTTATCAAAAACGCCCTATGAATTATGGAATAACAAAAAACCAAATATTTCCTATTTTAAAGTTTTCGGTTGTAAATGCTTTATTTTAAATGAAAGGGATGCCTTAGGAAAATTTGATGCTAAATCCGATGAAGGCATCTTTCTTGGTTACTCTTCCGTTTCTAAGGCTTTTCGGGTTTTTAACAAAAGAACCTTAGTAATAGAAGAGTCTATTCATGTAGTTTTTTTAATAAAGTTTTAAATTAAAAGAAAAATGATTTTGATGATGATCTTGGTTTTGATAACTTGCATTTAAATGAACCCCCTCCTCAAAATAGCAACTTGGATGCACCTTCTTCCGAAATTGCCTTACCTAAGGAATGGAAGTATATAGATGCTCATCCAAAGGAACTAATTATAGGGGATACATCAAAAGGGGTTCAAACTCGTTCCTCTTTCAAGAATTTTTGTGCCAACGCCGCCTTCCTTTCTCAAAGCGAACCTAAATGCATTGACGAGGCCATAAAAGATGATTTTTGGGTTATCGCAATGTAAGAGGAATTGAATCAATTTGAGAGGAATAAGGTATGAAAGCTTGTTCCTAGACCTAGTGACTATTTAGTCATTGGTACTAAATGGGTCTTTAGAAACAAGCAAGATGAAAATGGTATCGTGGTTAGAAACAAGGCTAGATTAGTGGCCAAAGGTTTCAACCAAGAAGAAGGTATCGATTACGAAGAAACCTTCGCTCCCGTGGCTCGATTAGAAGCCATAAGGATGCTCCTTGCCTATGCTAGTAGTAATAATTTTAAACTATTTCAAATGGATGTCAAAAGTGCCTTCTTGAATGGTTTTATTTCCGAAGAAGTATATGTCGAACAACCTCCCAGATTTGAAAATTCTCTTCTTCCTAATCATGTATTCAAATTGACTAAGGCTCTCTATGGCTTAAAACAAGCTCCTAGAGCTTGGTATGAAAGGCTTAGTTCCATTCTTATTTTAAATAATTTTACCAAAGGCAAGGTTGATACTACATTGTTTATTAAATATTTTGAAAATAATTTTCTTGTTGTGCAAATTTATGTTGACGATATTATTTTTGGCTCTTCGGATGAATCACTATGTGAATCATTTGCCAAATATATGAGTCATGAATTTGAAATGAGTTTAATGGGTGAATTAACCTTCTTTTTAGGATTACAAATCAAATAACTTAGGGATGGTATATTTCTTAACCAATCTAAATATACATTAGAATTATTAAAACGATTTAACATAGATAATTCAAAAGTAATAAACACCCCTATGAGTACTGCGACTAAATTAGATATGGATGAAAATAGTGAAAATTTTGATCAAAAAATATATAGGGGAATGATAGGTAGTCTACTCTACCTTACCGCGACTAGACCAGATATTATGTTTAGTGTAGGACTTTGCGCTAGGTTTCAATCAAATCATAAATTATCTCATCTTAAAAGTGTTAAAAGAATATTTAGTTATCTTAAAGGAACTCCAAATCTAGGACTGTGGTATCCAAAATCTGAAAAATTCGATTTAATAGCTTATGCATATGCCAATTTTGGCGGATGCAGGATAGATAGAAAAAGTACATCCGGAACATGCCAATTTTTAGGACATGCACTTGTTTCTTGGACTTCCAAGAAACAAAATTCAATTACACTATCTACGGCGGAAGCCGAATATATTGCTGCAAGTGCATGTTGTGCACAAGTTGTTTGGATGAAAAATACATTAGAAGACTATGGAATTCACTTTAAAAATATTCTCATAAAATATGATAATACTAGTGCCATATGTCTTACTAAAAATCCAATTTAGCACTCTAGAACTAAGCACATCGACGTTAGACATCATTTCATACGTGATCATGTCCTTAACAATGATGTTGTTCTAGAATTCATTGACACAAAGCATCAATTAGCAAATATATTTACAAAAGCCTTGAATGAAGACCAATTTGAATTCATTAAAAGGGAATTAGGTATGTTAAATTGCCCCTAAATAATAAACTTGTTTGAATGGATTTTCCGTAAAGTTTTTCATTCTCTCTCCGTTCCTCGGTGAACTGATCCTTCTCTTTCGATTCTCATGACATGTTAAATTTTCTTATCCTATCTTGAGTCAAACACCGCTCCCATCTGATCAAGATTAATGATTTTATGATATTTTGAATTTCGAAATTGATTTTGATGGCTTGATTATGAGTTTCAAGTTGACGAATTGAATTTGAATGAATTTGTATTCGAATTATGATCTTGACTTATTGGAGTTACTACTTGAAACATTTTTTGTCTTATCCCAATCTCTTCCTTGTACATCTGCAACTTTTGTTACTTATAGAACGAAGAGATTTGATAATATGGATGAATGCTGAATTTTCATTTAAGATGAACTCTGCGTAAATATTTTAGCATACTTAATTTTGAATGATAAAATCTTTGTATGACAAACTATATGCTTCAAGTCTCATTCCCTTTTTGTTGATGACAAAGGGGGAGAAAAGTGATGACTTGTATCATTTTAATAGCATGACTTATATAAATTGCAAAAGCTTTTCAAAATCTTTGAGAATATGCCTTGCAAAATCTTTGAGAAAAGTGATCGATCGATGAATGTCTTATATGCCTTGCAAAATCTTTGAGAATATCGCAAGATCGATTGATCATATTGAAAGCATGTCTAACATGTATATCATGAAATTCATGTTGAAAATCTTTATCTCTTGTCGTAGTAAAATTTGTCTCTTATCTTTCGACTTGAAAAGGATTTTCATCGAAGTTTCGCATTTACATTATGCTTAATGAGAATAACGATAAGTTCTACGGTTAGAACTTATCGGTTTATGCTTGAATTCAATGGGATGGAATTCAAGTGTTTTTTGTTAGGATCGGAGCAGCACTAAGAGGGGGGGTGAATTAGTGCAGCGGATTAAAACTTCGGTTTTTTTAAAAAATCTTTCGTATGAAGAGAGCGGAACTTGACAAGCTTAATCTTGAAAGCGTATTCTTAAATATGCGCAGCAAAAGTAATAATGAACTAAAGCATATAAGAAGGTTTGCAATAATGTAAATAACAATAATGAAACGCATAAACCAAGGATCACACCGATTTTTTAGAGTGGTTAGGTCAAATGACCTACTCCACTTTATGAGGCCCCTCTTCGATGAGGCTCCTACCTTCCACTAGCAAGTCTCTTGAAATGGAAGGGTAAATACCCTCTTACAACTCTTTACAAGTGGTTCACTCTCTTACAGATTTTCGAGAAGAGATGAGGTGAACACTAGCAAATTGAAAAGAAAGCAAGCTAACACTTTTCTAAGATCTTTCTCTCAAACTCTTCTTTGCTCAAAAGGTTGTGTTCTCGGCTGAGATTTGAGGGGTATTTATAGGCCTCAAGAGGATTCAAATTTGGGCTCCAAAATTTGAGCTCCAAAATTCAAATTCTCTTTGGGTTCCCGATCTTTGGCGGTGCCACCTTGGCCTTCAGTCTTTGGGAGGTGCCATAGCCTTGACCCAGGGGAATAATCCTTGCCAGGCGGTGGTGCCACCCCTGCTTGGCTCTCCGGTTCACTTGGTTTGGCTTTCTTTTAGCCCAAACCAAATCTGACTTTGGCCCCAGTTGGCCCCTAACCAGGATATAGGATTATCTTCTTAATCCTAATCCTAATTACAAAGTGAACTACATAACAAAACACATCCTAAGCAATTTATTAACATGATGAACGTCAAGTCTTGTTCGTGAAGCTTTCAAACGAACTTCCTTCGACGGGGTCCAAGCACGCTCGAACTTGTGATGACTTTAAAGAGTAGCTGAGACTTCTCGGTGATCTCTGCGACCTCCTCCGGCGATCTCTTGGCAAACTTCCAACAGTTCCCGATTTCTTCTCGGTTGGTTTCGGAAGACATCTCCGACGATTCTTGAACTCTTAAACGTTCATCGAACTCGACTTCGGTATTCTTGCTTTATGTTTTCTGTTTATCGTAGTTAATCCTGCATACTTAACTCAATAATATGGATTAGATCAAATAACCCATCAATTGATTTTATCATCAAAATCCGAGATTCAACAATCTCCCCCTTTTTGATGATGACAATCAATTGATGACGAAGTTAAACATAACTCCCCCTATTTATATGCCATATTATAAGAAGATAAAAAACACTTGAATTCCATCCCATTGGATTCAAGCATAACCCGATAAGTTCTAACCGTAGAGCTTATCGTGATCCTCATTAAACAATAGTGAATACAAAACTTCTATGAAAATCATAAGTTAAATGAAAAGGGACGAATTTTACTACGACAGAAGATAAAGATTTTCAATATATATTTTATGATTTAGATGTATGGCATGCTTTCAATATGATCAATCAATCTTGTGATATTTTCAAGGATTTTGCAAGGCATATAAGTCATTCATATCACACAAGTTTTTGTAATCCATATAAGTCATGCTATCATTATGGTGTAGGTCATCACTTCTCCCCCTTTGTCATCAACAAAAAGAGACAAGCCATCGAATTGATGATCATAAAAAAATAGCATTTAACAAGGTTTATCATTTAAATTTGCCAGAAATAGTTTATCCAAAAGAAATCATACAGATCAAAACAGTAGTTATCTAAAAGGAAGGATCAGTTATCGTTTAATCGATGACAAACTTTGAACTTGTTAAAAGCAAATAGAACAGAATAAAAAGATACATCAGTTTAATCCTTAGGAGGTAATCCACAATCCTGATACATGATATCTATTTTTTCATTCAGTTGTCGTAATGTCTTCAAAATTTCAACTTGTTGATTTTGAATTTGTTCTTGTTGTGATTTGATCTGAGACAGTTCCGCCATAATGCGATCTTCAGAGGAGGAAATAGGATTTGAAGGTCTTTGGGCCAAAAAGGACTAGGAGGAGGAGATTCATTTCCCATAAGAATTGGTGTTTGGGTGTTCTATTTGTGGAGGAATTGGATCCGTCCTTCTAGGCTGCCTAACCCATATGCCATTGCTAAAGGTGCACCTAAGTCTTTTCAGAGGTTTTTTATTTATTATGTTATATCTATCATTTTGAATAGATTCTTCATCGGGTGGGATGCAAATGTCATAGGCATGAAGAAATCTAGTGATTAACCTCCCATATGGCAGCATAGTATCTTTAGCCATAATATCTGCATGTGTTGCGAATTGAGTACCCAAAACAATTATCTGACGGTCATAATCCAATACATGGTACTCATCTCAATTTGACTTATTTTTAGTCAAGATGAAATTGTGTGGAGAATATGATGCTTGTGATAATGTGATGAAGAATTTTAGAGTTGAAAAGGCAGTAAGTGTTCACAGCTCTTGGGTAGGAAGTCAAGGTTTGGATTTGCAAAGATTATTTCTAAAACTTGGTATAGGTTGCTCCTATTGAGTTGGCGTCCCATTTACCTTTAAAATAGCATCCTTTATCTTTTTTTCAGTTATGCCAATTAGCTCACAAATGGTGCTGTCAAATATTCTAATGGGTGTTCCTAGAAGGTAAGTGCTTAGGCTATTATTGTCCTCATATAGGTTGGCATAGAACAATCTAACTAATCGCGGATAGATTGGTTCATCTAGTTGTAGTAGTGGTAGAGCTTTTAGGTGTGCAAAACACCTAATGGGATCTAAGTCTTCTAGTTCATCCAAATCAACATATTTTCCCTTATGGATACCTCGTCTTTCAAATTTTGGAAAACTAAGGGCTACCTCTTTTGATCTAAAAAGATCATGGTCAAATGAATCTCCTTCAATCCTTTTTCCTTTTGATCTCTTAGGAGCCATTATCTAGACAAGATGATGATGAAATTGTGAAAAATAAGCAAGGGAAAGAGAAAGGAAAAGAGGGAATGAGATACCAAAAAGAGGGATTTCAAGTGTTACCTTATGGAGATTATGTTGAGAGATGGAAGGCTTGGACCACCAAGAATCCTTCTCCAATGCTTCTAAGAGGTAGAATGAGGGTTAGAGGAAATGGGAGAGGGTTTTGAGAGCTCTTTCTTCGGGTTGGGGCGGTGTCACCGGCCCCTAACCCCTCAGGTTAATAAAAATTTCGGTCGGTGCCACCATAAAACCGGCGGTGTCACCACCTGGCCGGAAGGCCAAAAAGGTACAACCGCTAGATCTGGCGGTGCCACATTGGCATCCATGGAGGAAAAAAAAAAAATTTTCTTCCTCTTTTTTTTGTTTGCTTCCCTCAAGATAATAAGTTATACTTTAATGGATCATTTTGAAGTGAAGAAGAAAGAAGAAATCAAATCCACAAAAGAAAGGAAAAGGACGAGTCATTTTTCATGAAGCTCATTTTAGGGATAATTTAACATGCCTAATTCCCTTCTAATGAATTCAAATTGGTTTTCATTCAAGGCTTTTGTGAATATGTCTGCTAATTGATGCTTCGTGTCAATGAATTCTAGAACAACATTATTGTTAAGGACATGATCGCGTATGAAATGATGCCTAACGTCGATGTGCTTAGTTCTAGAATGCTGAATTGGATTTTTAGTAAGACATATGGCACTAGTATTATCACATTTTATGGGAATATTTTTAAAGTGAATTCCATAGTCTTCCAATGTATTTTTCATCCAAACAATTTGTGCACAACATGCACTCATGACAATGTATTCGACTTAAGTAAGTAGATAGTGCTACTGAATTTTGTTTCTTGAAGTCCAAGAAATAAGTGCATGTCCTAAAAATTGGCATGTTCGGATGTACTCTTTCTATCTATCCTACATCCGCCAAAATTGGCATCCGTAAGCCATTAAATCAAATTTTTCAGATTTTGGATACCATAAACCTAAATTTGGAGTTCCTTTAAGATACCTAAATATTCTTTTAACACTTTTAAGATGAGATAGTTTAGGATTTGATTGAAACCTAGCACAAAGTCCTACACTAAACATGATATCTGGTCTAGTAGCGGTAAGGTAGAGTAGACTACCTATCATTCCCCTATATGTTTTTTGATCGAAGTTTTCACTATTTTCATCCATATCTAACTTAGTCGAAGTACTCATAGGGGTGTTTTTTGCTTTTGAATTATCCATGTTAAATCGTTTTAACAATTCTAATGTATATTTAGATTGGTTAAGAAATATACCATCCTTAAGTTGTTTGATTTGTAATCCTAAAAAGAAAGTTAATTCCCCCATTAAACTCATTTCAAATTCATGACTCATAGATTTGGCAAATGATTCACATAGTGATTCATCCGAAGAGCCAAAAATAATATCGTCAACATAAATTTGTACAATAAGAAAATTATTTTCAAAATGTTTAATAAACAATATAGTATCAACCTTGCCTTTGGTAAAATTATTTAAAATAAGAAAAGAACTAAGCCTTTCATACCAAGCTCTAGGAGCTTGTTTCAAGCCATAGAGAGCCTTAGTCAATTTGAATACATGATTAGGAAGAAGAGAATTTTCAAATCCGGAGGTTGTTCGACATATACTTCTTGGAAATAAAACCATTCAAAAGGCACTTTTGACATCCATTTGAAATAGTTTAAAATTATAACTACTAGCATAGGCAAGGAGCATCCTTATGGCTTCTAATCGAACCCACGGGAGCGAAAGTTTTTCTTAAATGTCGATACCTTCTTCTTGGTTGAAACCTTTGGCCACTAATCTAGCCTTGTTTCTAATCACGATACCATTTTCGTCTTGCTTGTTTCTAAAGACCCACTTAGTACGAATGACTAAATGGTCACTAGGTCTAGGAACAAGCTCCCACACCTTATTTCTCTCAAATTGATTCAGTTTCTCTTGCATTGCAATAATCCAAAAATCATCTTTTATGGCCTCGTCAATGCACTTAGGTTCAATTTGAGAGAAGAAGACGGCATTAGCGCAAAAATTCTTGAAAGAGGAACGAGTTTGAACCCCTTTAGATGTATCCCCTATAATTAGCTCCTTTGGATGAGCATCTATATACTTCCATTCCTTAGGTAAGGAAATTTGGAAGAAGGTGCATCCAAGTTGCTATTTTGAGGGGGGGGTTCATTTAAATTCAAATTATCAAAACCAAGATCATCATCAAAATCATTTTTTCTTAAAATTTGAGACTTCATTAAAAACTACATGAATAGACTCTTCAATTACTAAGGTTCTTTTATTAAAAATCCAAAAAAGCTTTGAAAGCGGAAGAGTAACCAAGAAAGATGCCTTCATGGGATTTTTTGCATCAAATTTTCCTAAGGCATCCCTTTCATTTAAAATAAAGCATTTACAACCGAAAACTTTAAAATAGGAAATATTTGGTTTTTTTGTTATTCCATAATTCATAGAGAGTTTTTTTGATAAGGAAGGTCTTATTAGGACTCTATTCATGATAGCAAAAAGCCGTATTCTGACTTTGACCCAAAAAAATACTTAGGTAAACTATGTTCATTTAACATAGTTCTTGTCATTTCTTGTAGGTTTCTATTTTTTCTTTCAACTACTCCATTTTGTTGGGGATTTCTCGGAGTGGAGAAGTTATGATTGTATCCATTAACTTCACAAAAATTTTTGAAAGTCATGGTTTTGAAATTAGCCACCATGATCACTCCAATTGATGAAATCATGAACCCTTTTTTTTCGTTTTGAGTGAGTTTACAAAATTTAGAGAAACACTTGAAACAATCACTTTTTTGTGAGCTAAGAAATAGGTCCAAGTGTATCTAGAGTAGTCATCCACAATCACAAAAGCATATTTGCTTCCACCTAGACTTGTTGTATCAATTGGTCCAAATAAGTCCAAATGGATCAATTGTAGCGGTCTAGTGGTGCTAATTTGATTTTTTTGGTTTGAAGCTTGTTTTTATTTGTTTCCCTAATTGACATGCATCGGCATACCTTATCTTTAATAAACTTTATATTCGGAATCCCTCGTACTAATTCTTGAGATGAGATTTTTAGATATTGTTTTCATGCTTGCATGGCCTAATCTCCTATTCCAAAGCCAAGCATCATCATTTATGGTGAGGAAACACATTTCATTACTTAGTTCATCAAGATTGATGGTATAGACATTATTTTGTTTTAAAGCAATCATAGTCATGTTATGATTTGGTTTTCAATAATGCACATATTTGATTCAAATCTAACGATATAACCTTTATCGCATAATTGACTAATGCTCAATAGATTATGTTTTAATTCATCAACTAGTAACACATCATCAATGGAAAAACTTGATTTGTTACCTATGGTTTCCTTGCCAATGATTTTGCCTTTGTTGTTGTCTCCGAAGGTGACATAGCCTTCATCCATGCTAGTGAGCTTGGTGAATTGGGATGGATCTCCGGTCATATGCCTTGAGCATCCACTATCAAGATACCATCTCTTGCTCCTAGCATGTGATGGTGTATGTTTCTACAAGAAGGAATTATTTTTTTAGGTACCCATTTACTTTTTTGGGTGCCTCAAAAATAATCTAACTTGTTTATCATGTTGCATAGACTTGATCATGGTTCCTTTAGGAACCCAAATCAATTTGTTGGGACTAATTTTTTTGAATGGACATTGGTAAGTTATATGTCCATATTTGCAAAAAAAAGTTGCAATTGCTTTGATGTTGAACATGTAAGATAGGACCTTTAACGAAGGTGGTTGGATTTTGGTGAATACTTCTCACAAATCCGATTCCCTCCTTTTAGAAGGCGTGACCCTTATTTGTAAGGATCATGTTTAAGGACTTGCTACCGACCTCAATTTCTTCAAGGTGTCCTTAAGTACTAAGTTCTCATTTTGGAGAGTTTCTAAATCATGGCATTTAACACATGGAGCTAGACAATCATGATATTCAGTTTTAATTTATCAAAAAAGCACAAGTAAGACTATCATGCTCCTTTCTTAGCAATTTGTATTTTCTACTAATTGTCTTACAATCATCAAATAACTCATGGAAGGCATTTAATAAATCATGATAAGGTAAATCTGCATTAATTAAATCCGTTACCTCTTCTTCGAAGGCCATTAGGCGTAGTGAGCAACTTGCTCGGTGTTGGACTCCTCTTCTTGGATGTGCTTGAGTCATCCCATGTTGCCTTGCGCCTTCTTCTTTAGTGTTCTCTTTTTTTTTGGCTTGAGGGCAATCGTTCTTGTAGTGTCTCGATTTTTTGCATTCATAGCAAATCACTTGGTCCTTCTTTTGTTCAAATTTATTTTTTGTATTATTTTTAAATTTGTTCTTCCTTAAATATTTTTTAAATTTTTGAGTCAAAAGTGCAATGTCATTGTCACTGTCCTCATCACTTGATGTTCCTTTCAAGTGGTCTTCTTGTGATTTGAGTGTCATATCCTTCCTGTTCTTTGGAAGGGGTTCTCGAGCTTCGTCATGAGCTTGACATGTCATTTCAGTAGGTCATTAGAGACCCAATGAGTTCTTCAAGAGGGAATGTTTTAAGGTCTTTGGCCTCTTGAATGGCCGTAACTTTTGGATCCCAACTTTTTAGGGAGGGATCTTAAGATTTTAGTTACTAGTTCAAAGTTAGTAAAATCTTTACCAAGAGCTTTGAGTCCATTGATGACATCCAGAAAAGGGTGTACATGTCTCCGATGAACTCACTTGGTTTCATTCGGAAAAAGTTCATAAGAGTGCACAAGAATGTTGATTTTGGACTCTTTCACTCGGCTAGTGCCTTCGTGAGTGACCTCAAGAGTTCTCCAAATATCAAAAGCCGAATCACAAATTGAAACACGATTAAATTCGTTTTTGTCTAGTGCATAAAACAAGACATTCATAGCCTTTGCATTTAAAGCAAAAACCTTCTTCTCCGATTCATTCCATTCGCTCATCGGAAGAGAAGATTTTTGAAATCCGTTTTCAACAATAGTCCAAAGCTCGAAATCCATAGAAATGAGGAAGATCCTCATCCGAGTCTTCCAATACATTTAATCCGACCTGTTAAACATAGGTGGACGAGTGATAGAATGGCCCTCTTGCATGCCGGAGTAAGCCATCTCTCTTGGGTATTAAACCAAATATGAGAGATAACCTCGCTCTGATACCAATTGTTAGGATCGGAGCAGCACTAAGAGGGGGGGGTGAATTAGTGCAGCGGATTAAAACTTCGATTTTTTTAAAAAATCTTTCGTATGAAGAGAGCGGAACTTGACAAGCTTAATCTTGAAAGCGTATTCTTAAATATGTGCAGCAACAGTAATAATGAACTAAAGCATATAAGAAGGTTTGCAATAATGTAAATAACAATAATGAAACGCAAACCAAGGATCACACCGATTTTAGAGTGGTTCGGTCAAATGACCTACTCCACTTACGAGGCCCCTCTTCGATGAGGCTCCCACCTTCCACTAGCAAGTCTTTTGAAATGGAAGGGTAAATACCCCTCTTACAACTCTTTACAAGCGGTTCACTCTCTTACAGATTTTCGAGAAGAGATGAGGTGAACACTAGCAAATTGAAAAGAAAGCAAGCTAACACTTTTCTAAGATCTTTCTCTGAAACTCTTGCTGCTCAAAAGGTTGTGTTCTCAGCTGAGATTTGAGGGGTATTTATAGGCCTCAGAGGATTCAAATTTGGGCTCAAAATTTGAGCTCCAAAATTCAAATTCTCTTTGGGTTCCCGATCTTTGGCGGTGCCACTTAAAATAATGAGTGCCACCTTGGCCTTCGGGTCTTTGGGAGGTGCCCTGCTTTGGCTCTCCGGTTCACTTGGTTTTGCTTTCTTTTAGCCCAAACCAAATCTGACTTTTGCCCCAATTGGCCCCTAACAGGATATAGGATTATCTTCTTAATCCTAATCCTAATTACAAGTGAACTACATAACAAAACACATCCTAAGCAATTTATTAACCCATGACGTCAAGTCTTGTTCGGTGACTTCTGACGAACTTCCTTCGACGGGGGTCCAAGCAGCTCGAACTTGTGATGACTTTAAAAAGTAGCTGAGACTTCTCGGTGATCTCTGCGAACCTCGGCGATCTCTTGGCGAACTTCCAATAGGTTCCCGATTTCTTTCGGTTGGTTCGGCAGCATCTCAAACGATTCTTCGAACTCTTAAACGTTCATCGAACTCGACTCCGGTATTCTTGCTCTATGTTTTCTGTTTATCGTAGTTAATCCTGCATACTTAACTCAATAATATGGATTAGATCAAATAACCCCTCAATTGATTTTATCATCAAAATCCGAGATTCAACATTTTTATCTTCTCATAATATGGCATATAGATAGGGGGAGTTATGTTTAACTCCGTCATCAATTGATTGTCATCATTAAAAAGGGAGAGATTGTTGAATCTCGGATTTTGATGATGAAAAATCAATTGATGGGTTAATTGATCTAATCCATATTATTGAGTTAAATGTGTGATTAATTAACTACGATAACCAAAAACACAAAAGCAAGGATATCTTGGAGTCAAGTTCGATGGACGTTAAAGTAGAAAATCGTCGAGATCTTCGAACCAACAACGAGAAGAAATCGAACCCATCGAATTTTCGAAGAAAGAAGAGATCGTCGGAGGTTCACGGAGATCACCGAGAAGGCTTGGCTACTCATTAAAGTCATCACAAGTTCGGGAGCTTCTTGGGAGCCCGTTGGAAGAAGTTCGTCGGAAAAAGTCCGGAATAAGACTCGACGTTCGCGGTTGAAAAATTGCTTAGGATGTGTTTTGTTATGTAGTTCACTTGTCATTAGGATTAGGATTAAGAGATAATCCTATATCCTGGTTATGGGCCAACTGGGTCCAAAATTAGACTTGGTTTGGGCAAAATTTGAAGCCCAAACAAGTGAGCCGAAGGGTCTGGCGGTGGCACTGCCAGACTGGGCGGTGGCACCGCCCTGCACTATCAGCGTCTGACACTGTCAGGCGGTGGCACCGCTAGCATCGAGAACCCAACGAGAATTCAAATTTGGAGCCCAAATTTGAATCCTCTTGAGGCCTATAAATACCTCTCAAATCTCAGCTGAGATTACAACTTTTTGAGCAGCAATTGTTTAAGAGAAAGGCCTTAGAAAAGTCTTAGCTAGTCTTGTTTTCAATTTGCTAGTGTTCACATTCTTCTTTCTTGCTGAAAATCTGTAAGAGAGTGAACCGCTTGTAAAAGAGTTGTAAGAGGGGTATTCACCCTTCCCTTTCAAGAGATTTGCTAGTGGAAGGTGGGAGCCTCATCGAAGAGGGGCCTCGCAAGTGGATATAGGTCACTTGACCGAACCACTTCATAAACGGTGTAATCTCTGGTTTGCATTTCATTACTGCTTTTTACATTACTGCAAACCTTCTTACTTGCTTTATTTCATCATTATCTTTGCTGCACAACTTTGCGAATACGCTTTCAAGTTAAGCACTTCTGATTCCGATTTTTATTGTACGAAAGATTTGTTGAAACCAACGTTTTAATCTGCTGCACTAATTCACCCCCCCTCTTAGTGCCGCTCCGATCCTAACAGTAAAAAGCTTGCTCATCCCAAAAGATGTAAAAAATTTTACCAACTTTCATGTGTAAAATTTGCTAGCTCACAAATTGCAAGGAGAAAAAACTTTCTAGGAAGCAAAGTTGCTAGCTTATTAAAAAATGATGCATGCAATACTTATAATTTTATTATGATGTATTGTATATCATGTATGAGAATCATGATTAAAATTGCATTGACTTGAATTAAATTTAAATTCAAGGTTTATCTCAATTATGACATTGAAATAAGAATGACATTTTATTTTTGTCATAATTTAAAAATTGATGAATTGCACCATTGTTTGTTATTCCTCTCTTTTTGCCAATGACAAAGGGGGAGAAATAATTTCTAGCGTGCATATCATGAAAAGAGGCAAACTTGTTAGCTTGCACAAGTCAAGAATATGCAAAAACATATTAGCTTGCTCATCTCAAAAGAGAAGCAAAGATTGCTAACTTGTATATTTCAAGAAGAAAAAGTTGTCTTCTTGAACATCTTAAATATTGCTAGCTTACATGATGTAAAACTCAATTTTTGCTAGCTTGCAATGATGATAAAACTTGAGATTTATTATGCAATGATTTGAACTTGGATGTCTAAAAACACTTGCTAGTTGCACTTCTCCTTTTTGCTGACGACAAAGGGGGAGAAGTAAGATGTTATGCATAAGTTTATGATAATATGTTGCTTGAATTTTTTAATCCAAGAGTCTCTATCAATATGGCATATTGATAGGGGGAGTTTGTTTAAACTCCGGGAGTTTATTTAAACTCCATCATCAATTGGTTGTCATCATAAAAAAGGGGGAGATTGTTGAATCTTAGATTTGATGATGAAACCAATTGATAAGTGTTTATAAATTGATCTACATTTTGAGTGATGAAGGATGCTTCGATCAGGATGAGACAATTAAAGCAGGAAGAATCATGTTGGGCTGGTGGAACATGTCAGAAGATTGGACATCTAGCCGGAGGATCTGATGACATATCGACAAAAGGCTTCGGGCCATGGATTCGGGTATTCAGCTAAGAAAAGCGAAATTATACCAAGGATATCGGAGTTACGGAGGTCAATTGGCCGATTGGGCAATAGGTCGCAAGAGAGGATGATGCGTCGAAGAATCGGATGAAGCGTCGATAAACCAATGACATGCCAGACAAAATGATTCATGCTTAGTAATAATTGTCTAGATCAAAGTATGTTTGTACATATATAGGATTAATTATGATAACAAGGTATAAAGCAAAATGAAGTCCTGGAGTCAAGAACGTGATTTCATTGGGAGTTCGAGAGTTCGTCGGATGTCTGAACGTTCGTCGGAAGTTCTATTGGAATTGACCGAGAAGTCCCAAAGCTTGCCAAAGAAACTTATGAGAACTCACCAAGAAGATCATCATGAAGTCTAGGAGCTTGCCGGGAGTCTGCTGGACAATTGCCGAGAGATCGTCGGAAGTTCGCCGAAAGATCGCCTGAAGCTCGCTGGAAGAAACCTAGACTTATGGACTTTGTTTAGCTTAGTAAATATCTTAAAATTTATAGTTAGCATATAATAGGGATTAGAATTGGGCCAACCCAATTAGGGGACAGTTGGGCTAAGTTTGGGCTGTGTTGGACCAAGAGAAAAGCCTAAACAGTGACCAAACAGGTAAAACCGTCGTGGCACAGTCTCCGAGACTATGTCAGGTAGTGGTACCGTCAGTTTGGGCAATGGTACTACCCAGACTCAGTCTATGAGACTATTTGGGCAGTGATACCACCCAGTGTCAGGCTGCAGGCGGTGGTACTGGCCACTGCAGGCGATGGTACCGCCCGTATCTTGAAATTTCGGGGCTTTAAATTTTGGTCTCCAAATTTGAATCCATTTGGTCCCTATAAATACCCTAGCTATTCCTGCATGGATAAGCAGAAAATATTGAGCAAAACCCTATGATTCTAAAGTTGTAAACCTTAGAAAGTTGAGTTTCCTCCTCCCAAAGCTTAGAGCGAGTTCTGAGCGAGGTATGAGAGGGATACCTTGTAAAAGAGGGTTGTAAAAGGTTGTCTCCTAAACTTGTGAAAAAGAGAAGAGAGGTATAAAAGGGTAGTTGGTCTTTGCCCATTGAAAGAAGACCGATAGTGGATGTTGATGGCCTCGACAGAAGAGGAATCGGGGAAGTGGATGTAGGTCACAATGACCAAACCACTATAAAAATTTGGTTTGCGTTTCTCTTATGCAATTTACTTTACTACAAACTACTTTACTTACTTTACATCCACTATGCTCTTCTATATGTTTTCAAAGTTAATACCTTTACGAAACAATTTTTCATAGGAAATGGATTTAATCGCGATGAAGTTTTTTAAACCGAGATAATTTTTACCACTGCATTAATTCACCCACCCTCTTAGTGTCTACTCTTTTCCTAACAGTAAGTAGTTTGCAGTAAAGGTAAATTACTCAAATATAAATGCAAATAGAGTTTTATAGTGGTTCAGTCATCGTGACCTACATCCACTCTCGATTCCTCTTAGGTCGAGGTCATCGATATCTACTAAAAGTCTTCCTTCAATATGTGAAGACCAACCTCCTTCTTACAACTCTATTCTTCTTTTGCAAGCTTAGAAGAGAACCTTTACACCCCCAATACCTCCTATTTTAGACTTCAAACCCCTCTCTCGATAATATTAAGTCGGTAAACATGAGACAATTAGATTGACCCACGTGACCTTCCATCGTTATAGGTAGGGATCGATTCCCGATATAGGTTGAGTTGGTCGTGTTCCTCAAGGCTCACCTATATCGCGATTCGCTATCTTGCCTACGATATAGAGATGTCACCGGAAGGACATGGTATGCTTGGTCGAGTCCCTCGAGGGTATATCATCGAATCAAACTCATCTTGTAATGATGGTGTTGACTTAACCGAACATCATGGTTGGTCGAGCCCCTCTAGACCATGGTGATTTGGAGACCGAATAGGATGGGAATCATAAGGAGTTATGATCGACAAGAGTTGCCTACCTTTTGGGCTTAGTGATTGGTCGAATCCCTCAAGGTGAAGCTGATTGGATCCTGATCCTCACTAGAAGTCTGCCGGAGACTTTTGTTTCACGTGTTGAGGGTGTGAGTGACTCACTAGCAAAATAGTAGAAGCATATTAAAATAGAAGTTCATATCTTGATTATTTATTTTCTATAAAATCTGTATGCTTTTTATTTTTGCTGAATCTTTATTTTCAAAAAATATCGCTTTCAAATCCCTTACGTGGCATACTTGATGTCAACCACCTCACTGGTCCAAATTATACGGATTGACTCCGCAACTTAAGAATTATTCTCATGGCAGAGAAAATCGCGTACATCCTTAATATAGTGATGCCTACGCCCAAGGAAGGGACAAGCGAGGATGAGATCACTCGCAACGTGAAGTATATTGATAACTCCACTCTTGCTCAGTGTTACATGTTGGGCTTCATGACTCCTGAGTTACAGAGATAGCATGAAAAGATGGATGCCAGATCCATTCTCCTACATGTCTGCAAACTGTTCAAGGAACAGGGAAGGACTCAACGATATGATATATCCAAGAGCCTCTTCCACACTAGGATGACTGAAGGGACATCGGTTTAGAATCATGTCCCAAAGATGATTGAGTAGATAGAGAAACTCACAGATCTAGGAATGATCCTAGAGGATAACTTGTGTGTGGACATTGTGCTTCATTCCCTACTATATTCCTTTTCATAGTTCATAATGAATTTTAATATAAACAAACTTGAGGTAACTCTCCTAGAGCTCCTCAATATGTTGAGGGAGGTAGAGAGCACTATCAAAAAGGAGAAGCCAGTTCTCTATACTGGTGAGACCAGAAAGAAAAGGAAAGTAGAAAAGTCCCTTAAAAAGGGCAAGGGTAGATTAGGTAAAGCAAATATTGCTAAGAAAGACCCGACAAAAGACAAAGACTAGTGCTTCCACTATGGCAAAGATGGGCACTAAAAGAGGAACTGCAAAGAGTACCTTGCAGAGAGAGCGAAACAGAAGTTTGGAAAAGCTTCAAGTATATTCATGATCAATCTCCAGTTGTAAGAGTTTTGTGATAATGCATTAGTATTGGATACCGGTATTGCTTATCATATTTGTAATTTGTTATATATTATGGCAAAGTCAAGGAGATTGACGAGAGGAATATTGCATAATAGTTTGTTTATGCTAGAAACTACTCCACATATCATGAATGTAAGTGTGTCTAAGAGAAAACGAGATGAGGTGAACAGTGCATATCTATGGCATTGTAGGCTATGTCACATCCATGAGGGAAGGATTCTAAAGTTGTTAAAGGATGGATATCTAGATCCATTCAACTATGAGTCATATGCAACTTGCGAGCCTTGACTTCATGGAAAACTGACCAACTCTCCATTTAACAGAATTGGAGAGAGAGCCACTGAGCTGTTGGAACTCATACATAATGATATATGTAGACCCATGTCAACTCATGCCATTGGTGGTTACTCCTACTTCATTACTTTTACTGATGATTTCTCAAGGTATGGATATGTGTACTTAATGAAGTACAAGTCCGAGACCTTTGAGAAATTTAGATAGTATAAGAATGAAGTGGAGAACCAGACTGAAAAGAGTATCAAGACTCTTCGATCAGATCGAGGAGGTGAGTACTTAAGTATAGAGTTTATCCAGTTCCTTAAGGACAATGGGATTCTATCCTAATGGACACCTCCTTATACATCTCAGCTCAATGGTGTATCTGAAAGGAGGAATGGTATGCTGTTTGATATAGTACGGTCTATGATGAGTTTTGCTGACCTATCCATCTCATTTTGGTGATATGCCCTAGAGACCGCAGCTTACCTTTTGAACAGAGTTCCAACTAAGTTGGTAGTGTTGACACCATATGAGACATAACCCCGATAAGTTGGAATCAAGGACGGAGCGGTGTAACTTCGTTGGATACCCCGAGGAAACTTGTGGATATTATTTCTATCATCTCAAGGACCAAAAGATCTTTGTAGCCAAGAGAGTGATGTTCCTTGAGAAGGAACATATTCTTGGTGGAGACAGTGGGAGCACGATAGAGTTGAGCGAGGTTGGAAAACCTAGCTTAAGCAAAACTCTACTGTTAGGATCAAGAGCACTAAGAGGGGGGATAAATTAGTGCCGCGGAAAACTTTTAACATTTAAAACTGCATTTATACGATGAAATCATTTCCAATGTAAAACTGTTTTCGGAAACTTAACTTGAAAGCGAGTTCGTAAAGAGTGCAGCAAAAGTAAAGAGGAAGTAAAACATATATGGAGGTTTGCACTAAGGTAAGCAGCAAGAATAAATACAAATAAGATAGCACCACAATTTTAGAGTGGTTCGGTCAATCTTGACCTACATCCACTTTTGGCTTCCTCCTCCGACGAGGTCACCGACGTCCACTAGAAGCCTTCCTTCAATAGGCGAAGGTCAACCACTCTTTTACAGTTTCACTCCTTTTGATAGGCTTAGGAGACAACCCTTACAGAATTTCTCTCCTCTCTTGAAAGCTCAAAACTTGGAAGAAAAGATGGAGGAGAACTTCTAGCCTTTACAACACTTTTGAGCTCTACAAATCACAGAGTAAGATTAGATTTTCGGTGCCCTTTCATGTAGGAAAGGGTGGGGCTCAAAAATGTCATTTCCCATATTTCCAAGGTCCTGGCGGTACTACCTCCTGACTAGGGTGGTACAACCGCCTGGCAGCTCGGAGACTGAGCCTTTGGGCGATGCCACCGTCTAACAGGGGTGGTTGCACCTCCCAGTCTCGCTCGGAGACTAAGCCCAAGCGGTGCCATCGCCTGACTAGGGCAGTTGCACCGCTTGGCAGAGCTCGAAGATCGAGCTTAGGCGGTTCCACTGCTATCAGGGGCGGTTGCACCGCCCAGCCTAGCTCGGAGACTAAGCCCTGGGCGGTGCCACCGTCGGTCAAGAAATCTTGGTCCGAATGGGCTGATCCATTCGGCCCAATTTGGGTCTGTCAAGGGCCCAATTTCCCCAAGATTAAGTTAATGGGATCACCTCCCATTTCTAACTTAATCATCATGCTAACTATGATATTTCTTAAGATATTTACTGCAACTTGCTCCGGTGCGTCAATCGCTTCTTTCGGCGAGCTTCCGGTGAGCTTCCGATGAACTTTCGTCGATCATCCGATGAACCCTCGGTGATGCTCCTGTGGACTTCCAGCAAACTCCTGGACTTGCCATGATCCACTTGGCGAGTTCCGACGAGCTTCTTTTGGCAAGCTCCTGGACTTCTCGGATTTGTTCCGGTAGAACCTCCGACGATCGTCCGGACTTCCGTCGAACTCTCGAACTCCCAACGTGATCATAGTCTTGACTCCGGCGTAACTCCAGCTGCATATCTTACTTTCATCGTAGTTAATCCTGCACACTTATCTCAACATATGAATTAGATAACAAATGACAATTGACTTTATCATCAAAATCCGAGATTCAACATCTATAGCTCGAGTCTGTTCAAGTACCTAATATATAAGTTCCAACTTTATGTAAGTCCAACAGAGTATCCCATCCTCCCGAGAAATATATTGGACATATTAGAGGAGAGGATGTTAAGGATATTGATCCTCAGACCTGCGAGGAGGCTATTATGAGTATAAACTTTTGGAAGTGGCAAGAAGCCATGAATTCTGAGATAGATTCCATGTACTCCAACAAGGTTTGGAACCTAGTTGATGCACCCGAGGGTATTGTACCCATTAGTTGTAAATGAAATTTTAAGAAAAAGATGAGTAGATGGAAAGGTAGAGACCTATAAAGCAAGGCCAGTGGTTTAGGGGTATCATCAAAGGCAATGTGTTGACTATGACGAAACCTTCTTGCCCGTAGCAATGCTAAAATCCATATGAATTCAATTGACCATTGCAGCACACTATAATTATGAGATATGGCAGATGGATGTGAAAACCACATTCCTCAATAGAAATCTCGAGGAGGTGTATATAATACAACCCGAGAGATTCATGTCCAAAGACTGCCCAGATAAGGTGTGCAGGTTGCTTAAATCCATTTATGGACTAAAGCAAGCTTCCCGAAGTTAGAAAATAAGATTTGATGAGGCAATCAGATCTTATGACTTTGATAAGAACGAAGATGAGCCTTGTGTGTACAAAAAGATAAGTGGGAGCACTATCACCTTTTTGGTGTTATATGTGGATGATATCATGATAATTGGTAATGATGTAGGAATGATATCCATAGTAAAGGCTTGGTTATCTAGACACTTTTCCATGAAGGACTTAGGGAAAGCATCCTATATATTGGGGATTCGAATCTATAGAGATAGATCCAAGAAAATGTTTGGCTTGTCCTAGCCTAGGTACATAGACACCATTGTCAAAAGGATTGGCATGGAAAATTTCAAGAGAAGTCTTATACCGATGAGATATGAGATATCGCTTTCTAGGAGTATGTCCCCAAAGACTTCTAAAGAAAGGGCGAACATAGATAGGATACCCTATGCATTAGCAATAGGGTCTATCATGTATGTCATGCTATGTACCAGGCCTGATATTGCGCATGCTCTGAGTGTCACGAGTAGGTATTAGGTGGATCTAAGTTTGGAGCACTAGAAAGCAAAAAAATGTTGGGAAATCTAGGGGGGCGACATCATATGCGCAGTGGAAGAACATGAAAACAAAAATCCCCGATTCCCAAAAAGATGTTCGTCGTCGGGCGAAGATTGGTGCGCAAAAATCCGCAAAACACAAAACTGCGTATAGAGATTGTGTTACCTAGGGAGATCGTATATCCCTATTTCCTTGCAGATCCTTAGGAGAGGGTGAAGGAGGTCAAGCGTCCTCCTCTCTAGCGGTGATCCACACAGCAGGGTTGCGACGACCCTCCTCAAAACTCCAGGCCTCTAAGGTGGAGAGGGAGAGGAGAATAGGAAAGGCAAGCAAAGACTCTAGCCTATGAGGCTGTGAATCCCTCCTATTTATAGAGATCCCGTGTCAAACCCTAATGGGTCCTTCCCTAGTGGGTATTGGATTTGCATCCAATAAGACAAGTGCTCCGTCGGATATCTCATATCCAAACCTCTACTCATCGCAATGCCTACCATATGTGTGTGACCCTCTAGGCCCAATATCGAGCTGGCCATGAGTCATACCTGTCAGAACTCCTTCTAACTCAGTGAATTATTGTCTCTGTAATAATTCACTCGACTCATCGACTACGGACGTACTAGGCCTACGCCGTAGTCCCCAAACGATCTAGGGGGAATCCAATCCATTGGACTGTCGTCCTCGATTACCATGTACCTATAGTCCCTCATCCATCTAATATCCAGAGACCATATATCGAGCATGGTGTTGTCGGACCCATACGGTTTCTACTCGAAGTCTCGCTCTAATCCGGATTCTCAGGAGAACTCTTTCTCTCTCAACCCGAATGACCCCGGCCAGGGATTTGTCCGAGAAAAGAACACATGGGATATTCCTCTCATGACGCCGAGAGTGGATGATCCCTCATCGACACTCAATAACCCTCGTAAGGTCGACTACCACTCCCAATAACCGGTTGTACTAGATGGGACAGCCAAACTTATAAGTCTGGTATCAAAGAGTGGAGCACTCATACAGGACATCCTTGGTATCTCAAGTCTAAGGACCGGATACACCACTAGGACTACGGAATCGTTTGTCGACAATAAGGCATCATCAACCATCCAGCATTCCAGTAAGCGGATCAATCAGTGAACTCATTCTCCAATGAGCACCTGTATTGTATCCCTAGTGTCCCTACACGAGCAGACTATGAGACCCATTTGCATCCATCATATGGATGGTATCAAACACACCAGTCTATCCGGTTATCACGATGTCCCTCTCGAGTAACCTATGACCGGGATTATTTATGATATGTGTTTAAAGGTGAATCGATCTCATTATCATGATCTCATCATGATCCGATTCCCATTGCCCAAATCCAAGGACATCATAATATATATATGCATTTATGCAATAGTTATAAAGTGATATACGCCAAAATATAATAAGCAAAAAGATTCTGTATCAAGTCACACGTGCCATCACTCACGTGATTGGCTTGCTAGGCACCTATGACTAGCAATCTCCCACTTGACCTAAAGCCAATCACCTATGTGTCTGATCCCCATCGGAGGACCCGTGGACGCTTCAAAGACAAAATGAGACAACGGCTTTGTCGGTGGATCTGCAATGTTATCTTGGATGGAACTCTTTCCACTACTACATCTCCTCGGGTCACGATCTCTCTCGATAAGGTGGAACCTCCTCAAAACATGCTTAGATTTTGATGAGACCTTGGTTCCTTCAGCTTGAGCAATTGCCCCGTTGTTGTTGTCGCAATATAGGGAGATCGGCTCTTCTTCGCTACCGCACGACTCCCAAATCTGTGATGAACTTCTTCAACCGGACTCCCTCCTTTGTTGCATCGATGCAGCAATGTACCTCCGCCTCTCGTGGTCGAAAGTCGAGTGGTATCTTGCTTGGAACTCTTCCAACACCTGCGCTCCTCTATTCAAGGTGTACACATACCCTGAATTGACTTACTATCATCGACATCGACTGAAAACTTGAGTCGAGTGTAGCCTTCAACCTTAAGGCTATTACCTCCATATACTAGTAAAAGATCCTTAGTCCTTCTCAGTACTTAAGGATACACTTTCTTGCTTTCGGTCTCCAAGCCTGGATCCTTTGATACCCTTCGTGACACTCGAGAGCATGCGCTATATCAGGGCCTAGTACATAGCATGGCATACATGATAGACCCTATTGTTGAGGCATAAGGTATCATATCCATGTTCGCCCTTTCTTCTGGAGTCTTTGGGGACATATTCGTAGAAAGCAATATCCCATGTCTCATCGGTATGAGACCTCTCTTGGAATTTTCCATGCCAAACCTTTTGACAATAGTTTCTATGTACTTGGACTGGAACAAGCCAAGCATCCTCTTGGATCTATCTCTATAGATTCTAATCCCCAAGATATAAGATGCTTCCCCTAAGTCCTTCATGGAGAAGTGTCTAGATAACCAAGCCTTTACTGTGGATAGCATTCCTATGTCATTCCCAATGATGAGGATGTCATCCACATATAACACCAAAAAGGTGATAGCCCCACTTACCTTTTTCAGTATACACAAGGCTCATCTTCGTTCTTAACGAAGTCATAAGATCGATTGCCTCATCAAATCTTATGTTCCAACTTCGAGGAAGCTTGCTTTTAGTCTATAAATGGATCTAAGCAACCTACACACCTTATCACGGGCAGTTCTTGGACATGAATCCCTCGGGTTGCATCATATACACCTCCTCCTCGAGGTTCCGGATTGAGGAATGCGGGTTTTCACATCCATCCCGGATCTCATAATCATAGTGTCTTTGCAATAGCCAATAGAATTCTGATGGATTTTAGCATTGCTCTGGGTGAGAAAGTTTCATCGTAGTCAACACCTTGCCTTTGACGATACCCCTTAGCCACTAGCCTTGCTTTATAGGTCTCTACCTTTCCATCTACTCCGATCTTTTTTTTAAAGATCCACGGCAAACCGATGGGTACAATACCTTGGGCACATCAACTAGGTTCCAAACCTTATTGGAGTACATAGAATCCATCTTAGAATTCATGGCTTTTTTTCCACTTAGGAGTCTATACTCATAATAGCCTCCTCGTAGGTCTGAGGATCAATATCCTCTACATCCTCTGCTCTAATATGTCCCACATATCTCGGGGGAGGATGGGATACTCTATCGGACACTGCGTAAAGTTGAAACTTGTGTATTAGGTACTGAGCAGGATTTCTGTCAGAGTGGTGCTTGAGCTTGGTTCTCCAACCTCGCTCAATTCTATCATTCTCCCACTGTCTCCGTCAAGAATGTGTTCCTCAAGGAACACTGCTTCTCTCTTCTACAAAGACCTTTTGGTCCTCGAGATGATAGAAATAATACCCACAAGTTTCCTTGGGGTATCCCACAAATTTGCATCGCTCGTCCTTGATTCTAACTTATGGGGTTGTGTCTTCTAACATGGGCAGGGCAGCCCGGATCTTAACAACCTTAAGATCGGGCTTCTTCCTTTTCCATATCTCATATGGTGTAGACACTCTGACTTAGTTGGAACTCTGTTCGTCGTAAGGTAAAGCTGCGGTTTCTAGGGCATATCCTCGGAATGAGATGGGTAGGGTGAAATGAAACTCATCATGGACCGTACCATATCTAATAATGTACGATTTCTCCTTTCGGAGACACCATTGAGAGGAGGTGTATAAGGAGGTGTCCATTGGGATAATATCCCATGGTCCTTGAGGAACCTGAGTAAACTCGTACTTAAGTATTCACCTCCTCGATCGATCGAAGAGTTTTGATACTCTTTCAGTCTGGTTCTCCACCTCATTCTTATACTCTCTGAATTTCTCAAAGGTCTCAAACTTGTACTTCATTAAGTACACATATCCATACCTTGAGAAATCATCAGTAAATATAATGAAGTAGGAGTAACCTCCAATGGCATGAGTTGACATGGGTCCACATACATCACTATGTATGAGTTCCAACAACTCATTGGCTCTCTCTCTAGTTCTACTAAATGGAGATTTGGTGGGTTTTTCCATTTAATGCAAGGCTCACAAGTCGCATATGACACATAGTCGAATGGATCTAGATATCCATCATTTAGCAACTTTTGAATCCTTCTTTCATGGATGTGACCTAGCCTACAATGCCACCGGTATGCTTTGTTCAACTCATCTCGTTTCCTTTTGGACATATTTACATTCATGATATGTGGAGTGGTGTCTAACATAAATAAACCATTATGCAATGCTCCTTTCGTGATGATCTTATCATCTAATAATATCGAACAACCATTGTTCTCAAAAAACAAATTTATATCCACAAAAATTAAACATGAAATGGAGATAATGTTTTTGATAATAGAAGGAACAAAATAACATGCATCTAATGCAATAAAAGCTCCACTAGGCGGATGTAGGGCTGACCTCGCCAATGACTAATCTGACAACTTTTGCTCCATTACCCATCTTGAGGTCCATCTCGCCTCTCAGTAGTCTCCTAGGCCTTGCGAGAATCTGCAACGAATTGCATATATGATAAGCACTACCGTATCCAATACCCATGTGTTATCATAAGAGTCCGACAAATGGAGACTGATCATGAATGTACTGAAGCTTCATCAAGCTTTTGTTTCGCCCTTTCTGCAAAAGGTACTCTTTGCAGTTTCTCTTCAATGCCCATCTTTACCACGATTGGAAGCACCGGCCTTTTGTCCTTTCTTTGGGTCTTTCTTAGCAACCTTTGCTTTACCTTGTTTGCCCTTGCCCTTCCCCCCCTTCTTAAGGGACCTTTTCGCTTTTTTTTTCTTTACGGTCTCACCGGTGTAGAGAACTGGCTTCTCTTTATTAATAGTACTCTCTGCCTCCCTCAACATATTGAGGAGCTCTGGGAGAGTCACCTCAAGCTTGTTCATATTAAAATTCATTATGAGCTGTGAAAAGGAATCTGGTAGGGACTGAAGCACAATGTCCCACACAAGTTATCCTCTAGGACCATTCCTAGACCTGTGAGTTTCTCTATCCACTCAATCATCTTTGGGACATGGTTCTCAACGGTGTCCCCTCGAGTCATCCTAGTGCGGAAAAAGGCTCTTAGATATCTCATATCGTTGAGTCCTTCCCTGTTCCTCAAACAATTTTAGGACATGTAGGAGAATGGATCGGCATCCATCTTTTTCATGTTGTCTCTGTAACTCTGGAGTCATAGAGCCCAACATATAGCATGCGAGCAAGAGTGGAGTCATCAATGTACTTCACGTGAATGGCGATCTCATCCTCGCTTGCCCCTTCTTGGGCGTAGGCATCTTCAGTATCAAGGGCGTATCGATTTTTCTCTCTGCGAGAGAACAATTCTCAAGATTCTGAGAGCCAATCCGTATAATTTGGACCCAAAGGCGGTTGACATCAAGTATGCCATGTAAGGGATTTAAAAGCGACATTTTCTGAAAATAAAGATGTAGTAGAAATGAATAACATGCAGATTTTGCAAGAAATAAACTATCAAGATATTGACTTCTATCTTAATATGCTCCCACTATTTTACTAACGAGTCACGCGACACCCTCAAAGCATGATGAAACGGAAGTCTCCAAAGCCCGGACTTCTAGTGGGGATCGGGATCAATCGCGTCTTAGAGTAACCTCGAGGGACTTGACCAATCACACTAAGCCTAAAAGGTAGGCAACTCTTGTCGATCACAACTCCTTGTGATTCCCGCCCCTGTTTGACCTCCGAATCACCATGGCCTCGAGAGACTCGACCAACCATGATGCTCGGTTAAGTCAACACCTTCGTTACAAGATGAGTCCGATTTGATGATATACCCTCGAGGGACTCGACCAAGCATACCATGTCCTCAAGTCACCGGTGACATCTCTATGTCGTAAGCAAGATAAGCGAATCGCGATATAGGTGAGTCTCGAGGGACTCGACCAACTCAACCTACACACCGCAGAATGGGTTCCTACTCATAACGATGGAAGGCCACGTGGGTCAATCTAATTGCCTCCGTTTACCAAACTTAATATTATCGAGAGATGTTTCTATAATTTGGTCTCCTAATATGACATGTCACACATATACATATTTAATATATATCTACATCGCATGTAAATATATATACATATCTAGCATGTGTATAAGCAATCACATCGGATGATCATGGACCATGACCCTAATATGATTAGGCCCGAGCCGATAGGCCTAATCACTCACATCAAGATCTATGTGTGCAACGGTGCATCTCCATGCCCTTGTGATTGTCCATCTCGTCCTCGTCGGTTCCGTCGACATCTTGATGCATCTCCATGCATCACGATCGTCCGTCTCATGGGTCCCGCTATCGCATCCACGCTCCCGCTGCGCCTCCACATGTGATTACAACTTAATCATAGGCACGCAGGCCCGACAATAAACGAGAAATATAATGGAGGTTCGTAGACCTCAATAATAATAATCACAAGTACACACATCACACGGTCCATGATCATCCGTCCACACATAATACATCACATGTATAAATAATCATCATCATCTAGGACTACTAGATAATAATAAAAATAATAATCAACTAAACCTTTTAATTAATTAATATTTTTCTGAAATCAGGGACATGTAGGGAATTTCTCAATTCCTAAGGGTATTTTCGTAATTTGGACAAAAGGTAGAAATTGGAATTTCTCAAATTCACAGGGGCAAAACTATCCTTTTGCCCAAAACCCTAATTCCCTCTCTCTGCCGCCGCCGCCATTGCCACCCTGGCGGCTGGCGCTCAGTCGGATTAGGAGACGCCCCGCCCGCATGCGGCACGCGCTACCGGGACGACATCACTGCGGGTGGGCCTCCTTCGCCGCCGCTGCCTCAGCGGCGGTCTTTCCCCACCAGCCCCGGGGTGTGGGGGTTTCGCGCGGAACAACGGCGTGTGGCGTCTACGCGCCTGCGGCGGGCGCGGCTCCTCCTGCGGCGGCGGCGCCGCGCCTTCCACGGCGGCAAGCATCGCTGCCCTGCGGGGCGGCAGCGCCGCTTTTTTGCAGCGGCAGCGCCGCTACCACTTGACGCCGCCGCGCGGGGCTGCCACTGACCCGGCCGCGCACAAACTTCAACGCAAGCAGACCGCCGGCCGGTGGGCAGGGCAGTGAAGCTATGCTGCCTTCTTCGATCAAGGCTGCGCCGACGAGATCGAGGGCAGCAACTGTTGCTGCCCTTCCTCGCTTTTCGTCAACGATTTTGATTTCAATATTCTTCCTAAACACAACACACGCGGTTTCAAAACCAATCATTCGCACGAACAACCCGGCTCGATACCCTTTGTTGGGAAATCTAGGGGGCGACAACATATGCTTGCGGAAGAACAAGAAAACAAAAATCCCCGATTCCCAAAAAGATGTTTGTCGTCGTGCGAAGATTGGTGCACAAAAATCTGCAAAACACAAAACTGCGTATAGAGATTGTGTTACCTAGGGAGATCGTATATCCCTGTTTCCTTGCAGATCCTTAGGAGAGGGTGAAGGAGATCAAGCGTCCTCCTCTCTAGCGGTGATCCACACAGCAGGGTTGCGACGACCCTCCTCAAAACTCCAGGCCTCTGAGGTGGAGAGGGAGAGGAGAATAGGAAAGGCAAGCAAAGACTCTAGCCTATGAGGATGTGAATCCCTCCTATTTATAGAGATCCCGTGTCAAACCCCTAATGGGTCCTTCCTAGTGGGTATTGGATCTGCATCCAATAAGATAAGGGCTCGTCGGATATCTCATATCCAAACCTCTACTCATCGCCAATGCCTACCATATGTGTGTGACCCTCTAGGCCCAATATCGAGCTGGCCGTGAGTCATACCTGTCGAGAACTCCTTCTAACTTCGGTGAATTATTATCTTTGTAATAATTCTTTCGACTCATCATCACTACTTCGGACGTGCTAGGCCCTCCCGTGTAGTCCCCGTGACGATCTGGGGAATCCAATCCATTGGACCTGTGCGTCCTTAGTTACCATGTACCTATAGTCCCTCATCCATCTAATATCCCGGAGACCGTATATCGAAAGCATGGTGTTGTCGGACCCATACGGTTTCTACTCGAAGTCTCGCTCTAATCGGATTCTCCGGAGAACTCTTTTCTCTCAACCCGAATGACCGGCCGGGGATTTGTCCGAGCAAGAACACATGGGATATTCCTCTCATGACGCCGAGAGTGGATGATCCTTTGTCGACACTCAATAGCCCTCGTAGGTCGAGGCTACTACCACTCCCAATAACCAATTTGCACTAGATGCGGGACGCCAAACCTATAAATCTGGTATCAAAGAGTGGAGCACTCATACGGGGACATCCTTGGTATCTCAAGTCTAAGGACCGGATACACCACTAGGACTCTGGAATGTTGTTTGACAATAAGGCATCATTAACCATCCAAGCATTCCAAAGCGGATCAATCGATGAACTCATTCTCCAATGAGCACACATCTTGTATCCCTAGTGTCCCTACACGAAAGCGACTATGAGACCATTTGCATCCATCATATGGGGCGGGTAAAGACACACCAGTCTATCCGGTTATCCACGATATCCCTCTCGAGTAACCTATGACCGGGATTATTTAGGATATGTGTTTAAAGGTGAATTGATCTCATTATCGTGATCTCATCACGATCCGATTCCCATTGCACAAATCCAAGGACATCACAATATATATATGCATTTATGCAATAGTTATAAAGTGATATACGCCAAAATATAATAAGTAAAAAGATTTTGTATCGAGTCACACGTGCCATCACTCACGTGATTGGCTTGCTGGGCACCTATGACTAGCAAAAAGTGTATCCTTAAGTACTTGAGAAGGATTAAGGATCTTTTACTAGTATATAGAGGTAGTAACCTTAGGATTGAAGGCTACATGACTCAAGTTTTTAGTCTAATATCGATGATAGCAAGTCGAATTTGGGGTATGTGTATACCCTGAATGGAGGAGCAGTATGCTAGAAGAGTTCTAAGCAAGATACTACTACTGACTTGACCACAGAGGCAGAGTACATTACTACAGTAGAGGCAACAAATGAGGGAGTATGGATGAAGAAGTTCATCACAGATCTAGCAGTCGTGTCACGTAGTGAGGAGTCGATTTTCTTATATTGCAACAACAATGGGGCGATTACTCAAGTGAAGGAACCCAGGTCTCATTAGAAGTGTTCTAAGGAGGTTCCTCTTAATCAGAGAGATTATGACCTGGGGAGATATAGGAGTGGAAAGAGTTTCATTCGAAGATAACATTACAGATCCACTAATAAAGTCATTGTCTCAGATTGTCTTTGAGCATCACAGGGGTTTGATGGAGATCAGACATATATATGATTGACTTTAGGTCAAGTGGGATATTACTAGTCATAGGTGCTCAACAAGCCATTCACGTGAGTGATGGCACGTGTGACTTGACAAGTAGTCTTTTTACTTATTATATTTTAGTATTTTATCACTTTATATTGACTATTGCATATATGCATATATATTATGATGTCCTTGGATCTACGTAATGGGAATCGGATCGTGATGAGATCATGATAATGAGACTGATTTGCCTTTAAACACGGATCCTAAATAATCCCGATCATAGGTTACTCGAGTGGAACATCGAGATAACCGGACAGACTGGTATGTTGTATATCCATCTATATGATGGATGTAGTTGGTCTCATAGCTACTCGTGTGGGGACACTAGGGATACAATACATGTGCTTATTGGGGAATGAGTTCACTGATTGATCCGCTTACGGAATGCTAGATGGTTGATGATGCCTTATTATCAAACAACGATTCCGTAGTCCTAATGGTGTATCTAGTTCTTAGACTTGATACATCAAGGATGTCCTATATGAGTGCTCCATTTTTTTATACCGGACTTATAGGTTTGGATGTCCCAAATCTAGCATAATTGGTCTTTGGGAGTGGTAGTCAACCTTACGAGGGTTATTGAGTGTCGATAGAGGATCATCCACTCTCGGTGTCATGAGAGGAATGTCCTATATGTTCTTGCTCAAACAAATTCCTAGCCAAGGTTATTCAGACTGAGAGAGAAAAAGTTCTCCGGGAGAATCCGATTAGAACAAGACTCGAGTGGAAACCGTATGGGTCTAACAGCACCATGCTTGGTATATAGTCTTTGGGATATTAAATGGATGAGGGACTATAGGTACATAGTAATTGAGGATAAATAAGTCCAATGGATTAGATTCCCTTGTATCATCTGGAGACTATGGCGTAGTGGCCTAGTACGTCCGTAGTCGATGAGTCGAGTGAATTATTATGGAGATAATAATTAATTAAGCTAGAAGAAGTTATGACAAGTATGACTTACGACCAGCTCGATATTAGGCTTAGAGGGTCACACACATATGGTAGGTATTATGATGAATAGAGGTTCGGATATGAAATCTCCGTCGATGCCCCTATCTTATTGGATATCCGATAAGCCCCTAAATTATTAAATCTCATGGACGAGATCTAATAAAAGCCCATGAGAGATTATTAGATAGAGATCCACTAATCTAAGAGACATGGGTAGTTGGATGGAGATCTAATACCCAATAAAGGAGGATCCATTAGGGTTAAGTTGATAGGGGACCTCTATAAATAGGAGGGATTTAGTAGTTCATAGGCTTAGAGCCTTTGCTTGCCTCTCCTATTCTCCTCCTCTGAGCAAGTCTGGAGTTTTGAGGAGCGTCGTCACAGCCCTGTTGTATAGATCACCGACCGCTAGAGAGGATGGGTGCTTGACCTCCTTCACCCTCTCCTAGAGATCTGCAAGGATTCAAGGATATACGGTCTCCTTAGGTAACACAATCTATTCTATACGTAGTTTTAAGTTTCATGAATTTTGTGCACTAATCTTCGCACGATGACGAACATATCTTTGGGAATTTAAGATTTTATTTTTCTGTTCTTCCGTTGCACATATGATGTCACCCCCAAGATTTCTCAACATAAAGTTGTCACTATGGTTAGAGAGTTGATAATATAATAGAAGATGATGATTTTGTGCATCCAAAAGGCATCTTATTCGATCTTTTATTGAAGTTTTTGTTGTTTTGATTATCCTTTCCATTAAATTTTTTATTGTATTGAGATGGGTACTTTTGATATTTAGATCTTTTCTGACGGACAATTAAGAGATCTATCGATGTAGTCTAATAGATGATATCGACATAAGAGATTCGTGAATTGTGCTTATCAAGATATATATCAAGATACACAGTTACCATCTTTGGAGAGTGAAGGAGATTATGATTATTGCACTAATAAATATAAGTTTTGTAGGTTGAGTTAAACTATTGTTTCTTGAAGAAATAATAATTGGAATATCACATTTAGATGAGGAAAATATGCTAAGAAGATATTGTGATCAAATAAAGAAAATCCAAAACTAATTAATAATCTGATTTTGATGCATAAATAGTGAAGATATGATCTATTAGAGGAGATCATATCTGAGAAATGCACATGAAAGGATATGATATAATAAAGAGGATCAAATCTATAAGATGCATATGGGAGGAAATGATATGAGATATGTAAAAGAGGGTGATCTTTTTCTCTCTCCTGAGTCCTCTCAATTGCAAGTTCTAATAGCATAGTCAAAAGGATGGTAGAAAACAATACACTATCATCGAGAGGTTGATCGTGGGTCTAAGGTGCTAGTGAGTTTGGTGGTTGACAAGAAGGGGACAAGGACGCTGGTGAAGATATTGGGTAGTAGGCACTAAACAGAATAAAATAGCGATAGAGGATTATCGAAGAAGCATGTCGATCACTAAAAGAGGCCGATTAGATCAATAAAGTAGAATAGATTTCAGAGATCATGCTAAGAGATCAATAGGGAAGAATTATGCATCTTCATATTTAGTGTCGCAAGAATCCAAAAGCAAAAAGTATGAAATCGAGAGTTGTAAAATAACAATAGGGAGGATAAGAAAGGAAAATAGTAATTGCCAACAGATCAATAGGATAGCGAGAAAGAGAGAACCTTGAAGCAAAAAAGGTTTTGAAGATTAAAACACGTAAGAAATATAAAATTATTATTTAATATTAATGTCCATCTTCTATCATTATTCTTCTATTAATATAAACTTTTTTTTTATTCAAACCAATTTAAAGATAGCGAGGTATCGAATGGGTACATCATATTAGCATAAAATTTAATGGAAATGTTCCTTCAATTCAATATTTTTTATACAAACAGAGCTTACAGAAACAAACATTATATAAAATGATTTTATTCCAAACTTATAATCCTAGATTAAACATTAAAACTTAGCTTTTTCTTTCCCATAATGAAAGATGCTGGAGCTACTTTCTTCTTTCTTCTTCTTTCAGACGTGATAGTATTAAAACAATAAAATAGATCATATGAATGACACTTGATGATAAAAAATGATCACATTAGACCCCTTATATCAATTAGGCTGACCACACTTCTTCGTTGCTCCATGGGCCCCGGTTTGCGATCAATACTCGAAGTCCACCGCGGATGGTGTGATCTCAATCGATCGACCATACCCATCGGACCACGGAAGCACAAAACCAATCGATCCTTGCTGGAAGAGTCGATCAATGAAGCTACAATAACCACTGTTGGAGATAGGCAGCCACATTGAAAGCATACTTTGAGAGATGCAGGAGGAGAAATGCAACGATATGCGACTCTCTTTATTTCAACCGTTGGGCCGACAGCCCAGTCCACTGTCTACTCTTTTGATTTAACCCTAGATCAAAATTAAAGGGGTCTGGGGGTTACGTATTTTAGTGTATAAATAAGATAGTAACGAGGGTAGCATATGAGATCTTTTGCGGCAGCAACAAAAAGAAGAGAAAAAGACAGAAATCTAAGGAAAAATAAAGGAAAGAAAACAAGGACAACGCGGAGAGACTATTCTCAATCATTCAGCAGTGTTCTTATCTCAGATTAGATCAAATCTATAGTATATTCTTATTGTGATTACTTGGGGAGAATTAGGGAGGATTTAAAATTTTATACACAGTGACCTGATCCTTGTATCCCAATTATTCTCTTATGATTGTTGCTAGGATTTTGGGCAAAAGATTGAGATTTGTATATTCATTATTCTTATAGTGGATTATCTCTAGTTTGCCTCGTGGTTTTTACCCTTCACATTGGAGGAGTTTTCCACGTATATCTTGTGTTCTATTTTATTATGATTCCATTTAATTCCGCTGCATGTTATGGCCTACTAGTATTTGTTTATATACAAAAGTTTATTTCTCTTTATATCCCATCAACTGGTATCAAAGTAGGGTTGTAGTGATTTAATTTTTGTATTTGAACATGAAGGCCAATAGTATTTCTCAAATGATTAGTTTGAATGGAAATAATTGGATGATATAGAAACCAAGAATAGAAGATATCTTGTATTGCAAAGATTTATATGGACCTTTGTAGGGAGATAGTGCAAAACCCATAACTATGACAGATGATGAGTGGAAGAGGTTAGATCGAAAAACAGTTAGATTTATTCGACAATGGCTTGATGATAGTGTCTTTCACTATGTTTCTACTGAAATTTCTGCATATTCTCTTTGGAAAAAGTTAGAAAGTCCCTATGAAAAAAAAACAGTTAACAACAAAGCTTTTTTTATCAGAAAACTTGTGAACCTAAAATATAGAGAGGGTGCTTCTATTGCTGAGCATTTGAATGAAATATAGAGTATCACTAACCAGTTATCCTCTATGAAAATGTGTCTTGATGATGAGTTGCAGGCATTGTTACTTCTCAGTTCATTACCGAAAAGTTGGAAGACACTAGTGGTTTACCTCATTAGTTTTACACCAGATGGTGTTGTGACTATGAGTCAAGTAACAAGCAATTTGTTGAATGAAGAGTTGAGAAAAAAGAATTCAGTAACATCTCATGATTCATAGGCACTTATCTCAGATAATAGAGGAAGGTCAAAGTCTAAAAGCAGTTCACGCATGAGTAGAAGCAAGTCAAGATCAAGAAAAGATATTATTTGCTATAATTGTGGTGAGGAAGGACATTACAAGAATCAATGCAAGCAACCTAAGAAAAGCAAGAAAAAAGGAAAAAAAAGTGAAGTCTACATAGTCAAAAGATAATATCACAACTATAGTGCATGGTAGTGATTATTTGATTTTGTCTCATTTTGATTATATTTTTTCTTATGTGTGTTAAGATCTTGAGTGGGTGATTGACACAGGTACTTCTTATCATGCTACACCACAGAGGGAGCTTTTTGCTAAATACAAGTTTGGAAATTTTGGTGTTGTCAAGATGGGTAACTATGGCACCACAGACATCATTAGCATGAGTGATATCTATTTAAAAACCAACCTTGGCTACAAGTTAGTACTTAAGGATGTAAGACATGTGTTTGACTTGAGATTGAATTTAATTTCAGTTGGAAGATTAGATGATGAAGACTATGATAGCAAATTTCACAAAGGGCAATGGAAGCTCAGTAAGGGTTATCTTGTTATAGCTAGTGGAAAAAAATGTCACACATTATATAAGTTGCAGGCCAAAGCTTGTGGTGAGCAGTTAAATGTTATAGAGAAAGACTTCAGCATGGAGTTGTGGCATAGACGACTAGGACACATGAGCGAGAAGGGGTTGTAAGCTCTTTCCAAAAGAGAGGTATTGCCAGACCTCAGATGTACACATATGAACCCTTGTATTGATTGTTTGGCTGGTATATAACACATAATTTCATTTGCTAGTCTTGCTATGTCTAGAAAAATGCATGTCTTATACTATGTTTATATAGATGTATGTGCTAGTCATAGGTGCCCAGCAAACCAATCACGTGAGTGATGGCACGTGTGACTTAATATAGAATCTTTTTGCTTATTATATTTTGGCATATATCACTTTATAACTATTGCATAAATGCATACATATATTGTGATGTCCTTGGATTTGTGCAATGGGAATCGGATCGTGATGAGATCACGATAGTGAGATCGATTCACCTTTAAACACATATCATAAATAATCCCGGTCATAGGTTACTCGAGAGAGATATCGTGATAACCGGACAGACTGGTGTGCTGTATACCCGTCCATATAATGGATGCAGTTGGTCTCATAGATGCTTGTGTAGGGACACTAGGGATACAGTACAGGTGCTCATTGGAGAATGAGTTCACTGATTGATCCGATTACGGAATGCTGAATGGTTGATGATGCCTTATTGTCAGACAGCGATTCTGCAATCCTAGTAGTGTATCTGGTCCTTAGACTTGAGACACTAAGGATGTCCCGAAGGGGGCGCCCACCCGCAGCAGCAGCACTGCCAGTAGGCGTGCCACCTGCAAGCGAGGGTAGTGCCCTCGCCTCGCCGCACAGGCCGCCGCCGGCAGGGTGGCGGCGGCGGCAACAGCGAAAAGGGGAAAGGGCATTAGAGTTTTCTGGGTAAAAGATAGTTTTGCCCCTCGAAATTTGAGAAATTCCAGTTTCTATCTTTTGTCCAAATTACAAAAATACCCCTATGAATTCAGAAATTCCCTATAATGTCCCTGATTTCAGAAAATATTAATTAATTAAAAGGTTTAGTTGATTATTATTTTATTATTATTATTATCTAGTAGTCCTCTATGATGATGATTATTTATATATGTGATGTATGATGTGTGGACGGATGATCATGGACCGTGTAATGTGTGTACCTGTGATTATTATTATTGAGGTCTGCGAACCTCTATTATATTTCTCATTTATTGTCGGGCCTGTGTGCCTATGATTAAGTTGTAATCACATGAGGAGGCACAGCGGGAGCGTGGATCCGATAGCGGGACCCATAAGACGGACGATCGTGATGCATCAAGATATCGACGGAACCGACAAGGACGAAATGGACGATCACAAGGCATGGAGATGCACCGTTGCACACATAGATCTTGATGTGAGTGATTAGGCCTACTAGCTCAGGCCTAATCATATTAGGTTGTGGTCCATGATTATCTGGTGTAATTGCTTATACACATACTAGATATGTATATATATTTGCATGCGATGTAGATATATAATAAATATGTATATGTGTGACATGTCATGTTAGGAGACCAAATCATAGAAACATCTCTCGATAATATTAAGTCGGTAAACATGAGGCAATTAGATTGACCCACGTGGCCTTCCATCGTTATAAGTAGGAATCGATTCCCGGTGTAGGTTGAGTTGGTCGAGTCCCTCGAGACTCACCTATATCACGATTCGCTATCTTGCTTACGACATAGAGATGTCACCGGTGACCTGAGGGCTTGGTATACTTGGTCGAGTCCCTCGAGGGTATATCATCAAATCAGACTCATCTTGTAACGAAGGTGTTGACTTAACCGAGCATCATGGTTGGTCGAGTCCCTCGAGGCCATGGTGATTCGGAGGCCGAACAGGATGGGAATCACAAGGAGTTGTGATCGACAATAGTTGCCTACCTTTTAGGCTTAGTGTGATTGGTCGAGTCCCTCGAGGTTACACTAAGACACTGATTGGATCCTGATCTCCACTAGAAGTCTGCCAGAGACTTCCGTTTCACGTGCTGAGGGTGTCGCGTGACTCGTTAGTAAAATAGTGGAAGCATATTAAGATAGAAGTCCATATCTTGATAGTTTATTTCTTGCAAAATCTGCATGTTATTCATTTCTGCTGCATCTTTATTTTCAGAAAATGTCGCTTTCAAATCCCTTACGTGGCATACTTGATGTCAGCCGCCTCACTGGTCCAAATTATACGGATTGGCTCCGTAACTTGAGAATTGTTCTCACAACGGAGAAAATCGTGTACGTCCTTGATACAGGCATGCGCCCGAAGAAGGAGCAAACGAGGATGAGATCGCTCGCTACGTGAAGTACATTAATGACTCCACTCTTGCTCAGTGCTATATGTTGGGCTCTATGACTCCTGAGTTACAGAGACAACATGAAAAGATGGATGCCAGATCCATTCTCCTACATGTCCGTAAATTGTTTGAGGAACAAGGAAGGACTCAACGATATGAGATATCTAAGAGCCTCTTCCACGCTAGGATGACTGAGGGGACATCGGTTCAGAACCATGTCCTAAAGATGATTGAGTGGATAGAGAAACTCACAAGTCTAGGAATGGTCTTAGAGGATAACTTGTGTGTGGACATTGTGCTTCAGTCCCTACCAGATTCCTTTTCACAGTTCATAATGAATTTTAATATGAACAAGCTTGAAGTGACTCTCCTAGAGCTTCTCAATATGTTGAGGGAGGCAGAGAGTACTATCAAGAAAGAGAAGCCAGTTCTCTACACTGGTGAGACCAAAAGGAAAAGGAAAGCAGAAAGGTCCCTTTAGAAGGGAAAGGGCAAGGTCAAACCAGGTAAAGCAAAGGTTGCTAAGAAAGACCCAGCAAAGGACAAAGGCCAGTGCTTCCACTGTGGTAAAGATGGACACCGGAAGAGAAACTGCAAATAGTACCTTGCAGAAAGGGTGAAACAAAAGCTTGATGAAGCTTCAGGTACATTCATGATCAGTCTCTATTTGTCAGACTCTTATGATAACATATGGGTATTGGATACCGGTAGTGCTTATCATATATGTAATTCGTTACAGGTTTTGGCAAGGCCTAGGAGACTAGAGAGAGGCGAGATGGACCTCAAGATGGGTAATGGAGCAAAAGTTATTGTAGTAGCTGTTGGCGAGGCCGCCCTACATCTGCCTAGTGGAGCTTTTATTGCATTAGATGCATGTTATTTTGTTCCTTCTATTATCAAAAACATTATCTCCATTTCATGTTTAACAGTTAGTGGATATAAATTTGTTTTTGAGAACAATGGTTGTTCGATATTATTAGATGATAAGATCATCATGAAAGGAACATTGCATAATGGTTTATTTATATTAGACACCACTCCACATATCATGAATGTAAATGTGTCCAAAAGGAAACGAGATGAGTTGAACAGTGTATACCTATGGCATTGTAGGCTAGGTCACATCCATGAAAGAAGAATTCAAAAGTTGCTAAATGATAGATATCTAGATCCATTCGACTATGTGTCATATGCAACTTGTGAGCCTTGCATTCATGGAAAACTGACCAACTCTCCATTTAGTGGAATTGGAGAGAGAGCCACTGAGTTGTTGGAACTCATACATAGTGATGTATGTGGACCCATGTCGACTCATGCCATTGGAGGTTACTCCTACTTCATTACATTTACTAATGATTTCTCAAGGTATGGATATGTGTACTTAATGAAGTGCAAGTCCGAGGCCTTTGAGAAATTCAGAGAGTATAAGAATGAGGTGGAGAACCAGACTGGAAAGAGTATCAAAACTCTTTGATCAGATCGAGGAGGTGAGTACTTAAGTACAGAGTTCACTCAGTTCCTCAAGGACCATGGGATATTATCCCAATGGACACCTTCTTATACACCTCGGCTCAATGGTGTCTTTGAAAGGAGAAATCGTACATTATTAGATATGGTATGGTCCATGATGAGTTTCGTTGACCTACCCATCTCAGTCTGGGGATATGCTCTAGAAACCGTAGCTTACCTTCTGAACAGAGTTCCAACTAAGTCGGTAGTGTCTATACCATATGAGATATGGAAAGACAAGAAGCCTGATCTTAAGGTTGTTAAGATTTGCGGCTGCCCTGCAAATGTTAAAAGACACAACCCCGATAAGTTAGAATCAAGGACAAAGCAATGCAAATTTGTGGGATACCCCAAGGAAACTTGTGGGTATTATTTCTATCATCTCGATGACCAAAAGGTCTTTGTAGCTAAGAGAGCAGTGTTCCTTGAGAAGGAACCTATTCTTGGCGGAGATAGTGGGAGAATGATAGAATTGAGCGAGGTTGGAGAATAAAGCTCAAGCACCACTCTACAGCCCGAGTCTGTTCAGGTACCTAATACACAAGTTTCAACTTTACGCAGATCTGATAGAGTATCCCATCCTCCCGAGAGATATGTGGGACATATTAGAGGAAAGGATGCAGAGGATATTGATCCTCAGACCTACGAGGAGGCCATTATGAGTATAGACTCCGGGAAGTGGCAAGAAGCCATGAATTCTGAGATGGATTCTATGTACTCCAATAAGGTTTGGAACCTAGTTGATGCACCTGAAGATATTGTACCCATCAGTTGCAAGTGGATCTTTAAGAAAAAGATCGGAGTAGATGGAAAGGTAGAGACCTATAAAGTAAGGCTAGTGGCTAAGGGGTATCGTCAAAGGCAAGGTGTTGACTATGACGAAACCTTCTCACCCGTAGCAATGCTAAAATCCATCAGAATTCTATTGGCTATTGCAGCGCACTATGATTATGAGATCTGGCAGATGGATGTGAAAACCGCATTCCTCAATGGTAACCTCGAGGAGGAGGTGTATATGATGCAACCTGAGGGATACGTGTCCAAAAACGGTCCAGATAAGGTGTGTAGGTTGCTTAGATCCATTTATGGATTAAAGCAAGCTTCCCGAAGTTGGAACATAAGATTTGATGAGGCAATCAGATCTTATGACTTCGTTAAGAACGAAGATGAGCCTTGTGTATACAGAAAGGTAAGTGGGAGCGCTATCACCTTTTTGGTGTTGTATGTGGATGACATCCTGATCATTGGGAATGACGTAGGAATGCTATCCATAGTAAAGGCTTGGTTATCTAGACACTTCTCCATGAAGGACTTAGGGGAAGCATCCTATATTTTGGGGATTAGAATATATAGAGATAGATCCAAGAGGATGCTTGGTTTGTCCCAGTCCAGGTACATAGAAACCATTGTCAAAAGGTTTGGCATGGAAAAGTCAAAGAGAGGTCTCATATTGATGAGACATGGGATATCTTTTTCTACGAGTATATCCCCAAAGACTCCAGAAGGAAGGGCGAACATGGATATGATATCTTATGCCTCAGCAATAGGGTCTATCATGTATGTCATGCTATGTACTAGGCCTGATATATCGCATGCTCTGAGTGTCACGAGCAGGTATCAGGCGGATCCAGGTTTGGAGCACTGAAAAGCAGTAAAATGTATCCTTAAGTACTTGAGAAGGACTAAGGATCTTTTACTAGTATATGGAGGTAATAGCCTTAAGGTTGAAGGCTACACTGACTCAAGTTTTCAGTCTGATGTCGATGATAGCAAGTCGAATTCAGGGTATGTGTACACCTTGAATGGAGGAACAGTGTGCTGGAAGAGTTCCAAGCAAGATACCACTGCTGACTCGACCACAGAGGCGGAGTACATTGCTGCATCAGATGCAGCAAAGGAGGGAGTTTGGGTGAAGAAGTTCATCACAGATTTGGGAGTCGTGCCGGGTAGCGAAGAGCTGATCTCCCTATATTGCGACAACAACGGGGCGATTGCTCAAGCAAAGGAACCTAGGTCTCATCAGAAATCTAAGCATGTTCTGAGGAGGTTCCACCTTATCAAAGAGATCGTGACCCGAGGAGATGTAGTAGTGGAAAGAGTTCCATTCGAAAATAGCATTGCAGATCCACTAACAAAGCCGTTGTCTCAGATTTGTTTTGAGCGTCACAAGGGTCTGATGGGGATCAGATACATAGGTGATTGGCTTTAGGTCAAGTGGGAGATTGCTAGTCATAGGTGCCCAGCAAGCCAATCACGTGAGTGATGGCACGTGTGACTTAATATAGAATCTTTTTGCTTATTATATTTTGGCATATATCACTTTATAACTATTGCATAAATGCATACATATATTGTGATGTCCTTGGATTTGTGCAATGGGAATCGGATCGTGATGAGATCGATTCACCTTTAAACACATATCCTAAATAATCCCGGTCATAGGTTACTCGAGAGGGATATCATGATAACTGGACAGATTGGTGTGTTGTATACCCGTTCATATGATGGATGCAGCTGGTCTCATAGCTGCTTGTGTAGGGACACTAGGGATACGGTACAAGTACTCATTGGAGAATGAGTTCACTAATTGTTCCGCTTACGGAATGCTGGATGGTTGATGATGCCTTATTGTCAGACAGCGATTCCGTAGTCCTAGTGGTGTATCTGGTCCTGAGACTTGAGACACCAAGGATGTCCTGTATGAGTGCTCCACTCTTTGATACCAGACTTATAGGTTTGGCTGTCCCAGATCTAGTACAGCTGGTCATTAGGAGTGGTAGTCGACCTTACGAGGGCTATTGAGTGTCGATAGAGGATCATCCACTCTCGCCATGAGAGGAATATCCCATGTGTTCTTGCTCGGACAAATCCACGGCGGGTCATTCGGGTTGAGAGAGAAAGAGTTTTAGGAGAATCCGATTAAAGCGAGACTTCGAGAAGAAAGCATGTGAGTTCGACAACACCATGCTCGATATACGATCTCCGGTATATTAGATGGATGAGGGACTATAGGTACACGATGGCGAGGATGACAGGGTCCAATGGATTGGATTCTCCAGATCGATACGGGGACTACTGGCAAAGTGGCCTAGTACGTCCAGAAGTCGATGAGTCGAAAGTGAATTATTACAGAGATAATAATTCACTTTGAGTTAGAAGGAGTTCTCGACGGTATGACTCACTACCAACTTCGATATTGGGCCTAGAGGGTCACACACATATGGTAGGCATTGCGACGAATAGAGGTTCGGATATGAGATATCCGACGAAGCCCTTGTCTTATTGGATGCAGATCCAATACCCACTAGGGGAGGACCCATTAGGGTTTGACAGGGGACCTCTATAAATAGGAGGGATTCAGAGCCCCATGGGCTAGAGAGTTTTTTTTTGCCTTTTTCCTATTCTCCTCTCCATCTCCACCTCAGAGTAGGTCTGGAGTTTTGAGGAGCGTCGTCGCAACCCTGCTGTGTGGATCACCACTAGAGAGGAGGACGCTTGACCTCCTTTACCCTCTCCTAAGGATCTGCAAGGAAACAGGGATATATGATCTCCCTAGGTAACACAATCTACTCTATACGCAATTTCATGTTTCGTGGATTTTTCGTACCAATTTTCGCACGACGACGAACATCTCTTTGGGAATCGGGGATTTTGTTTTTTTTGTTCTTCCGCTGCGCATATGATGTCGCCCCCAAGGATTTCCCAACAGTATATGGTCCTTTGAGGATAAAAACACTTGGTGGATTTGTTGATGTTCCTAGTATAAGTGGTGCACTTTATTTTGTCACTTTTATAGATGATTTTTCTAAGAAAGTTTGGGCCTATGCCTTGAAGATCAAAGATTAAGTTATTAATGTCTTCAAAGAGTTTCATTCCAGAGTTGAAAGGGAGACAAAAAGGCAATTGAAATGCATAAGATCAGAGGTGGTGAGTACATAGGATTATTTAATGATTATTGTAGGTCACATAGTATCCAACATGAGGTGATAATTCCTGGTACACCTCAGCATAATGCTATTGCAAAGAGAATGAACCGCACCATTATGGAAAAGATCAGATGTATGCTATCATAAGCCAAGCTACCTAAAAGGTTTTGGGATGAGGCTTTGATGACTACAGTTGATATGATCAACTTGTCACCATGTACAACCCTAGATGGTGATGTTGCAGAGCATATATGGTTAGAGAAAGATATTTTCTACAAGCATTTAAGAGTGTTTGGTTGTCGTGCATTTGCACATATTCCAAACAATTAGAGGTCCACGCTAGATGGTAAGACTAAAGAATGTATTTTTCTTGGCTACTCACATGATAATTTTGGTTGCAGGCTTTAGGATCCAGAAAAACAGAAGGTGTTTAGAAGCAGAGATGTAGTCTTTTTTTAGGATTAAGCCTTTGAGGATTTGAAGAAGAAGGCACCAGCCAAGATTTCTATAGAATGATTAGCATATTGTGACCCAATTACTCCTCTAGTATATCAAGGTGATGGGGGAGATGTGTAGGAAGATGGTGTAGAGCCTGATATTGATCTACCTGTAGGACATGTTGAGCAAAAAGAAGTTGGAGAGCAACTTCCTATAGAAACTCAGTTGAGAAGATCTTCTAGACAACGTCAACCTTCCAAAAGATACTTTACAGATGAGTATATGATGCTTATTGATGCAGGTGAGTCAGAGAGTTACTAGGAAACAGTTGAAAGTAAGCAGAAAGAGAAGCGGTTAGTTGCTATGCAAGAAGAGATGGATGCTCTTCAGAAAAACTGCACTTATGATTTAGTACTACTACCAAATGGAATGAAGGCCTTAAAGAACAAGTAGGTTTTTAAGTTGAAGACTCAAGAATATTATTCTCAACCAAAGTACAAAGCTAGATTGGTTGTGAAAGATTTTGGTCAAAAGAAAGATATTGACTTTGAAGAGATTTTTTCTCCTATTATTAAAATATCTTCTATTCGTGTTGCTCTTGGTATTGCTACTAGTCAGAACTTGGAGATTGAATAGTTAGATGTGAAGACAGCTTTTTTTCATGATGATTTGGAGAAAAAAAATTATATGGAGCAACCAAAAGGCTTTAAAGTTAAAAGTAAAGAGAACTTTATTTGTATGTTGAAAAAGAGCTTGTATGGGCTAAAGCTAAGACAGTGGTATAGAAAGTTTAATTCATTTATGACAGAAAATGGATACAAAAGAACAGCTTCATAACATTGTGTGTACATCAAATGATTTGGTGAGAATTTTATTATTCTCTTACTTTATGTTGATGACATGCTTATTCTTGGGAAAGATATGTCTACAATTGACAGGTTGAAGAAAGAACTGAGTGAGTCTTTTGCAATGAGGACATGGGGCCAGCAAAGCAAATACTGAGTGTATGTAGATTTCTCGTGACAAGAAAAATAAGAAGATTTGGTTATCACAGGAGAAATACATCAAGAAGGTATTAGAAAGATTCAGTATGAGCAATGCAAAACCAGTTGGTTCTCCACTTGCAGGTCACTTCAAGTTGTGCTCAGAATAGAGTCCGTCAAGTGTTAAGGAGAAGGAGAAAATGCAAAAGGTTCCTTATGCTTCAATAGTTGGAAGTTTAATATATGTAATGGTATGTACGAGGCCGGATATCGTATATGCAGTTAGTGTTATTAGTAGATTTCTTATAAATTCAAGCAAAGAGCACCAGGCAGTAGTGAAGTAGATTGTTAGATATCTTAGAGGGAGTTCTAAGATTTGTTTAAGCTTTAGAGGTGGACTACCTGTGTTGACAGATTACACATATGCAGATATGACAAGAGATATAAATGCAAGGAAGTCCACATCAGGTTATGTACTTACTTTTGTAGAGAGAGATGTGTCATGACAATCCAGATTGCAAAGGTGTATTGCTCTCTCCACTATAAAGGCAGAATATATTGCTACTATAGAGGTTTGCAAAGTAATGTTATGGATGAAAGAATTCTTATAAGAATTGGGGCTGAAATAGGAAAACTATGTGGTTCATTGTGATAGTCAAAGTGTCATCCATTTGTATAAGAACTCAATGTTTCATTTCGAGTCAAAGCATATAGATATCATATACCACTGGATTCGAAATGTATTTGAAGAAAAGCAGTTGCAGCTTCAGAAAATGTACACAGATGACAACGAAATAAACATGTTGACAAAGACCTTATCAAAAGAAAGATAAGAGATATGTCAATAATTGGTCGGCATGACTTTACATTGAGGAGTTTTGAGATAGCCTCCCTTATGGGCTGAAGGGGGAGGTTGTTGGGCTGACATCCCATTTGTTCAGCCCAAGGTGGGCTTTATCAGCCCACAACTCACCCCTTTGACCTAACCCTAGATCAAAGTTAAAGGGGTGCGGGGGCTGCGTTTTTTAGTGTATAAATAAGACAGCAACGAGGGCAGCATATGAGATCTTTTGCAACAGCAAAAAGAAGGAGAAAAAGATAGAAATCCAAGGAGAAAGAAAATGAAGAAAATAAGAACAACGTAGAGAGACTGTTCTCAATCATCCGGTAGTGTTCTCATCTCAAGTTAGATCAAATCTATAGTACATTCTTACTTGGGGAGAATTAGGAATGATTTAGAATTTTGTGTACAGTAACATGATCTTTGTATCCCAATAGAATTTTGGGTAAGAGATTGAGATTTATATATTCATTAATTTTATAGTAGATTATCTCTAGTTTATCCCGTGATTTTTACCCTTCACATTGGAGAGGTTTTTCATGTATATCTTGATGTTATATTTGATTGTGATTCCATTTAATTCCGCTAAATATTATGATTATTTATTTATATATAAAAATTTATTTTTTTTTATATCACATCATCAACTTCTTGCTTCTTCAGTAAATTATTCGATTCTCGCAAGTGTTGCTTTTTGGAAGTCTCCACCCTAGTAGAAAATGGAGCTTATGCTGCTACCTCTTTCGCTTGTGACTGCCCAGATTGAGAGATTTGAGTTCAATTCTCAACTCAATCAATCTTGTTAAGAACCTAAATGTGATAGATTGAGCGCACGCATGCCAAAGATGCACAAATAGCACAAACAGTGCACTATTGTCTCAAAGTAGGATGAGCATCACACGAAAATGATGCCACCCTCCGAGAAACATTTGAAAGGCTCCCTTCATTTCGTCTCCCATACCCTTCCCAGCACGCCCAGCAGAGGCAGAGCAGCAGAGCAAACCTGCCTTGCGCTCCTCCAAGCCTGCATCTCCCTACGACACCTCCTACAAACCACCGCCTTCATCCTCAAATCCGGCCTCCAATCCAACCCCCTCGTCCTCACCAAATTTGCTGCCGCATCCTCCTCCCTTGACGCCCTCGAGGTCGCCACGTCCCTCCTCTTCTCCCCCCATGCCTCCACTCACCTCTACGACGCCTTCCTATTCAACACCGTCATCCGTTCCCATGCCCAGTCCGACCGCCTTGGAGAAAGACGGTTGGCCATCTCTTATTTCTCCGCCATGCTCCGCTGCAGGTTGCTCCCCAACAAGTTCACCTTCCCCTTCCTCCTCAAGGCCTGTGCCAGCCTGCCGGAACCTACTAGCGTCGGAGCCCAAGTCCACGCATGTGTTGTGAAATATGGGTATAGCTCTGATCCGTACGTCCAGAACACACTCATCCATATGTACTCGGGAGCACCCAGCAGTCTCGATTTTGCCCGGGAATTGTTTGATAGAATGCCCAAGACAAGTCCTGTCACGTGGAGTGCGATGATCGGGGGCTACGTCCGGTCGGGCTTCTCCGACAAAGCCGTGGCTCTCTTTCGTGAGATGCAGGGCAGAGGCATCCAACCCGACGAGATCACGGTCATATTGGTGCTCTCTGCTTGTGCTGACCTAGGGGCGCTCGAACTCGTGAGATGGCTCGGGTCTTATGTCGAAAGGGAAAACATTCCAAAGGCTTTACCTTTGTGCAACGCACTACTGGACGCTCTTGCCAAGTGTGGGGACGTCGATGGGGCGGTGGCTCTCTTCGAGCAGATGCATGCGAAGAGCATCGTGTCGTGGACGTCCGTGATCGATGGCCTCGCCTTACACGGGCGTGGCAAGGAAGCAGTTCGAGTCTTTGAGATGATGAAGGGTGCCGGGGTGGTTCCTGACGGCGTGGCATTTATCAGTGTGCTCACTGCTTGTTGTCATTCCGGCATGGTCGACGAGGGCCGCCACTATTTCGATTCTATGAAGAGCGACTTGGGCATCGAGCCTCAGATCGAGCATTATGGATGTATGGTTGATCTGTTCAGTAGAGTGGGTATGGTTGAACGAGCACTGGAGTTTGTCAGAACAATGCCGATGGAGCCGAGCCCGGTGATCTGGAGGATGCTCATCGGTGCTTGTCGTGTGCATGGCAGGCTGGAGCTTGGTGAGAGGATCGCCAAGCACCTACTTGAGGAGGATCCGGTGCAGGATTCAACCTATGTGGTTTTGTCGAACTTGTACGCTTTGAGAAGACAATGGCAAAAGAAATGGGAGACTAGGAGAGCCATGAGCGAGCGTGGGATCAGAAAGGTACCGGGATGTAGTTTGGTGGAGCTGAACGGTGAGATATACGAGTTCATTGCCGGAGATGAGTCGCAATTGCAATACAGGGGAGTTTATGAGATGTTGGAGGAGATAGGGAGGAAAATAAAGTTAGCAGGTTATGTTCCTAGGAAGACGGAGGTGCTGCTCGACATTGATGAAGAGGACAAGGAGGACGCACTGCATTGGCACAGTGAGAAGTTAGCCGTTGCTTTTGTCTTGTTGAAGACCCCTCCCGGAACACGTATTAGGATTGTGAAGAACTTGCGTGTCTGTGGGGATTGCCATGCAGCTTTTAAGTTTATCTCCAAGGTATATGATAGAGAGATTGTAGTGAGGGACAGGAATCGTTTCCATTGTTTCGAAAATGGTGCGTGTTCATGCAAGGATTTCTGGTGATCGAAAGCTTTTTACATGTTTCAGATTTTTTTTGTTTTGTTTTGTTTTGTTTTGGTGAGAGTCAATTTGTTAAAAAGTTGGTGAAGCTAATCAGTTAATGCTCTTCACTGTTTGATTAATTTGCCTATATTTGATGTAGAATTTAAAAAGATTTTCATAATTGTTGTCGATGTTGGCTGAGGTATACGATGAAATGTGATCGATCGTGATGAGATCCGCGTGAGGATCAATGACTAAGTGATTATTGGGAAAAACTTGTTAAAGCGAAATATTCTTTTTCCTCTTTGTGTATCAAAATAGGTTCCTCATCAAAAATACCAACTTGATATCCAAATAAAAATATCAACCAACACAACATAAACAATAGAGCAAAAACAATCACACAGTGAGACCAAATCTTTTTAACGTGAAAAATCCAATATGGAAAAAATCACGGGACCGTAATCTACCTCAAACTTCCAATCGGTCTTCTCTAGAATAACTAGAGGATCACAATAATATCAAGATCATAGATCTCCTCGTGAGGAAATTTTAGGTCTCACAAAGTGGATATAGCAGGAAAGTACTTTAGAGAGGGTAAACTGCAGATCAACACCGTTAGGATTGTAGAGTTTGCTGTAAGGATTCTCCATTAAATTTGGGCCAAAACTCTAAAACCTTATTTTCTCTCTCTATTTCTCTCTCTCTTCTTTTCTCCGTCGTCGCTCGCTGCACGCTCACGTTTTCTATGCACACACACGTTGCACCTGCAAACCCTATCTTTTTAATTTGAGCTCAATAAGCCCAATTGTCCAAGCCCATATATGGGCTGGACCCAACAATTCTCCCCCACCAGCTCATATGGTGGGCTGTACCAAGCCCGCTCTTCGCCTACATGCTTCAAGCTTCTCCTTAGGCAAAGACTTTGTCAACATATCTGAACCATTCTCACTGGTATACACTTTTTCCAATTATAATTCTTTCAACTCAAGCACATCACGAATCCAGTGATATCTCACATCAATATGCTTGGTTCTAGAATGGTATGTTGAATTCTTGGAGAGGTGAATGGCGCTCTGACTGTCATAGTAAACAGTATATCCTTCCTGTTTCAAGCCCAATTCCTGTAGAAACTTTTTCATCCATAAAGCTTCCTTGCAGGCTTCAGTAATTGCTATGTATTCTGCTTCTGTGGTTGATAGAGCAACACACATCTGTAACTTAGACTGCCAAGAGATTGTTGCTCCTACAAATGTCATCAAGAATCCCGAAGTGGATTTCCTGGAATCAGTATCACCTGCCATGTCTGCATCTGTGTAACCTTCTAACACAGGTTCATCACTATCAAAACATAAACACAACCTGGAAGTACCTCTTAGATATCTTAATATCCATTTCATTGTTGCCCAATATTCCTTTCCAGGATTAAAGAAAAATCGACTGACAACTCCAACTACATGAGTTATATCTGGCCTAGTACAAACCATAGCATACATCAAACTACCTACTGCAGATGAGTAGGGCACTCTGGACATTTCTTCTTTTTCTTTCTCGCTTGTAAGATATTGTTTCGAATTAAGCTTGAAATGACCTGCAAGTGGAGAACAAACTGCTTTGGCTTTACTCATGTTGAATCTTTCAAGAACCTTTTCAATATAAGTCTCTTGAGATAGCCAAATCTTCCTTTTCTTCCTATCACGAAGAATCTTCATGCCAAGTATTTGTTTCACCGATCCCAAGTCTTTCATGGCAGAAACCTTACTTAGCTCTCTTTTAAGCTTTTCAATTTTTTCAACATTATGACCAACAATCAACATATCATCCACATATAGTAGTAAAACAATAAACTCATCATCTGAAAATTTCTTCATAAACACACAATGATCAGATGTGGTTCTATCATACCCTTGGCTCATCATAAAGGAATCAAACTTCTTGTACCACTGTCTATGTGCCTATTTGAGTCCATATAAACTTTTCTTAAGCTTATACACTAGATTTTCTTTTTCCTTGACTTTGAAACCTTCTGATTGCTCTATGTAAATTTCTTCTTCCAAATCACCATGAAGAAATGCTATTTTTACATCAAGTTGCTCAACTTCTAAATTCAAGCGGGCAGCTAAACTAAGAACAACTCGGATAGAGGACATTTTCACAACTGGAGAAAATATTTCTTCAAAGTCAATACCTTTTTTCTGACTGAATCCTTTCACAACTAGTCGTGCCTTGTATCTTTGTTGTGAGCTATTATTTTCAGTCTTCAATTTGTAAACCCACTTATTCTTGAGAGCTTTTTTCTCTTTAGGCAACTTTACCAAGTCATAGGTGTGGTTCTTAAGCAAAGATCTCATCTCTTCTTGCATGGCTTTAACCCACCCATTCTTATTCTCATGTAGAATAGCTTCTTGGTAAGTTTCTGGCTCTCCTCCGTCAGTAAGCATAACATACTCATGTGGAGGATATCTCGTAGATGGTTGTTGCTCTCTAGTGGATCTTCTCAATGGAATCTCAATTGGTGGTGGAGGTGCTTGTTCAGTTGGTTCAACATCATCAACTGTAGGTGTATCATCACTGGTATTCTCACCACAATCTTCTTGTTCATCTCCCCCATGATCATCATGAACTACAGGTGAAGGAACTAGACCCAGACTCCAAGGAATACAAATAGAGGTTTTTGACTTCTCAATATTATCACCATCATCAAACAATTGGTCTTCAAGAAACACAACATCTCTACTTCTAATAATCTTCTTGTTCACTGGATCCCATAATCTGTACCAAAACTCTTCATGATCATATCCCAAGAAGATACATGCTTTTTCTTTACTATCAAGCTTGGACCTCTCATCTTTAGGAATATGAACAAATGCTTTACACCCAAAGACTTAAGTGATTATAAGATATATCTTTTCCTCTCCATACTCTCTCTTAGGAACTGATGGAGAAAGATTTATCAGATCAACTATAGTTCTCATAGCCTTCCCCCAAAATGACTTTGGTAACTTAGTGTGAGAAAGCATACACCTAATCCTTTCTTCAATGGTTCTGTTCATCCTTTCTGCTACACCGTTCTGTTGAGGAGTTTTAGGAACTGTTTTCTCAAGCCTGATACCATAGAACCTGCAATAATTCTCAAAAGGACCCCTGTACTCACCACCATTATCTGATCGGATACACTTTAGCTTTCTGCCAGTTTCTCTTTCAACACTGAACTGAAACTCTTTGAAAACATCGAGTACCTAGTCTTTGGATTTCAAAGCAAAAGCCCACACTTTTCTATAATGGTCATCAATAAAAGTAACAAAATAAAGAGCACCTCCAAGAGTTCTAGTTTGCATAGTACAAACATCAGTATAAACTAAATCAATAACATCTGATCTTCTAGATGATGGATATGTCTGAAATGCAACTCTATGTGTTTTTCCAGCTAAGCAATGATCATAAGATTTAAGAGATGTACCTTGCAACTCTGGTAAGAGTTGCTTTCTAGCAAGAGTTTGAAATCCCTTCTCGCTGATATGTCCAAGCCTCTTATGCCAAAGATATATACTTTCACCTTTTTGAATTACATTAATCTCTCCTTTATATAGCTTAGCTTCCATGACATAAAATGAGTTAAGTTTCTTCCCTCTTGCCACAATCAGAGAACCTTTAGTGAGTTTCCATTTGCTTTCACCAAAATAGTGTGCAAAGCCCTCATCATCAAGTCTACCTGTAGATATCAAGTTAAGACAAATATCTGGAACATGTCTTACATCTTTGAGTATCAATTTGCTCCCAATACTAGTCTCTAAGCAAATATCTCCAATACCCACAATCTTAGATGTACCACTGTTTCCCATTTTGACATTACCAAAATCACCAGCAATGTAAGATATAAAGAAATCACCATGAGAAGTAACATGAAATGAAGCACCAGAGTCAATTATCCAATTACTGTCCTGAGCTACAAGACTAACACAACCTTCATCACAAACAATAGTGATATTACCTTAAGCAGCAATTGTATTTGTCTCTTTCTCATTTTTCTTCATTTCATTCTGTTCTCGCTTCCAAAACCTACACTCTTTCTTCATGTGACCTAGTCTGTTACATTGAAAATATTTGATATCTCTTCTAGACTTGGATCTTCCTCTATAACCATGTGGATTTCTGCTATGACTTCTTCCACGTCTTTCTTGTTTTTCAGTAACAAATGCCCCAGAAGAAGATTCATCCTGTTTTTTCCTTCTGGCATCTTCATTTAGCAAACTATCTTTAACCATATCTATAGTTAGAGTTCCCTCTGGCGTGGAGTTGCAAATAGTCACCATATACGTTTCCCAACTTTCTGGTAAAGAGTTGAGAAGTAATAATCCTTGCATCTCATCATCTATATTCATTTTCATAGCAACCAACTTGTTTGCAAGATTCTGAAATAGGCTTATATGTTCAACAATGTTACCACCACCATCGTTATACTTCAAATTTACAAACCTTCTGAGGAGAGAAATTTTATTTCCCACAGTCTTTTTCGCAAAGAGATTTTCTAACTTTTGCCAAACAACATCAGCTCTGGTTTTATCTGAAATATGCTCATGCAAGTTTATATCCATCCATCTTCTAATATAGGCAATAGCTTTTCTATGTTGAACTTCTCATTCTTCATCATCCATAGTAGAAGGTTTATCTTTAACCTTGATGGACTTATACAAATCTTTGCAATAAAGCAAATCTTCCATCAGACGCCTCCAAGTGGAATAATTTGATGAGTTCAATTTAATCATACCATCTGACTGCTCCATTTCAATCACACAAGAAAAACTAGCACCAAATAACCTAATGCTCTGATACCACTTGTTCGGAAAAAACCTGTTAAAGCGGAATATTATTTTCTCTCTTTGTGTATCAAAATGGGTTTCTCATCAAAAATACCAACTTAATATCCAAATGAAAATATCAACCAGCACAGCATAAACAATAGAGCAAAAACAATCACACAGTGAGATCAAATCTTTTTAACGTGAAAAACCTAATATGGAAAAAACTACGGGACCGTAGTCCACCTCAAACTTCTACTATCAATAGTAATGATAACAGGTTTACAATCGGTCTTCTCTAGAATAACCAGAGGATCACAATAATATCAAGATCATAGATCTCCTCGTAAGGAAATTTTAGGTCTCACAAAATCGATATAGCAGGAAAGTACCTTAGAAATGATAAACTGCAGATCAACACCGTTAGGATTGTAAAGTTTGCTATAAGAATTCTCCACATAAAATTTAGGTCAAAACTGAAAACGTTTTGCTACCGATTGTCAAGCAGAAAACTCTAAAACCTTATTTTCTCTCGTTTTCTTTTCTCCGTGCGCCGTCGCTCGCTGCACGTTGACGTTTTCTGTGCACACATGCTGCAACTTGGAAACCCTATCTTTTTAATTTGGGTTGAATAAGTCCAATTGTCGAAGCCACGTGTGGGCTGGACCCAACAGTGATCATCAGATGCAACAATAATACGGACCAACTTAATTCTACTTGGCATTTTACTATCGAGTGAAATCTTCCGTTTTTTTGTTTTATTCTCTTGTGTTGATGTCAGGTAAATTCAATTAAGATTCGGCATGACATATTTTATTTGAGATGATTTATTAACTAACTTGGGTACACATTTGGTGTTTAATGGATTTTAACGATACGTCCGTCCGATTGTAGACTTGTGATTTAATTTATTGGATACTTGTGGTGACTCCGTGCGAGCGACGCATTAATTTAGGCCACGACAGTACCACAGAAAGTAATCGATAAATTATGCCACTCCCCAATAACTTGTTCTACCTCTTTCTTTTTCCGGATCGATGCAAAGGCCAAATCAAAGCCGTCGATACAGAAATCATTGGTGTCTATTGGTAAGCGTTTGAGCATAAACTAATAGCATCATTGGACAAGATCAAGTGGATCAGACGCCATGTTGAAAGCATGTTTGTACTTGGGTAAATTGATGCGTACACGATGCGTCGTAGTATACGAAGAAGCATCATCTCCCCAACTAGTAACTAGTATTATAACAAGCGTGGTTGCAGCTGACAGGAGTCGGGTGCAGGAGCGACTGATGGAGATAACGTATGCCACCTCCAGTAATCTGGATCTCGCCGACGGTGTCGTCGGCATGGACATGGCGGCTTGGGAGGTCCGGTCGGAGCGGCCATGGCCGTCACTGCATTCCTCCTCGGCCCCTCCGGTGTCGCGGTGGTGGTCCAGCCTGAAGGCCATGACGGCCACGGAGTGGCTAGAGATGTTGCTCCCCTGCACACGGTGGATCTGTAGGTATCGTTCCGGCGACTATCTGGAGTTGGACCTCACGGCTGGGGTCACCGTCGGTGTCATGCTCGTGCCTCAGGTGAAATCATCATCCATCTTATTGTTGGTTGGTTTTGAATGAGTATGTCGAGTGTTACAGGGACGACTACCATGCTCATTGATGCATTTTGATGAAATCATCATCCTATTTCAATTTCTCTTTTAGTTCTCTATTAATTCTTTGCTTAAATATTCGAAACTAAAAAAACAAAAACAAAAGCAAAAGCTTATCAATGATTAATATTATAAAAAAAAAACATACGAAATAATAAAATATAAAACAAATTTAAAATTCAAAACAGGTGGGATCACGGTGCTATGTCAAATCATAAAATAATAATATTTCAATCAATTATATTATATTATATTATATTATATTATATTATTAAAAAAATTAGAAACTTAAAAATAGTAAAATGTTAAAGAAATAATTAATATACACCTTATTTGCTGGTATCCGTCTTAGAATATAAATTCATTTCATACGTAAACTTTTAATCTTTCACTATTTTAACATAATTTAAATCGAAGTGTGTCAAAATTAATTGAAATATCATTAAAAAACTCAAATATTTTTTTTAAAAAAATTAACATAGAAAATATCAATATTTTTTAAAATAATTTGTTAAATATTTTTTTTTATAAAAATATAATTGTATTATTATTTTTTGTTTTAAAAAATAATTCAATACCAGTGTTATTAGAATCCACAAGTGGTTGATTGACCCGAAATTCAATACCAATTTTGGATCCACATTCTACGAAACCAATGTAATATATTTGAAAACAGTTCGACCAGATGACTTAAATAAATAAAAAACATTTATAGATATTTTCTTATATTATATGTTTCATGATTTTTATATTTAATTTGAGTTCTTGTTAATATTTTTATTAATTTAAAATATATTAAAATACGGAAATGAGGACTTAATTATGGAGTAAATTGATATGGTGCACATAATTAATTATCTTTTGATATGTTAAATCATTTAATTTTATTTTATTAAAATATTAATGAAAATGTTATTATTTATTCATGCATTATTACATGGTCTTGATTAACATGGAATAGTTTATTGCTTTAGTCTTGAATATTATTGTTTTTACATAATAATTTACGAGTAGTATTTACGTTATTATACTTGATATGTTTTTTTATTTTAATTTATTATTTTTTTAGAATTTTATTATTTTTATTTTTTATTTTTACCAATCCAAATATCCATTTGAGCATTATTTATTTCAATTAACTGCCAGAGCGTAATATCCACTTTGAACCCACATAAAAAGCATGGGTCTAAATGGTTTGATCTGGTTCGATTAAAGGGAAGATTAGATTCGGAAAGGAGGAAAAAAGGTCTTTTTTAGTGTTTTTTTTTTCTAAAGAATCGTGCCTTTTCTAAAAAAAAAAATCATCAAAATGAAAACTAAAATGCGTGCCTCCTTTTCTAAAGAATCGTCGAAAAGAAGGATACCAAAATCAAGTCAACTCCGAGGATATCACCATCATCAACCCCCCCCCTATTTGTTTCCAGCAGATATGATATGTTTATCGGCACAGCATGTTAGCGTTTAGGCACACGATGGATATTATTCGAGTTTAAAACATGGCATGGTTATACGCTTAATGTCATATGCATTTCCTAAAATATAAATATGAATCAATCGGACGGAGTAGTAAACTGATGATGTCAAAATGGGCAGGCGATGTCGTACGCTAAGTTGGCTGGTCTGCATCCGATTTACGGGCTATGTGAGCGTCCACAACTCTCTCTCTCTCTCTCTCTCTCTCCTTCTGCCGTGGCAGCAGCAGCAGCAGCAGCAGCATCTAACGTTAACAGCTCGTGTCCACAGATTCTGGCTTCGTTCCCATATTTGTTTACGCCGTGTTCGGCTCGTCTCGTCAGCTGGCAATTGGTCCCGTAACGTTGGTGTCGCTCCTCGTGTCCAACGTTTTGGGTGGCATCGTGGATCCCTCGGATGAACTGTACACGGAGCTTGCCATCTTACTGGCGTTCATGGTTGGAGTGTTGGAATGTCTGTTGGGGCTTCTCAGGTTTCGGACTCTTTTTTTTATTTCTTCACATGAAACAACAGTATTTTATTTTAGCAAGTAATATATACGCTTTGACACTAATAATCTATTATTATTTACATATTAGGTAACGGAATCATAACCTTGCTTTTGTTTGGGCTTTATTTCTAACTCTCGGTTCGATGTGTAATTTGTTTGTCGACGACTTGTGTTGAAATCATACGTCGGAAACGTTACTCTCACCGTTTGTTATCCGTTGCTGCTGCAGACTCGGTTGGCTACTTCGATTCATCAGCCACTCTGTGATCTCCGGCTTTATTTCTTCCTCAGCCATTATAATTGCTTTGTCCCAAGCAAAATACTTCCTGGGGTACGACATCGTTCAGAGCAGCAGAATCTTTCCATTGACAGAAAGTATCATCGCTGGAGCCAGTGATGTAATCGTTCATCTTCCGATCACTGCAGTTACTATTCTTCCGAGGAACGCTGGCATTTCGTTTCATTCCTGTTTAATGCTTGTTTGTGCAGTTCTCCTGGTCCCCATTTCTGATGGGATCTGTCATTCTCACCTTGATCACTCTCATGAAGCACTTGGTAGGTACTCGGACACTCCCCAATCCCATTTGCGTTGAAGTAAAAAGATTGATGTCTCATCTCACTCAAATTTTGCAGGGCAAAACGAAAAAGAATTTGAGATTCCTCAGATCATCAGGGCCACTCACGGCAGTCGTTCTCGGCACAGCTTTTGTGAAATCCTTCCATCCACCTTCAATTTCTGTGGTGGCGCATCTCTCCCCGATCTTGATGAGATCATTCGGTTTCTTCTTCATTAACCATTTTTTATAGCATTCGGTATGTTGTCATCGTTCTTAGGTAGGTGAAATACCTCGAGGCTTGCCGACTTTTCATATTCCTCGAGAATTTCAGCATCTGAAATCACTCGTTTCAACCGCATTTCTGATCACTGGTGTGGCCATTTTGGTACGATATCCTCTTGTCATTCTCTGTCACTCTTAATTCTTTCTCTCTCTCTCTCTCTCTCTCGAGTCTTTTGATCACCAAGAGTTTCCAATTTTTAGGAATCTGTGGGGATTGCGAAAGCTCTGGCAGCAAAGAATGGTTATGAGTTGGACCCTAATCAAGAAGTATATTGAGGAGCCCTTTTGTTTGTTTTCTGCAGCTCTCATTCATTATCCACCAATACTTGTTATATATATATATATATATATATATATTGGCATTTAGAACACAAAAGTACCGATAAATAAATATTTTTCTGGTTTTCCATAATTGCCACATAGGCGTTACTAACTATAGGAAACTGTTAATTATTACAAGATGTGCTGCGATGTAATTTTCATCCCTTCCTTTCATTGCCGTAGAACAACTTGAACCGTTTGATAACGAGATGTATCGTTTACGATTTTGAACATAGGTTCTTCTCCTTGGCATTCATTCATTGTCCAAAACATCGGTATGGAGATAAATTCTTAGTAGATCTGCAGCATCTTTTCAGCTTCTGATCATCTTAGTATACACTTGGAATTTGCATTCATCAGTAAAACACTGCATCTTTATCACACAATATGATTTCGACGCAAAAAAGTTGAAGCGAGGCTGATATACAAACACTTGTTGTTTCACATCTTAAAAAGGATAAAAGCTCTTTATATTCCTTTTGCAGCTATTTGGTCTTGGCATGGCAAATATCTGCGGTTCATTTTTCTCCGCATATCCTGCAACAGGTGACTCTTTTAATTTTGTTCATCGTATTGCCGGCACTAATGATTATGATTTCCCTGTTTTCACTGATAGAAATTGTTTCTCTCTCTTATGATCATCGAAATGTTTTTTCAAGGTTCCTTTTCCAGATCAGCTGTAAATAATGAGAGTGGAGCACAGACTGGATTATCTGGAATCATAACAGGTCTTACAATTGGTTGTGCACTTCTTTTTCTAACACCCTGGTTCAGAGATATACCTCAGGTAACTTTGATCTTAATTTCAAAGAGAACACAGCTTTTTCTTGGAAGGAATACCGAGATCTGCAACATAAGCTACGTAACATCATAAAGTAATCGTAGATCAAAGGCAGGATACAAGATCCACTAAGCTTATTCGAGCACATAAACCACAAAGAGAACTCATCCAACATAGTAATGGGAGATCATTGTATGGGTAGGTTATAGGATCCATCAAACTTGTCCATGGTTACAGACCGTAGAAGAAATGAGAAGAAATGGAATCCAAGAGATGTTCTACGATCCAAGGGATGACGGTAGGAAAGAAAAGAACAAATTGGCTAGTATTAAATATATTTATATGTTGAAATGGATTTGACTTACAGAATAAGATAAATTTATCTGTTCTGAATATATATATATACACACACACACATATAATATGAAACTTTAGCTTAGAACTTGTATCAGTTCTGCTTTATCTGAGAAAGACATCATCTTTCCCTGGCAGAGAGAGGTCATTATCACTTTTTGACTCTTTTCTTTATTCATATCTATCATGTTAATGACTTTTACGAAATTTTCATTTTCTATTTGTTGCACATTCTTTTTCAGTGTTATTGACAATTTTGCAGGTTTCTGCTCTGCTGACAATCCTTCGGCTGTGTTTCTTCTTTTCAGTGTGCATTGGCTGCCATTGTGGTTTCTGTTGGAATAAGTCTTGTAAGTCCAAACGTACAATAAGGTTTTGCAGCTTGGCATTGATAATTTGTACGCTTAGTGAGTTACATAAATAATTTGTGAATCTTGTGGTTGGACAACATAAAATGCTTGAACATTTAGTGATAATTCCATGATAATAAATCTATAAGGATTTAACAGCACAGTTGCTTTGCACTCTAATTTATATGTTCCGTTTTATTTTTAGGTGGATTACGAGAAAGCCATGTTCTTGTGGCAAGTAGACAAGAAAGACTTCCTCCTTTGGATGCTCACCTGTTTAGCCACGTTGTTTCTTGGCACCGAGATCGGTGTGCTTGTTGGGGTAAGATTTTACCTGCAGCTTTCAACTGCCTTATGTTATGGTTTTCTTCACAAACCATGAAAACCACACTAATAATTCTTATGGGTTGTACAAATCTCTTGATACATTACACACATTTTTGGTGCTATTTTGTCTATCTAATGAAGCTTTTCTTGACAAAGAACATAAAAGAAAATTATTTTATCACTACCAATAGATGTAGTCAATGGCGAGAAAATTATTTGCCTACACTAATAATTCGTTGCCTTATTTTTGACAAACGAAAAGAAAAAGATGCTTTATTATAAAAGCAACTTTATCGATTTTCTTATTCTTAGGGTAATAGAAACTGTCGGAAATAAAACTCGAAAGGCGAGGATACGATATTATTAACAAAATGGAATAGGCATATGTATTATTAACAAAAATAATCATGTTCTAGCCCTACTTAATAAGGCCCCTAAGTTTATTAGGTCACTCAAAACCAACCCTTTCTCAAGTATAAACTTTACTTTAATTTAATATTTTTAAATAATAATAATAACATGCAAAATAATTATATAAGGACACCATGGTAAAGGAATTTTTGTTGAACGAGGATGTAAAGATATAGTATGGATTAGTCTCTAGGCGATATTTGATGTTGTTTACTTTCTTCTATACTATGACTGCTAAATTCAATTCAAAGAACAACCGAGCCCTCAACCGGAAAAATCTCTGTGCATGGCATGAGTTGGAATCCTTAACATTCCAGGGTTCTGATCTTCCATGCATAATGGATTAGTTGTTTCTGAAAATTACAATTGCTTTGTGAGTTATAAGACTAAGGATTTGCAACTATGATTATGATTATCTTTTACATACTGCAGGTGTTCTCATCCCTTGCATTTGTCATTCATGAATCCGCGAATCCTTGTATCGGTTAGTATGCTTCGATTGATCAGTGAGTAGGCTTAAAACTTTTCCGTAAAATGTCACTCGTACATCTAACAATAATAAAAGTAACTCGACATTGGATTGTCACATTTCTCATGTTTAGAAATCATTTGAGTTCACCATTTTCTCTGTAATTGCCACCCAAGTAGAATTAATGTTACTTTTGAAGTTCTTTTCACAAGCTGTTGTCAGCAAAAACTATTTCAAATCCTCTATGGATATGGCAGTATAAAGATTGAATTATACATTTTACTTCAGTCTCTTTTGTTAATAATACTCTTGGAGAATTGAACCACATTATTAACCATAATCATTTCTTTTATGACTTTTAAATCTGAATCTGTAAAAGCTGCTCACTCATTTCACAGATTAATGGCTGCTGCGAGCAGAATAGTAATCATGCGAAACATTATTCTTTCCTACTACTCTACTTGAACCAGTTGCAATATTATATTTCATCAACATAACATCATGGATATATTCCAGTGATGTAATCATGTCAAGTACTTGCAGCCATCTTAGGTCGGCTTCCTGGAACTACCATATACAGAAACATCGACCAATACCCAGAAGCATGTCTGTATCGAGGGATTGTCGTCATTCGAATTGAAGCACCCATTTATTTTGCAAATATCAGCTACCTCAAGGACAGGTGATGCCATAAACTACTTTTATAGAGCAAATGTTGTTTTCTCACAAAATTTTCCACGTTAACTGCAATATCCATGAGAATCCGTTTGCAGGCTCAGAGAATACGAGCTCGGTATCTCGAAGAACAGAAAGTGGGAACCACAAGCTTCAAGAATACATTTTGTGATCATTGAGATGGCATGTAAGTCCACAAACTTTTCACGAGGAGCCCTAAGTCTTCTTTTGGCAGAAAAAAGTTGATATCTCTAATTTGATGTTTCAATTGTCAATCACATGAGTTAGATATCGATAAGAGATGGTTTTATCAGTCCTACAATATCTTCATTCCACTAGTAAATCTCCAATCCAAACACTGGATAATGCTCTTCACCTAAAGTCTTCTGAACCTTAAAGTTCCTTTACGAACAATGAATATTACTCTTCACAGTGAATAAAAGTCTCTGACATTTCCAAATTGTCCCGAAAAAGACTTCTCCCTGACCACATTTAGATCTTCATGTCATATTATCCTATGAGAGTGCGCGGAATTACACTGCTCCAAACATCTGAGGATGCATTGTTGTTACAAAATTTTGTGTGTTGATGTTCCTCATGAGGTTCAAATAACTGAGATCAGAGGCTAGGTGAGGTATGGAGTCCATCGTGTCAAAAATTTCCAGTCAAATGAATCCTACATCGCCTAAAGATTTGAAATTTTGGATCATCATATACTTAAGTCTTGTTGACTGTCTTCGCTGCAAACAAGCTCATAATTACTTGGTATGTAAGTAGTGATATAAGAAGAGCTCATAGCATCAAATGAAGAAGAGAGGAAAGAGGGAAAGAGAGGTATAGTTCCATCCAAGACAACAAAGATCAAATACTGGGATTGTTGTTTCATCAGAGTCATACCGGTAAACAAAACTTCCTTGGTACATCTGCTTACACTTGCATTGCTGCAGCTGTCCCATATATAGACTCCAGCGCCGTAGAAGCTCTCAAAGATTTGCATCAAGAATACAAACTGCATGAGGTGCAGGTCGGTATTCTTTAAACATAGTATTCTTCTATTCCTCAAATGATACAGTGGTATAACCGAGGATGCACTGAATGCCTGCAGATTGCCATTTCGAATCCAAACCAAAAGGTTCTGATGACTCTCGCGAGATCACATCTCATTGAGCTGATTGGCAAAAGCTGGTTCTTCGTGAGTGTGCATGATGCTGTCAAAGCGTGTATTCAGCAAACGCCCAACTTAATGGGAACATCACCGGGAGGAAGAAGAGATGCTACTCAAACTAGTCAACCTGGTCTTGGGCAAAAGCCATGGAAACAAGAGGAGGATGAATCTGCTGTTGAGTGGGAGTACCTCTTGCCACAGGAGGAGGAGACTTGACTACATGTTTTGCGATGCTCTTCTAACAAATGCCTTATGATTGGTTTATTAAAAGGAAAATCGAAACCCTTCCGACATATTAAACTGCTTACGAGACATTCCTACGTGAGATTCTGGATGTAATATTTCTTCTCGTGCTATGACAGTAAAAGAAAATATATTTTACGTCGTTATACTCTTTATGGGTTTTATGTAAACATAGTAAAAATTAATCGATTGTTACTATTTGTTGATAAATGTCATTTGCTTCATGTAAACAAAGGTTGATATGTTAACTCTCAATATTTTCAGAGCTGAACAAGAGGGAGAAACTAGCACTGGCGCTATCGTTTTCGGTTGCCATTGCCAACTATAAACTGTCATTGGAGAGGGTTTTTTTTATTTACTTTTATTTTTTTTTAGTGTGCAGGCAGGCAGGCTTTTATATACTATCCACATCTTCTCTGCTTGTGTTTGAGAGTTTTTATTTATTTATTTTATTTCTTTTAGTGTATAGGCAGGCTTTTCTATATACTATCCACATCTTCTTTGCTTGTGTTTGAGAGTGTTTTTTTATTTACTTTATTTCTTTTAGGCGTACGGGCTTCTATATTATACTATCCACATCTTCTATGCTTGTATTTTTATTCCTTGGCACTGTCTTTTGATCACCACTATTATTCTAATGGTGGTTTACGTCAACTTCATAAATTATCTTTCTCTCAGTATATACTATTGTCAAAAAAAAAAAAAATATATATATATATATATATATATATATATATTTTAGCTTGAATGTTTAACTATGGTTTTTAAAAAATTCACAATTACACATGCTTCATAGACAACGATAGTTATTAATGAAAAAAGAAAAACAAAAAAAAGACATCGGCTCTAAGGATGTACCATTCTTTCATCTGAATCTTTGGTCTCTCTTGTTTCTTTTATTTCTTCAACCGATAATATGTTTTCTAGTATATCGTAAGACTTTTGGTACGATGCCCAAATTCATTTTTTTTTTTTTTTTTTTTAGTACTGCAAGAAAGAAGGTGTTGATTTTTTTTTTCCCCCAAATGGGATGATATACTTTTGTTAAATGTTAATACTTCCACTACAAGAAAAACAACCATTGGTGTATCATCGAAACTTAGAAAATTATCATGATGTGTGCTAAAAAGATTTTAGTGACCCACTTGTCACTAAATTATAGATTATAGTGATGACTTATTTTTGTGATTAATACATTCAAATTTTGTCATTCGAAATAAATAAATAAATAAATTGACTAAATAATTTCTATGATAATATTTGATAATGAATCACCAAATGTCATGACAAAAAATCTAAAAGATAAGTAATTGTTGATTATTTTTTTAAAAAAAGTGATAATAATTCGATGATGAACTGACATGTCACTAAAATTTATATTAAAAATTTACTGACGATTACTTGAATTTGTTACTAATACTTATTTAAATGAAAACAATATTAATTATAAAGTATATTATCAATGGACTATCAGTAAAAACAACATTAGTGATAAGACTATCTATCGACGAAAACTATCAATTTTTAATAATTTTCTCCATGACATATCAATTTTTAATAATTTAAAACTATACCAGAAATTTTAATTATAAAAAAAATTACATCAATATTAAAGATAATGAAAATCATAAAATCCACATCATTTTATCCAAAAGTTAATATTAAAATTGATACTATCACAAAATCCACATCATATCGTGGATAAAAGACACTACACAGTCTTGTTACTCATGTCATATCACCTACATAAAAAGATAGAAAATATATTTACATTTTTTTCATTCTTTAACACTTTTTCTACATTCTCTTTTCTTCGCTCTTCTGCATAAAAAAATAGAAGGCATGAGCTCACAATTAGACAAATCGTTAGGTTGACAATAAAAAAAATAAAAAATTGGATGCATAATGATGAACATTTTTATACATTCTTTATTCAATATGAACACTTCTATATGATTATCATAAGTATCACACATGTGATAAATTTAATTATTTAACCACACAATTTGAAGGGATAAGATAACAAAAAAAAAACCTCAAAAAAGAAAAAAAAAAAAAAAAAAAAAAAAAGAGAGACTAGATTGGAATCGAACAGATAAGCATGAAATAATCACTAAATACAAATCAAGACTATTTAATATAATTAGAATTTGAATATGTTAGGGTCGAGTCGGTATGAAGAGAGGGGGGGGGGGGGGGGGGGTGAAATTAATACAGCGATAAAAATTACATCGGTTCTAAAATTTTTATACGATTAAATTGAAAGAGTAGGGAAGCATAGTAAAAGTAAAGTAGTTTGCAATAAAAGTAAAGAGCAAAATAGAAATGCAAATCAGATTTTTATAGTTGTTCGATTGTCGTGACCTATATCTATTCCCGATTCCTCTTCACTCGAGGCCACCGGCTTCCACTACTAATCTTTATTTAATAGACAAAGATCAACTACCCTTTTATACTTTTTCTCCTTTTCACGGGTTTAGGAGACAACTCTTACAAGCCTCTCTTTCTTAAACCTTACTTCTCCCTTCAGACAAACTTTTAAATACTAGGAAGAAGTGATCCTAAATCCTAAGAGAGATTTCCATTTTTTTTTTCAAGTTTTCTTTTCCCCCTTTTCAACTCAATTTCGTGCTCAATTCTTGCTAATCCATACAAGAATAGCTGCGGTATTTATAGACCCCAAATGACTTCAAAATTAGAGCAAAAAAAGATCTCATCTCGGGTTTCCCTGGTCCTAGTGGTACCATCGCCTATAGCACTGATACTGGACGATATTATCACCTAGTATGATAGTACCACTGCTTAGGAGACTGTGTTTAGGTGGTACCACTGCATGATAGTCTTGAAGACTAAGTTCGGGCGGTACCACCGCTTGACATAGTCTCGGAGATTATGTCACCGACGATTCTACCAGTTTGGATAACTGTTTGAGCCTTTTACTTGGCCTAACACAACCCAAACTTGGGCCTAATTGGATCCTAATTGAGTTGGCCCAATTCCAACCCAATTACGCTCAAAACCTACTTTGATCTAGATAATTATTACAAAGTTAATCACATGTAGTCCGGTATGTCATTGGTTTATCGACGCCTCATCCAATTCTTTGGCGTATCGTCCTCTCTTACGACCTATTGCCCAATCGGTTAGTTGACCTCTGCAACTCCAATTTTCTTAATACAATTTCTGCTCTTCTTAGCCCGATGCCCAAACCTATGGCCCGAAGCCTTCTGCCAATACGTCGACCAATCCTCCGACTCGACATCCAATCTTTTGACATATTGCACTCTAGCCCAACATGATTCTTCTCTCCCTAATCGAAGCTTCCTGCATCACTTAAAAAAGACAAATCAAATCATAAACATATCAATTGGTTTCATCATCAAAATCCTATTAGGAATGAGTCGGCAATAAAGAGGGGGGGGGGGGTGATTAGTGCAGTGGATAAAATCACGTCGGTTCAAAAATCTTTCGTATGATAAAATCGATCTCGGAAAGATATTAAACTTCAAAACGTTCATAAGAGTGTAATGAGAAAGTAAAGCAAGTAGGGAGGTTTGCAATAAGGTAAATTGCACAAAAGAAAAGCAAACCAGATTTTTATAGTGGTTCGATCGTCGTGACCTACATCCACTCCCGATTCCTCTTCCATCGAGGCCATCGATATCCACTAATGGTCTTCCTTTAATGGGCGAAGACCAACTACCCTTTTACACCTCTCTTCTTCTTTTTACAGGTTTAGGAGATAACCTTTTACAATCATCTTTTATAAGGTATCCCTCACACACCTCCCTTAGAACTCTCTCTAAGCTTTAGGAGGAGGGAACTCAACTTTCTAATAAGGTTTACTACTCCATGTAGGAATAGTTGGGGTATTTATAGACCCCAAATGACTTTAAAACTTTGAGCCAAAATTCAAATCCCCGAGATTTCGGGGTATGGGCAGTACCACCGCCCAATCTGGCGGTACCACTGCTCAGACTAGCGGTGCCACCGCTTGATAGTCATGGAGACTAAGTCTAGGCGATACCATCGCTTGAAAGTCTTGGAGACTGAGTCTGGGCGGTACCACCACTCAGACCGGTAGTACCACCACCTGACATAGTCTCGGAGACTATGCCATGACGGTGCCACCTGTTGGGTCATTGTTTGGGCCTCTCACTTAGCACAACATAGTTCAAACTTAGGCTTAGTTGGCCCCTAATTAAGTTGGTCTAATTACATTCTAAACCGACTTAATTAGACTCTAAACTAACTCGATCTAGACATAATCGATTCCAAGTTAATCCTTTGTTATCCGGTATGTCATTGGTTCTTCCGACGCTTCATCTAATCCTTCGGCGCATCGTCCTCTCCTTCGGTGTATTGCCCAATCAGTATGTTATCTTCTCGCAACATCTGATCTCCTTGGTGCAATGTTTGATCTTCTTGGTCAGATGCCCAAATTTACGGACCGAAGCATTATGCCGACACGTCGATCGATCCTCCGACTCGACGTCCAATCTTCTGACATGTTTACTCCGGCCCAACATTTGATTCCTCCTACTTTAATTGATTTGCCTCTTCTGATTAAAGCTAGTCCTGCGTCACTTAAACACACATTAGATAAACACTATCAATTGGTTTCATCATCAAAATCCGAGATTCAACAAATCCGAGATTCAACAATCTCCCCCTTTTTGATGATGACAACCAATTGATGACTGTTAGGATAAGAGCGACACTAATAGGGGGGGTGGGGGGGAGGGGGGATGAATGAGTGTAGCGAAAAATTCTTCTATTTTGTAAAATATTTTATAAGTTTAATGAAAATCGATTTGGAAAGATAGCAACTTGAAACGTGTGAGAGCATAAGTGTAGTGAAAGCAAGATGAGGAGGAGAAGTAGTTTGTTATGAAATGATTTGCAGTTAAAGTAAATTGCTCACAACGAAATGCAAACTAGAATTTAGAGTGGTTTGGTCAATGTAAGCTATATCCATTTTCGGATTCCTCCTCCGTCGAGGTCACCAGCGTCTACTAAAGGCCTTCCTTTAATAGATGAAGACCAACCACCTTTTATAGTTCTTTCTCCTTTTGTGAGAGAACCCTTATAAGCCTTACTCCTCTTTCTTGAATAATTACAAAGCTAAGAGAGGGAGGAGAAAAACTCTAGCACTTTTACACCCCAAAGATTCAAGATTATAATCACATTTCGGTGCCCTTTAATACAGAAAAGGTGGGGTATTTATAGCCCCCAATGGCTTAAAAAATGGAGTCAAAAAGTGTTTTATCCTGGTTTTTCGGGGTACTGGCAGTACCATTACCATTACTAGGTGGTACTATTGTCTGCAATCTGACACTAGGTAGAGACCGAGCTTTAGCGGTACCACTGCCTGACATGGGCGGTACCACTGTTAACAACAATAATTGTTGGCAGTACCACCGCCCAGACCACATGGGAGACTGGGTCTTCCAGGCGGTGCCACCATTGGCCTTGACGGTGCCACCGTTGGTCAGAGTCCAGCAACCTGGTTAGGCCTTGTATTCGGCCCAAACCATCCTAGCTCCGAGCCTAGTTGGCCTCTAACAGAGTTGATGGGTTTACCTCCCAAATCAATTCTAATTATTGTTCTAACTATGATTAAGGCAAGCATGGTTCGGTACATCAAATTTTCACTTAGTGATCCTTCGGTGAACTTCTCGATGAGTCTTCCGGTGAGTTTCTGACGAACCCCCGACCAACTCTCGACTAGTCTTCCGGCATGCTTCCAGTGATCTCCCGATGAGCTTTCGGCGAGTCTTCCAATGTGCTTCCGGTGATCTCACGATAAACTCTCGGTAAGCTCCCGGTATATCATCCGAGTCTTCGACTCCGGCCCATCATCTGCTTTAGGCCTTACTGCTATCGTAGTTAATCCTGCACACTTATCTCAACACATGAATTAGATCAAATAATTTATCAATTGATTTCATCATCAAAATCCGAGATTCAATAATTTTTTCCTTTTTGATGATGACAACTAATTGGTGATGGAGTTAATCTTAACTCCCCCTATCCATATGCCATAATTGAGAAAAAACACTTTTGAATTCAAAGCCTTTGAATTCGAACATCAAATTGATAATTTAGACTTATTATCATCATGCACATCATGATTTACCAAATCTAAATATGATACCATGTATTCGTCGATAGAAATGATGTATGTTAGGATCAAGAGCGCACTAAGGGGGGGAGGGAAACTTATGTGATTTCAGAAAATATTTCATACATTCGAAGGAAATCGATTCGAAAAGATAATTACTTTAAAACGTAAGAGAGCATAAGTGTAGTGAAAGCATGATGAGGAGAAGAAGTACTTTGCTATAAAATGATTTGCAGTTAAGGAAGATTGCAAAAAACAAAATGCAAACCAGATTTAAAGTGGTTCGGTCAATCGTAACCTACATTCACTTTTGACTTCCTCCTCTGATGAGGTCACCAACGTCCACTAGAGGCCTTCCTTCAATAGGCGAAGACCAACCACCTTTTATAGCTTTTCTCCTTTTGTCGAGTTTAGGAGACAACCCTTACAAGTTTCACTCCTCTCTTGAATAATCTCAACACTTAGAAAAGGAGGAGGAGAACTCTAACACTTTTACAACTCTTTGACACTTCAAAGACTCAAGAATGTATCAAGTTTTCGTTGTCTTTTCATGCAAAAAAGGGTAGGGTATTTATAGACCCCAATGACTTTATAAAATGGAGCCAAGAAGTGTCTCATCCTGGATTTCTGAGGTCCTAGCGGTACCATCGCCATTACTAAGCGGTACTACCGCCTGACATCTGACACTAGGCGTACCACCGCCTGACAGGGGCGGTACCACCGCTTGACAGGGGCAGTACCACCGCTTGACAAGGGCGATACCACCGCCCAGGATTCCTGGGAGACCGAGTCTCCCAAGCAGTGCCACTGTCGGCCAGGAATTCAGGGGTCGAATGGGCTGCTCCATTCAGCCCAATTTAGCCCTATTAAGGGCCCAATTGGCCTCTAATTAAGTTAGTGGGATTATCTCCCAATCCTAACTTAATCTACACTTTAACTACGATAATTAAGACATGATTACTACAATTTGTGTTCTGGTGCATCAATTGCTCTTCCGGCGAATATCTGACGAACTCTCGGCAATGCTCCGGCGGACTCTCAGCAAGCTCTTGAACTTTGCAATGATCTTCTTGGTGAATTCCAATGAGCTTCTATGGCAAGCTTCTGGACTTCTCGGTTGGTTCCCTCAGAACTTCTAACGAACGTCCGGATTTCCGACGAACTCTTGAACTCCCAACGTGATCTCGATCTTGACTCCGGCACAACACCTGCTTCAAATCTCACTGTCATCGTAGTTAATCCTGCACACTTTTCTCAACATATAGATTAGATCAAACAAATTACAATTGACTTCATCATCAAAATTCGAGATTCAACAATCTCTCCCTTTTTTATGATGACAATCAATTGATGACGGAGTTAACCTTAACTCCCTCTATCTATATGCCATACTTGAGAAAAGTCATTCTTGAATTTAAAGCCTTTGAATTCAAGAGACACATCGATAAGTTAAGTTCATTTAAACTTATCAATACAAACATCATGATTCCTATCATGATCTAACATGATGTCCAGGAATGACATCCATTTTCAAGTCTTGATATTTTAAATATGAAGGATGACAAACATAGCAATTCATTCTATGGTATGATATCAATTTGTAAAATTGCAAGTTAAGCTCTAGATATCTTATCATAATGCAAACATTTCAAGTGTAAAATTACATATATTTATCATCAATTTACTATATTTTGCTATTATTTCTCCCCCTTTGTCTTCAACAAAAAGGAGAATGATTCAACAATAAACGCAAGTGTGGTAAAAATTCATGTCATATTTCAAATTGTAAAGACATTCATACAAATCATATTTCAAGCATTCATGATATGATATCATTCAAAAGTTCTTACATTAAAAGTTATAAATATTTAACGAGATGGCTTCCATCATCTTCTTCCTTTTTATTTTTCATTAAAACTTCGCATGATGGAGGAAGGTAAGAAGGAAAAAAACATTGAGAACCAACTTTGAATGAAGTTAAACATGATAAAAGAGTTTTATTAAATCATGCTTCATTTTTCACAAGGATCAAGATATTCATGTGAAATTAAATCCTTGCAAGTGTTCATCTCAAAAAAAAATTTCCTTCGTTAAGAAAGAATTCATGTGAAAGAATTATCATATCAAATCCATTTCTCAATTAAAAATTCACAAGAGATAAATCCATTAGAGATGCATTTGTCAATGACTTCTATATATCAAAAATCAACTTGATATGACATAGACTCATAAAAGCTCCATTCAAGAAATACATTAAGTGAATGATAGTTCAGAAACAAAATATACATCAAATTTTTGCATTTATAAAGTGTTTTGTCATAGCTTTTCATCACTACTTGCATAAGGCAAAATCATTAGTGCTTTGTAATACTCAAAGATTAAGAATCTGATGTATGATTAAAACTTCTCAATATTCAATAGAGATCATAATCATGAAAGTAAACATGATATTGCATCATGCTCATTATCATAGAAACTTTTAGCATCAAAGCACAAAATTTCCAACATGTTATTGAAGCACAAAACCTTATCATCTTGTAAAATTCGTATCATAAAATTTAAGTGATTGATCAAAGAATCAAGAAAGTCCAAAAATGAAATTTAACAAATTCATGCATTCAGACATATTAACATTCCTAATTCTCTTCTAATAAAATTAAATTATTCTTCAATTAAAGGCTTTATAAAAATATCAGCTAATTGATGTTTTGTATCAATAATTCTAAGATTAGATTATGATTAATGACATGATCTCATATAAAGTGATGCCTAATGTCAATATGTTTTGTTCTAGAGTGTTAAATGAGATTCTTGGTTAAACATATTACACTAGTGTTATCACATTTTATGGGGATATTTTTAAGATGAATCTTATAATCTTCTAAAGTATTTTTCATCCACACAACTTGTGCACAGCATGCACTAGCTGCAATGTACTCAGCTTCAGTTGTAGATAGTGCAACCGAGTTTTGTTTCTTGGATGATCAAGAAACAAGTGTGTGTCCTAAAAACTGATATGTTATGGATGTGTTTTTTCTATCTAATCTACATCCAGCAAAATTCACATCAGCATATGAAATTAGTTCAAAGTTCTCGGATTTTGGATACCATAATTCTATATTAGTGGTACCCTTAAGATATCTAAGTATTCTTTTAACTGCTTTGAGATGAGATATCTTAGGATTAGATTGAAACCTAACATAAAGTCCTACACTAAACATGATATCTGGTCTAGTTATAGTAAGGTAAAGTAAACTTCCTATCATACCCCTATAAGCTTTTTGATCAAAGCTTTCTCAACTTTCATCAATTTCTAACTTAGTGGAGTTGCTCATACGCATGTTGATAGCTTTCGAGCTATCCATATTGAACCTTTTTAGTAAATCTAAATCATATTTTGTTTGACTAAGAAAGATGTCATTACTTAGTTGTTTGATTTGTAAGCCTAAAAAGAAGGTTAATACTCCCATCAAACTCATTTCAAATTCAAGACTGATATTTTTAGCAAATGATTCACAAATAGATTCATTCGTGGAACCAAAAATAATATCATCAACATAAATATGAACAATAAGAAAATTATTTTCAAAATTTTTGATAAACAATATAGTATCGACCTTGCCTTTAGAGAAATTATTTTCAATAAGAAATGAACTAAGTTTCTCATACCAAGCCCTTGGGGCTTGTTTTAAACCATAGAAAGCTTTAGTCAATTTAAATATATGATTATGGAGACTATCATTCTCAAATTCGGGAGGTTGTTCAACATAAACTTCTTCAAAAATAAAACCGTTAAGAAAAGCACTTTTAACATCCATTTGAAACAACTTAAAATTATTACTACTAGTATAAGCAAGGAGCATCCTTATGGCTTCTAGTCGAGCCACAGGAGCGAAGGTTTCTTCGTAATCGATATTTTCTTCTTGGTTGAAACCTTTGGCCACTAATCTAATCTTGTTTCTAACTATGATACCAGATTCATCTAGCTTGTTTCTAAAGACATACTTGTTAGGATCAAGAGCACTAAGAGGGGGGGAGGTGAATTAGTGCAGCGGAAAACTTTCAACGTTTAAAACTGCGTTCATACGACAAAGCCGATTTCAGTAGAAAAGTCGATTCGTAAATTTCTTTGACTTAAGATCAGGTAAGAAGCAGTTAAAACAAATCTATAAAGGTAGTTTGCAGTTATGATGGAAATCAGACTGTAAGCGCAAACTGAAATACGATGTTCGTATGGTAAAAGCGATTTCAATAGAAAAGCCGATTCGTAAATCACTTTAACTTGTGATTAGGCAAGAAGCAGTTAAAATGAATCTATTAAGGTAGTTTGTTGTTGTGATGGAAATCAGAATGTAAGCGCAAACTGAAATACGATGTTCGTACGAGAAAAGCGATTTACGTCTAAACACGATTCGAAAAATATTGAGCTTGAAAACGTAATTGTAAAAGCATAGAAGGCAGTAAGCTATGAAGGAGGTTTGCAGTAAGGATAATAAGTTCAAAGTAAATGCAAACCAGAGAAGACGAGAGTTTATAGTGGTTCGGTCAATCGTGACCTACATCCACTCCTCTGATTCCTCTTCCGTCGAGGCCACCAGCATCCACTAACAATCTTCCTTTACTAGGCGAAGATCAACCTTCTTCTTACACCCCTCTTCTCCTTTTACTGGGTTTAGGAGACAACCCTTACAAGCACTCACTCTCCTCTCTTAAACAGAATTTTAACACTTAAGCTAGAGGAGGGAAATTCTATAGATTGCAGCAGTGTTTTCTCTCTTTTAATCTCTTTATACTTATATTTTACCCAGGGATTGGAGGGGTATTTATAGGCTCCAAACCAGTTTGAATTTGGAGCTCAAATCTGTCATCTCCCGGAATTCCGGGGTCTGGCGGTTGCACCGCTTGACTGGGGCGGTTGCACCGCCTGATAGGGCTCGAAGACTGAGCCTCTGGGCGGTTGCATCGCCTGGCAGAGCTTGGAGACCGAGCTCAGGTAGTTGCACCGCTGTCAGAGGCGGTTGCACCGCCCTGCCAGAACTCGGAGACTAAGCCCTAGGCGGTGCCACCTTTGGGCGAGAGATCTGGGTCCGAATGGGTTGATCCATTCGGCCCAATTTGGTTCTTTCAAGGGCCCAATTGCCCCTAGATTAAGTTAATGGGATCACCTCCCAATTCTAACTTAATCATCGTGTTAACTACGACAATTCTTAAGACTTTTACTACAGCTTACTCTGGTGCGTCAATCGCTTCTTCCGGCGAGCTTCCGGCAAACTTTCGGCGAACATCCGACGGTCCTCCGATAATGCTCCTATAGACTTCCAGCAAACTCCTGGACTTGTGACGATCCACTTGGCGAGTTCTAACGAGCTTCTTTTGGCAAACTCCTGGACTTCTCGGATTTGTTCCCGTAGAACCTCCGACGACCGTCCGGACTTCCGTCAAGCTCTCGAACTCCCACCGTGATCATAGTCCTGACTCCAGCACAACTCCTACTGCATGTCTTGCTTTCATCGTAGTTAATCCTACACACTTAAAACAAAACTTCGATCGAGACAATTAATCCTAACCAATTAACCAAGTTATCCGGCATGTCATTGGTCCCTCGACGCTTCGTTTGATTCTTCGGCGCATCGTCCTCTCCTGCGGCCTATTGCCCAATCGGCCAGTTGACTCCGCAACTCTGATATCCTTGGCACAATACCCACTCTTCTTGGCCTAATGCTCGAGTCCACGGCCCGAAGCCTTCTCTCGATACGTCGACCGATCCACCAACCTGACATTCAATCTTTTGACATGTTTCTTCGGCACAACATGATTTTTCCTGCTTTAATTATCTCATCATGATCGAAGCATCTTGTGTTACTTAAAACACAGATTAAAACATAAATATATATCAAGTGGTTTCATCATCAAAATACGAGATTCAACAATCTCCCCCTTTTTGATGATGACAACCACTTGATGACGGAGTTAACCTTAACTCCCAGAGTTTAAACAAACTCCCCCTATCAATATGCCATATTGATAGAACCTTGAATTGAAACTGCATTCAAGTCATTGCAATATTCATCATGAATACTTGCAACATATCATCATGAACTTATGCATAAACTTATGCATAACATGTCATGTCATCAACATACTTCTCCCCCTTTGTCATCAACAAAAAGGAGAAGTACCACAATCAAGTGTTTGGAATATTAGTTCAACTTATTGCATGAAAAACATAATATCAAGTTTTATCATCATGCAGTTTTGAAGCCAAAAAATTTAGCAAGTATTACATCATGCTTAGAACATTTAAGCTATCAAGTTTCAGATATGCAAGTTTTACAACATACAAGATAGCACTTTTCGTAATGTTCAAGATAGCAAGTTCTACATCATGCAAGCTAGCAATATTATAACATTTTAGAACATACAAGCTAGCAGTTTTGAGATGTTCAAGAAAGCAACTCTTGCTTCTTGAGATATGCAAATTTGTCAAGTTTTGCTAGATGTGCAAGTTAGCATTTTTGCCTCTTGAGATAGGCATGACAGCACATTTGCTTCTTTTGAGATAGCAACTTTTTGCTTCTCTTTAGACCACAAGCTAGCAATTTTTACGATATACAAGTTTCACAATATATAAGCTAGCAAAAATTTCGAAAGCAAATGCAAGATAGCTTTCTTGTGTAAGCTCATGATTCTTGCTTCCTATTGCAATGTGCAAGTTACAAGTTTTGCTTCTTGAGATAGGCAAGATAGCACTTTTACAATTTTTGTTTCTTAAGTTAGGCAAGCTTGTGATGTTCAAGATAACAAGCTCTTTCTTCTCTTTTGAGAAGTGCCATTTTTTCTTTCTTTGCAAAGTGCAAGCTAGCAAAATGCCAAACTAGCAAGAGATAATGTTTTACATGAGGCAAGCAAACAATTTGGCAAATGTTACATTTGCATCTTCTCTTTTGAGAAGTGCAATTTTTGCTTTCATCTTGAATTGTGCAAGCTAGCTAGTTTGCCTTTTTTTATGATGTCCACGTTAGAAATTCTTGCTCCCCCTTTGTCATTGTCAAAAACAAGGGAAGACCCTTATATCAATTTTCATATTATGACAAAGGTAAGTATCAATCTTATTTATGCATCATTATATATTCAAATTAAAACATACATAATTTCAAAAACTTTTTTTTTTTATGTACGATACCGAAAAATAAATCAATCATCATTAATGGGCATATCATACATGATACTCAAACATTAAAATTTTTAAGCATTTATCAACATGTTGATCATGATACTAAGCATTCATCATTTAAAGCATTCATGATACACATCATATGCAATAAATACATCATGTACATCATTATCATAAGTATTGCATACATCATTTTAACTTCATGAATATTTCATCATTGCATGCATCATATCAAAACATTTTAAGCCATGCAAGCCATAAATACAAAGAAATTGTGTCATGAAGGATAAAATCATTTGAATGCCAAAAGACATGATTCATATAGTAAATATCTTCTTTAAATAAAATATCAAGAAAAATCATAGGAGTATAAAGAAGAGATCTTGTTTTAAAAGAAAATCAAGTAATAACTCCAAGAACTCACAAGGAAAAATCAAGATTCATTTAAAAAATCTCCCCTCAAGAGAATATCAAGTAAAATCATAGAAGATCAATTAATGAGAAATTTTGATTTATAATAAAATCTCATGTATCGAATATCAAGAAATCAAAATGATGATTCATATAAAAAATATCACAAGATATATTCAAGAGAAAAATCATCATTTATTTTCAATTTGTCACATCAATATTTCTTAGATATGCATGATACCAAAACATGGTTTTAAATCTTCAACATATAACATGCATAAATTCAAAAATTGAAAGGAGAAGGGAAGAATTCAAAGGTACAAAGATTTCAACCATCTCATAAACAGATGTAAGACTAAGTCATGAATCCAAAATTTCATGAATCAAAATGATCATCAAAGGTAATCTCATGTTATTCCAAGAAATTAATATCATGATTTTGATAAAACTAATTTCAAATTTAAATCATAAAAATCACTTTTATGGTTCACAAAATTAATAACATAGGTAGATTCATGATTTCATTGATAATATATTTTTCCTCTTTTTTAAGTATTTGATTTCATGTTAGCATGCCTTTTCATTTATGTTAAATGAAAACATGCATCAACATTTAGGATCGAAAAGTGAATTTTGTCGTAAAACCATCAAGATCAATAGATTCTAAAAATTAATTGTTATGGTCAAGAAAATCCGAAAATGAAGTTTGACACTTTCATGCATTCGGACATGGTTTTGCTAGATGTTTTTCAAATACACTTATGAAAATAACACATACTTATCATCATGTATAACTTAAAATCTCATGCATAAAATTATCAATCATTGTATCAAAAACATTTAATATTTTCATTATATCATTATGCATTACTTCAAATCAAACATGATTTCATTCAACAATGTTAATCAAACATGATACACATTATTACTTCTTAACCATAATTTCATATTTTCAATAAAATATATTTTGTTTGTTTATCATAAAATATGCAATGGTTTCATTTTTGAAATTACTAGCATGATCATAATTTGTGTATTTTTATTTTTAAACATGTAATTTTCAAGAAAATTAATTCTAAACTAAAAAAGAAAATACATCATGAAAGCATCAAGTAATTTCAAAATAAATTAGGGGGATTTCGATTACCTTTTCATTGAAAGTAGTTAAGACGTAGTTTGCCACCTCGCCTTTCTTGATTTTCTCCTTGTCTTCGGAGGAGCTCGATTCATCCCACTTTGTATTCTTCTTCTTTGGCCTCTTCCTCCGTTCAAGTTTATTGTTTATTTTAGATTTTTATTTAATAAACTTATTAAGATTTAGTGTTTAAAGTTCAAGTTCATCATTGTCCTCATCACTTGAGTCATCGCTCAAGTGGTATTCATTTGTCCGGGGTTCCAAATCCTTCCTGTTCTTTAGAATGTTGTTTTGTTCATCATGTTCATCATGTGCATTGTGCACCATTTCATATGTCATCAACAAACCAATTAGTTTTTCAAGTGGTAAGTTGTTTAGGTTTTTAGCTTCTTGTATTGCAGTTACTTTTGAATCCCACTTCTTAGAAAGAGAACGTAAAATCTTGTTTACGAGTTCAAAATCCGAAAAACATTTGCCAAGAGCTCTTAAACCATTGACGACATCCGTGAAACGGGTGTACATGTCAACAATGGTTTCGCAAGGCTTCATTCGAAAAAGTTCATAAGAATGTACGAGAATGTTGATTTTGGACTCTTTCACTCGGCTAGTGCCTTCATGAGTGACCTCAAGAGTTCTCCAAATATCAAAAGCCGAATCACACATCGAAATGCGATTAAATTCATTTTTGTCAAGTGCACAAAATAAGGCATTCATAGCCTTTGCGTTTAAAGAAAAATACTTCTACTCCAAATCCGACCATTCGTTTATCGGTTTAGAGGAAAGTTGAAAACCGTTTTCAACAATATTCCATAAATCCAAATTCATAGAAATCAAGAAAACTCTCATTCGAGTTTTCTAATAAGTGTAGTCCAATCCGTGAAACAACGGTGGACGAACAACCGAAAAACCCTCTTTAAAGCCATGAAGAGCCATTTCTCTCGGGTGTAAATCCAAAATGAGAAATACCGGGCTCGCTCTGATACCAATTGTTAGGATCAAAAGCACTAAGAGAGGGGGGGTAAATTAGTGCAGCGAAAAACTTTCAATGTTTAAAATTACGTTCGTACGACAAAGCCGATTTCAGTAGAAAAGTCGATTCGTAAATTTCTTTGACTTAAGATCAGGTAAGAAGTAGTTAAAACAAATCTATAAAGGCAGTTTGCAGTTATGATGGAAATCAGAATCTAAGCGCAAATTGAAATACGATGTTCGTATGGTAAAAGTGATTTCAGTAGAAAAGCCGATTCATAAATCACTTTAACTTATGATTAGGCAAGAAGCAGTTAAAACGAATCTGTTAAGGCAGTTTGCTATTGTGATGGAAATCAGAATGTAAGCGCAAACTGAAATACGATGTTCGTACGAGAAAAGCGATTTACGTCTAAACACGATTCGGAAAATATTGAGCTTGAAAACGCAATCGTAAAAGCGCAGAAGGCAGTAAGCTATGAAGGAGGTTTGCAGTAAGGATAATAAGCTCAAAGTAAATGCAAACCAGAGAAGATGGGAGTTTATAGTGGTTCAGTCAATCGTGACCTACATCCACTCCTCCAATTCCTCTTCCATCAAGGCCACCAACATACACTAACGATCTTCCTTTACTAGACAAAGATCAACCTCCTTCTTACACCCCTCTTCTCCTTTTACTGGGTTTAGGAGACAACCCTTACAAGCACTCACTCTCCTCTCTTAAACAGAATTTTAACACTTAAGCTAGAGGAGGGAAATTCTAGAGATTGTAGCAGTGTTTTCTCTCTTTTAATCTCTATATGCTTGTATTTTACTCAGGGATTGGAGGGGTATTTATAGGCTCCAAACCAGTTTGAATTTGGAGCTCAAATCTGTCATCTCCCGGAATTCCGGGGTCTGGCGGTTGCACCGCCTGACAGGGCTCAAAGACTGAGCCTCTGGGTGGTGCCACCGCTTGTCAGGGACGGTTGCACCGCATGGCAGAGCTCGGAGACCGAGCTCAGGCGATGCCATCGCTTGACTAGGGCGGTTGCACCGTTGTCAGAGGCGATTGCACCGCCCAGCCAGAACTCGGAGACTGAGCCCTGGGCGGTGCCACCTCTGGGCGAGAGATCTGGGTCCGAATGGGTTGATCCATTCGGCCTAATTTGGTTCTTTCAAGGGCCCAATTACCCCTAGATTAAGTTAATGGGATCACCTCCCAATTCTAACTTAATCATTATGCTAACTACGACAATTCTTAAGACTTTTACTACAGCTTGCTCTGGTGCGTCAATCGCTTCTTCCGGCGAGCTTCCGGCAAACTTCTGGCGAACATCCGACGGTCCTCCGACGATGCTCCTACGGACTTCCGGCAAACTCCTGGACTTGCGACGATCCACTTGGCGAGTTCTGACGAGCTTCTTTTGGCAAGCTCCTGGACTTCTCGGATTTATTCCTGTAGAACCTCCGACGACCGTCCGGACTTCCGTCAAGCTCTCGAACTCCCAACGTGATCATTGTCCTGACTCCGGCGCAACTCCTGCTACATGTCTTACTTTTATCATAGTTAATCCTGCACACTTAAAACAAAACTTCGATCGAGATAATTAATCCTAAGCAATTAACCAAGTTATCGGCATGTCATTGGTCCCTCGACACTTCATCCGATTCTTCGACGCATCGTCATCTCCTGCGGCCTATTGCCCAATCAGCCAGTTGACTTCGCAACTCTGATATCCTTGGCACAATACTCACTCTTCTTAGCCCAATGCTCGAGTCCACGGCCCGAAGCCTTTTGTCGATACGTCGACCGATCCACCGACCCGACATCCAATCTTCTGACATATTTCTCCGGCACAACATCATTTTTCCTGCTTTAATTGTCTCATCATAATCGAAGCATCCTGTGTTACTTAAAACATAGATTAAAATATAAACACATATCAAGTGGTTTCATCATCAAAATACAAGATTCAACACTACTTAGTACCAATAACTAAATGGTCATTTGGTCTAGGAACAAGCTTCCACACCTCATTTCTCTTAAATTGATTTAACTTATTTTGCATTGCGATAATCCATGAATCATCTTTCATAACTTTATCAATACATTTAGGTTCAATTTGGGAGAGAAAAGCGGCGTTGGCATAAAATTTTTTAAGAGAAGTGTTTGAACCCCTTTAGATATGTCTCCTATGATTAGCTCCATAGGATGAGCATCTACATACTTTCAATCTTTGGGTAAGGATGTTTCGGAAGTAGATGCATCCAAGTTGCTAGATGGAGAAAGGGTTTTATTTAAATTCAAAGCATCAAAATTAACATCATCATCAAAATCATTTTTTTTTATTTCGGAAACCTCATTGAAAACAACATGAATGGATTCTTCTATAATCAAAGTTCTTTTATTAAATATACGAAATGCTTTATAAATAGAAGAATAGCCAATAAAAATTCCTTTATCGGATTTAACATCAAATTTTCCTAAGGCATCTTTTTCATTCAAGATAAAACACTTACACTCAAAATTTTTAAAATATGAAACATTGGGTCTTTTATTGTTCCATAACTCATAAGGAGTTTTGGTAAGTAAGGGTCTTACTAGAACTCTATTCATGACATAGCATGCCATGTTTATGGCTTCAGCCTAAAAATATTTTGGTAGACTATGTTCGTTCAGCATGGTTTTTGCCATTTCTTGTAAATTTCTATTCTTTCTTTCTACTATTCCATTTTGTTAAGGATTTCTTGGAGTAGAGAAGTTGTGGTTATATCCATTAGATTCACAAAATTCTTGGAAATCATAGTTTTGAAATTCACCATCGTGATCACTTCGAATTGACGAAATCATAAAACCCTTTTCATTTTGAACAAGTTTACAAAACTTAGAGAAATACCTAAAGCATTCACTTTTGTGTGCCAAAAAATAAGTCCATGTGTATCTACTATAATCATCCAAGATGACAAATGCATAATTGCTACCTCCTAGGCTTGATGTAGAAATTGATCCGAACAAGTCCATATGGATTAATTACAAAGGTCTAGAGGTGCTAATTTGGTTCTTAGGTTTAAAGCTATATTTTATTTGTTTTCCTAGTTGACATGCATCACACACATTGTCTTTGATGAACTTGATATGAGGAATTCCTCTTATAAGTTCTTTAGATGAAATTTAAGAGATTAGTTTCATGCTAGCATGACCTAATCTCCTATGTCAAAAGCCAAGCATCATCATTTAAAACCGAAAAACATATTTTATTGTAAAGATCATTAATATTAGTGTATACGTTATTTTATTTTAATGCAATCAAAGATGTGTTTTTGTATGGTTTTTTAATAATACAAGCATTAGATTCAACTTTAACAATATATCCTTTATCACATAATTGACTAATGCTCAAGAGGTTATGTTTTAAGCCATCAACTAACAATATATCTTCAATAAAGAAGTTAGATTTGTTACCTATAGTTCCTTTGCAAATAATTTTACCCTTGTTGTTGTCTCTGAACGTGACATATCCTTCGTGTATGCTAGTGAGCTTAGAGAATTGAGATGGATCTCCGGTCATATGCCTTGAGTATCCACTATCAAGGTACTATGTCTTACTCCTAGCTTATGATGGTAAACGTTTCTATAAGAAAAAATGTTTTTTAGGTACCCATTTGACCTTGGGTGCCTCAAAAATCAATCTAAATTGCTTATTATGTTCCATTGAGTTATTTACGGTTCCTTTAGGAACTTAAATCAATTTGTGTGGACTACATTTCTTGAATGGACAATGATAAGCTATATGCCCAAATTTGCAACAAAAGTTACATTTCTTTTAGGGTGAAACATGCAAGGTAGGGCCTTTAACAAAGGTGGTTGGATTATGGTGAGATCTACTCACAAATCCGATTCCGCCGTTTCTATGAACGTGACCCTTGTTGGCAAGGATCATGTTCAAGGATTTGCTACCAACCTTAAACTTCTATAAGGTTTTCTTAAGTAGCATATTTTCCTTTTAAACTATTTTTAAATCATGGCATTTCGTATATGAAGCTAAACTATCATTATGCTTAATTTTTAATTTATCAAAATTACTAACAAGAGAATCATGCTCCTTTTTTAACAATTTATATTTTTTACTAATTGATTTGCATTCATCAAATAAATCATGAAAAGCATCTAATAGTTTATCAAATGATAAATTTGCATCAATTGAACTTGTTACCTCATCTCCATTGGCCATTAGCGTATAGTGAGCAACTTGCTCGGTGTTGGTTAGCTCCTCTTCTTCGGATGCGCTTGAGTCATCTCATGTTGCTTTGAGCACCTTCTTCTTTGGTGTCCTCTTCTTGGCTTGGGGACATTCACTCTTGTAGTATCCTAGTTTCTTGCATTCATAGCAAATTACTTAATCTTTCTTGGTTTCAAATTTATTTTTAGTGTTATTTTTAAATTTGTTTCTTTTAATGAATTTTTTAAATTTCCTTGTTAAAAGTGTCAAGTCATCATCAAAGTCCTCATCACTTGAGTTTTCTCTCAAGTGGTCTTCTTGTGTTCTTAGTGTCATATCCTTCCTGTTCTTTGGAAGGGTGTCCTCAAGCTCTTTATGAGCTTTACATGTTTTTTTATATGTCATTAGTAACCCAATTAGTTCTTTAAGAGGAAAATTAGTTAGATCTTTGGCCTCTTGAATAGCCGTTACTTTAGGGTCCCAACTCTTTGGAATGGATCTTAAAACTTTATTAACAAGTTCAAAATCCGAGAAAACTTTACCAAGTCCTTTTAGACCATTGACGACATCTGTAAATCGGGTGTATATGTCTCCAATGGTCTCACTCGGTTTTATTCGAGACAATTCATAAGAATGTACTAAAATGTTAATTTTTGACTCTTTCACTCTACTAGTACCTTCATGAGTCACTTCGAGTGTATGTCAAATATCAAAAGCCATTTTACAAATCGACACTCGATTAAATTTGTTTTTATCTAATGCACAAAACAAGGCATTCATAGCCTTTACGTTTAAAGCGAAAGTCTTCTTCTCTAACTCATTCCAATCATTCATTGGAAGAGAAGACTTTTGAAATCTATTTTCTACAATATTTCAAAGCTCAAAATCTATTAAAATCAGGAAGATCCTCATTCTTGTCTTTCAATATGTGTAATCCATCCCATTGAACATGGGCGGACGTGTAATTGAATGACCCTCTTGGTTGCTGGCAAATGCCATCTCTCTTAGGTTTAAAACTAACTAAGAGTGAACCTTGCTCTGATATCAATTATTAGGATCAAGAACACACTAAGAGGGGGGGTGAATTAGTGCAGCAGAAAACTTATGTGATTTCAGAAAATATTTCGTACGTTCGAAGGAAATCAATTCGGAAAGATAATTACTTTAAAACGTAAGAGTGCATAAGTATAGTGAAAGGAAGATGAGGAGAAGAAGTACTTTGTTATAAAATGATTTGCAGTTAAGGAAGATTGCTCAAAACGAAATGTAAACTAGATTTAGAGTGGTTTGGTCAATCATGACCTACATCCACTTTCGGCTTCCTCCTCCGACGAGGTCACCGACGTCCACTAGAGGCCTTCCTTCAATAGGCGAAGACCAATCACCTTTTACAGCTTTTCTCCTTTTGTCGGCTTTAGGAGACAACCCTTACAAGTTTCACTCCTCACTTGAATAATCTCAACACTTAGAAAAGAAGGAGAACTCTAGCACTATTATAACTCTTTGACACTTCAAAGACTCAAGAATGTATAAAGTATTCATTGCCCTTTTATGCATAAAAGGGTGGGGTATTTATAGACCCCAATGACTTTAAAAAATAGAGCCAAGAAGCATATCATCCCAGATTTTCGGGGTCCTAGCGGTACCATCGCCATTACTGGGCGGTACTACTGCCTGACATCTGACACTAGGCGATACTACTGCTTAGTTTGAGTGGTACCACTGCTTGACAGAGCTTGGAGACCAAGCTCTGGCGGTACCACCGCCTGACAGGGGCGGTACCACCTGTCACGGACTTAGCTGGTTTTGCCTAAGTCGTGCGGCACCCTTGCGTGTCCGTCTGCAAAGGTCAACCTTCCGAAGCCTCTCATGGTCCCTTAGGACCCACAAAAGAGAGAACAGGACAAAGAAAATGTCTCACTCGGGATCCACAAGCAAACATCTCCGAAAAACACTTTATAAACAATGCAAATTACAAACAGATTTTACAAGCTCTGAACAGGTACACAACAAAAGGTAAAATGATCTAGTACAGACCGAAAATCTCTCACACGTATCCACATGACACAATCTTTATTTATAAGCCTAAAGCGGCCACCAACCTAACTAAAATGGGACTATTAAGCCTTCGGTCATTCCTCTACATGCTGTACAAAGCATGAAAATACCAAAAGACACGAACATACATAAGCATTACATCAAACATCCTATTTAGAAGTTTGTCCGTGACACACCGCTAGCAACAATAACTGCCGGCGGTGCCACCGCCTGACAGGGGCGGTACCATCACCTAGAATTCCTAGGAGACCGAGTCTCCTAGGCAGTGCCACCGGCTTCCAGGAATTTAGGGGCCGAACGGGCTGCTCCATTCGACCCAATTTAGCCATGTTAAGGGCTCAGTTGACCCCTAATTAAGTTAGTGGGATTACTTCCCAATCCTAACTTAATCTACACTCTAACTATGATAATTAAGATATGATTACTATAATTCATGTTCCGATGCGTCAATCGTTCTTCCGGTGAGCTTCCAGTGTACTTCCGATGAATATCCAACGAACTCTCGGCAATACTCCGGTGGACTCCCGGCAAGCTCCTAGACTTTGCGATGATCTTCTTGGCAAGTTCCGATGTATGGCAAGCTTCTAGACTTCTCGGTTGATTCCCGTAGAACTTCTGACGAACGTTCAGACTTCCAACAAACTCTCAAACTCCCAACGTGATCTCGATCTTGACTCCGACAAAACATCTGCTTCAAATCTTACTGCCATCGTAGTTAATCCTGCATACTTTTCTCAACATATTGATTAGATCAAACAAATTACAATTGACTTCATCATCAAAATCCGAGATTCAATAATGTCAAGGCATGACATCCATTTTCGAGTCAAAATCACAGAAATATTCAGCATCAAAGTAAGCACGATATTACATCATCATACTCATCATTTGAAAAGATAACATACAAATCAAAGCACAAAATTGCAATCAACAAAGTAAGTAGCATTTTACATTTACAACATCAAGGTAAACAACATAGGATTACAACATCAAAGTAAGCAGAATAAACGAAAAGGATTTCATCCATTTCTCCCTCTTTGTCATCAACAAAAAGTCATAATTAATTATTTAGGTGATGGCTAGTCAAAATGTCTAAACAGGGTTTTGAGTTGTTAATGAATCTGCTGCAACTCAATCAAAATTTGATCTTGGTGTTATTCAAATCGATCTTGACATTATTCAAATCGATCCATCTGAGTCTCTATATCGTTGATAGATGAGGGATGTGCTTGCTCTACTGGAGGTGATTCCTCAAAGGGACTAGTTGGAGGAGATTGATTACCCCTAAAAATTAGTGTTTCAGGTTTTGGTTCAGGTTAGAGGGGATCAGTCCTTCTAAGCAGTCTAGCCCATATACCATTTCTGAATGTACATATCATCCGTCGAAGTATATTTCTATTTATGATACTAAATCTATCTAATTTTATAACTTCTTCTTCGGGTGAAATAGCAATATCATAGGCATGTAGTCTTGAGATTAAGCCACCGTATGGAAGCATCATGTCCCTTTTTGATAGTTTAATCATGTTTTGTTAGATTAGGTAACCAAAATAATTATTATGTCCCTTCATAATCCAATACATAGTACCTAATTCCATTTGGCTTACTTCATCATGATGATATTATTTTGGGAGAATGATACTTATCAGGATGTGATGAAGTATTTTGGTGCTTAAGGGTAGTTAATGTTCGCAGCTTTTTGGAAGAATAGTTAAGTTAGGATTACCAAAAATTATTCCTAAGGCATCAACGTAAGTAGTCTCAACAGTTTCTTCATCCCATTGTCCTCTAAAATAACACTCTTTCTTTTATCGAAATTCCTATGATGTTACAAATTGTTCTATCAGTAATGGGTATATGATGTCCTAATAGATAGGTTGATACCCTTTCGTCTTCATCGACATATAAATTATTGTAAAATAGCCTAATAAGTCTAGGGTAGATAGGTTCACTCATTTAAAGGATTTGGAGAATGTCTAGATTAGCAAACTATTGAATAGGTTCCAAATCACTTAATTTATCTAAATCAACATATTTACCCTTATGAACATTTTAGGGCATGTTGATTAGAATCGAAAAGTAAGGAGTCATAATTTTCATCTAATCTCCTCTTCCCTTTGTCCCTAGAGGATTTTCTAGAACCCATTGAGACTTCAATAATGAAAGCAAATAAAGAGCAAGAATAAGTAATACAAAGGAGAATCAATTTGGTGTAGAGATTACCTTAGTAGTTCTCCTTTCTAGTGATCTTTAAAAGAATGTCGGAGATTGATCCTTGATCTAGTGGGAAGTGGGGATTTTGAGTTGCTAGAGGGAGAGTAATAGGTTTGGAGCTGTTTGGAGGAGTGTAGAATGTGTTGGGGTCGGTTCTACCATCGGCCCTAACTTGTGTTTATAAGGGGGCAGGTTGCGAGCGATGGCACCGCTGGCTGGGCGGTGCTACCGCCTCCAACATGTGACAACTCGTGGTGCTACCGCCAACTGGGCGGTGCCACTGCCTATAGGCAGTGAGCACTGCTCACAAAGCACACACACACTCACACACATCATCATGTAAAATTTCCATCGAGAAGATCCATATCAAAACATCATGTAAAACTTGTAAAATGTATACCACAAGTTCATGATTCATCATACAAAACTCGTAAAATACATACTATAAGTTCATGAATCAAGTGAGCAAACTTTGTAGGACCGATAGTGGATGTCGGTGGCCTCAACGGAGGAGGAATTGGGAGTGGATGTAGGTCACGATGACTGAACCACTATAAACTTGGTTTGTATTTCTGTTTTGCTCTTTACTTTAACTGCAAACTTCCATACTTCCTCATTACTTTAGCGGCATACTTTTACAAACATGTTTCAAGTTAATATCTTTCCGAGATCGATTTTAATTGAATGAAAGTTTAAAGAACCAATGCTTTTTTACCGCTGCACTAATTCACCCCCCCCCCCCCCTCTTAGTGTCGACTCATTCCTAATAGTACCACTAGGACTCGGGAAACTCAGGATGAGATACTTTTAGACTCCAAGTTTGAATCCACTTGAAGCCTATAGATTCCCCTCTCTTCCCTGGTTAACATATACACAACTAAGAGCAAAAAAGAAAAGAAAACACTGTTGTAATTGTATGTGAACTTCTCTCAAAACGTAAGTGTTAGTCTTATTTAAGAGATGAGTGAAGGGGGTTGTAAATGTTCTCTCATGAACCTGTCAAAAGGAGAATCGAGTTATAAGGGTGGTTGATCTTTGCTCATTGAAGAAAGATCATTAGTGGATGCCGATGGCCTCGATGGAAGGAAAATCGGTGGAGTGGATGTAGGTCATGACAACCGAACCACTATAATTTGATTTGTATTTCTATTTTACTATTTTCCTTAACTGCAAACTATCTTACTTGCTTTACATCCACTACACTCTTCCGTATGCTTTTAAGTTGACATCTTCTGAAACGGGTTTAATCACAATGAGATTTTGAACCTATGTAATTTTATCTGCTGCATTTATTCATCCCCCCCCCTCCTCTTAGTGTCGACTCGTTCCTAACACCTATGACTAGTAGAACATGAGAATAATCTTCTAACGAATAGAAAGGATTTGACACTTAAAACAAAAGAAGACCACTCGAATGAAAGATTAAGTGATGATGACATAGAACTTTTGACACGAAAATTTAAAAAATTTAGAAAACATGAAACTAAGAACAAAAACGAACTTCAAAAGAAGCTACTGGCCAAGAATAATAAAGCATTTAAGGTAACTTGGGACTTAATGGCTTAATGGCACTTAAGATAACAAACCAACAAATGTGAGGTGGTGAACTATGCCTTAATGGCTCTCAACGACGAAGTAAGTGACTCAAACGAAACTCCTTTACTTTATAGTGAATTACTTGATGCTTTCAATGATTTATTTGATGAATTTAAATTAGTTGGTAAAAATTATAAAATGCTAAAAAAAGATCATGCCTCTCTCTCTAGTAATTTAAAAAAAATTAAAAATAAGCATGATAATTGCATGTTAACTCCTTGCATTAAGTGTAAAGAGTTAGACTCACTTAAGAAGGAAAATATTTTACTACAAGAAACATTAGAAAATTTTAAAATTAGTAACAAATCTTTAAACATGATTCTTCCAATAAGGGTCATGTTTATAGAAAGGAAGGAATCGGCTTTGTGAGTAACTACACTCAACAAAGGCTAACTACTTTTATTAAAGAACCCATATTCCATGTTACCTCTAAAGTTAAGTATAATTTTTACGGTAGATGTGATCATTTTTCTTATAAATGTTCATATAAAAAGTATAACTTATATAAATTAGTTTAGATTTCTAAAAGAACCAAATGCCAAAAATTAAGATAGATAGATCTAACAACAAGAGACCTAAAGTCAAATGGGTACTTATAGCAAACTCACCCTTCTTGTAGACATCTCTAAAATTGAAAGCTATGAGCAAAATTGATATTTTGATAATGGATGCTCAAGGCCCATGATCGGAAATCCAACACACTTTTCAAAGCTTACTAGCCAAAATAATAAAGAAAAGATCATTATAATTATTAAAAAATCTTTTGATTGAAGATGTTTTATTTTTTAATGTGTTATACTATTGATCTTTGTCATGATGAAATTTACTTTTTCAGTTTTAAACGATGATGTATATTTTTATTTAGCATAAAAGATAAAGGCATGCTTGTATGAAATCAATTACTTAAATTCAAACAAAAAAAAGGAGAATACATTTTTAAAAAAAATTATCTCTAAAGCTTTTCGATTTTTCAACAAGTGATTCTCTGAATCTATTTTATGAATCTCTTGAACTAAGAAAGTGATTTTGATGATATGATAAATTAAATTTGAATAAGTTTTATCTAGATCATGAACTTTATACTTGAGATTTTTTTATGAACCAAGATCTTTGATCTCCTAAGATTTCTTTTTATTTAAGAGGAGATTTGTCAAAATAAATCATGTATTTTGGTATTCATGACTTGATCTTTCATGATCTTTAATATTAACATCTTTCATGTCATGATTTTTATATGACTCATTTGTATTTATGTTTGTATATCTTATGTTATGATTCGAACATTGATGTAAAAGAAAAAAATTGTATCATTGTATTCTTTCCTTCTTTTTTTATGACAAAATGGAGAGAGAAAAATCGTTAGCTTGCACATTGCAAAAGAGAAGTAAAAAGTGTTAGCTTAAATGTTAAACTTAGGCATGTGCATAAATTCTTCTTATACATTTTTTTCAGATCATGATCTTGATTTCTGTTTATATTGATACTTAAGATTTTTTTTGTGAATCAAGATATGTTATTTGATCTCTTATGGTTCTATTTGTTATTTACTAAAGAGAATATTTATCTAAATGAATCATAATTTTTCTCTTGATTTCTTAGAATTATAACTTGAATTTTTTTATGAATCATATTATCTCTTTTTATATATTCTCATATTATTATTTCTTTTTACTAAAGAAGAGATTTATCAAAATGAATCATATCTTTTAGTATTCATGACTTTATCTTTCATGATTAGAGCATTGATGTAAAAGAAAAAAATTTTACAATTGTATTCTTCTATTCTTTTTTTACAATGACAAAGGGGGAGAAAAAGTCTTACTAGCTTGCACATTGCAAAAGGAAGCAAAATTGCTAGCTTGCACATAACAAAGAAAAGCAAAATTGGTAACTTGAACATTACAAAAGGAAGCAAAAATTACTAAACTTACATATCTCAAGAAGCAAAAATTTTGCTAACTTTCTCTTAAGAACTTGCTAGCTTGCATATTCTAAAATGATGTAAAACTTGCTAAATTACTAGCTTGTTAGTTGCACTTTTCTCCTTTTTATTGATGACAGGGGGAGAAGTAATGATGATTTAAATCATGCATGTTATGATGTACCTTGATAATTTGAAATTATACATGAAATTCTTATGATTTTCTGAATTCAAAGTTTCTTTCACTATGGCATATCGATAAGGAGAGTTTAGTTTAAACACCATCATCAATTGATTGTCATCATAAAAAAGGGAGAGATTGTTGAATCTCGAATTTTGATGATGAAATCAATTGATGAAGTTATGATTTAATATATATTTGAGTCATGCAGGACTATCTTCGATTAGAAAAGGTAAATCGATTAAAGTAGAAAGAAGGGCCAAAGCGAATATGTCAAAGGATTAGATGTTAGGCTCAAGGATCGGTCAATGTGCTAGTAGAAGGACTTTGTGCCATGAGTTCGGTCATTGGACCAAAGGATCAGACATTGCGTTGAGGATATCGAATGTTGCAGAAGGTCAACATACCAATTGGGCAATACACCAATAGAGAGGACGATGCACTGAAAGATCGAACGAAGCGCCAGATGAACCAATGACATATTGGATAACATAGGATTTATGCTTGTAATCATTTGTCTAGATCGAAGTAGTTTAGGGGGCTAATTGAGCTAATTTTTGGTGTAATCATGCTAATTCAATTAGGGATTAATTGGGCCTAAATTTGGACTATTTTAGGCCAAGAGAAAGGCTCATCTAATGATCCAAAAGTTAGGTCAGGTAGTGGCACTGCCAAATTGATGGTGGAACCGCCTATGAGTTAGAAAAGTCAAAAGCTCAATCTCTGAGGTTGTCAAGCGATGGTACCGTCAGACCAGGCGGTGGTACCACTTAGTGTCAGTTTGTTAAGTAGTGGTACCGCCAAACTAGATAGTGGTAGCACCTAGTGTCAGACTAGCAAGTGGTGATACCTCCAGTACCCTTGAAACTAAGGATATGATATTTTTTTAGCTCTTTTTTGAAGTCATTTGAGGTCTATAAGTACCCCACTCTTTCCTACTTGAGGCAAGAAAGAAAGTAGAAAGTGGAAAAGAATCTTGTGAAAAAAAATTGTAATATCTCTTGAAGTGTAGAGTCACTTATTCTTAGTATTTAGAAAGTTTTTCTAAAGGGAGGTCTAAATATAAAAGAGAGAGATGTAAAGGTTCTCTCCTAAGCCTGTGAAAAGAAGAAAGAGTTGTAAGGGTAGTCGATCTTCACCTGTTAGAAAGAAGATTGGTAGTGGAAGCCGATGGTCTCGAGTGAAGAAGAATTGGGAGTGGACGTGGGTCACAACAACCAAACCATTATAAATCCGATGTGCTCTTTTCCTTTGCTATTTACCTTTATTGTTTACTGATTTTATTGCTCACTTTCATTATCGGTTTTCGTTGAACGTAATTTTTTAAACCGATGTGATTTTTCGAAAGCACTAATTCACCCCCCCCCCCCCCCCCCCCCCCCCCCCCCCCCCTTCCTCCTCCTTCTCCTCTTAGTGTCGATTTCGGTCCTAACAAGCTGATAGGGTTATTTCTTGGAAAAGTACAAAGTAATCGTTTATTGCATCAATAATAATGAAAGCTAAATTTGTGACATGCTTTGAGGCTACAAATTAAGCTTTATGGCTGCAAAATTTCATCTAAAGACTTGGTGTGGTTGACTCAATTACCAAGCCGCTGAAGATATTTTGTGATAATACCGTAATAGTTTTCTTCTCTAAGAAATGATAAATACTCTAGTGGTTCCAAGCACATTGAGATAAATTACTTGGTTGTTAAAGAAAGAGTCCAGAAACAACAAGTGTCAATTGAGAACCTGAGCACCATTATGATCATTACTAATACATTTACCAAAACTTTATAATGTAAAAAAATTAAAGAATATGTTCTTAGAATGGGAGACTTAGAGCAAGTCATAAAAGATATAGTGATACATGTTTAGGTGGATATTATTATTGATATTTTTTTATATAATTAAATATATTTATTTCTGATATCCTATTTATATTTATGTTTATGCATATTATGGTTGAATGTAATAATATGATCGTCTTGATAAGACAAATTACATGAGTTATTATGGACTATATAAATAAAGACTAAAAATATTGTGGTACATAAAAGGAAGTATGAAATTGATGACAAACAAGCACTATGACTCGCATTGATAGTTGAACTAAATATAGTATTATTATGTCTAATAGACTTATTGACTTATTTTTAAAATTTATGACCATGTATAAAATGCTTTTCGAATTTTTTTTGGAATCCAATTAGATAAAATTATTTTTAAACAAATTTTATTTTACTTATTTTTATTTTAAATATCTTTTATATCTTATCGATTAATGGATAAAGTAGGAGAATGTTAGATTATGTGACCATTTATAATTGAATAAGATATATAATAGAACTAATTTGATTGTAATGATAGATATTGACTAATAGAAAAGAAATTCATATTATAATAGGATTACTGAACGGATAGCGGAGGAACTTTCTTAATAATTTATCCTATACTCTTTACTCTCGCCTATAAATAGATTACAGTTTCTTTGTCTCGTGAAAAGATGAAAAAGGAGAAGAAAAAGAGTCTAGTATGTTTAGAATATCATATATCACAATCGTAAAATATAGCATATCACATATTTATGTTTCCAATATCACATATCACAATTGTAATTACAGTATCACAAAAGTTGGTTGTTCTTGTTATTGTTATTACTTTGATATTTTCGGCATTCCATGCTCTTAATATTAGATAAAATAACTAAAGGCTATATGAATTGATGCTATGATTATTACATCATTCTACCTCTAAAAGTATTTTTGTGATGTTACTAGTGAGTGTCTAAACATTATATTTCTCAAAAAAAAAAATCTTTTAATTTTTCAAATAATTTTATTCCCAAAGTAAACAGTTGTATATATATAGACTTGATACTTGATGGTTGATTCCAGCAAAAGTCAATTTAAAGTCAAAGCAATGAATTTGCTTGTCGGATGCAACAGCCACTCAAATTCTATTTGTCTGTCTCCCAAATGCTGGACAAAGGTTTGCTGGATTTCATGCCTTGGCTCATTCTCCAATTGTCTCCCAAATGAAAGATCAAGAAACTCTTTTATGTATATATTTCAACTGTTTAATCACAATCATTATGTTCAAAACCTAATAGAAATCAATCTTTTTAAGCTAAGCTCACCGATAGAGGCTAATTCCTATTGTACGAGGAAATTCGGTAACTGCGGGTTTTCATCACGACGGACATGATGAAAACCGTTGCATTTAGAAAAGAGAGAGGGCTCCTCTTCGAGCCTAAGAAAGAGAAAGGTGATCTCTAAACATATAAAGGTTAGTGTTGGCTCTTTGGACGACGCAGGTGGATGTTGGAAAGATGACGACACACTTGTTTCTTCCGTTTATTTATTCTTTGTTCTATAGAGATAGAGATAGAGATAGAGATAGAGATGGACCAGTTGAGGCTCGATCAGAATAGAAAAAAGTCTTGGGAGATATGTTCATATTCTTGATCCCTATTTGTAGATATTTGGTACCAATATGAGTAGTCATCTAACCATGGTTAAGAATGCTTGATGCACCTGCTAGTGCGTGAACTGATTGATGGTTTGGATTTCTCTACTTGGATCTACAAGCCAAAAAAAGAGCTGTGGAAAGTCACTTGAATCGAGTGATCAAACTAAAAATCAAACTCTTAATCGATTCGATTTAATTATGTGTTAAAAAATCAGAATTAACAAATTGACCCCGTTCCGTTTTGGAGAATCCACATGAGCGGGTAAAGTATAACGGAGAGTGAAAATTAAATCCGATCGAACCAAAAATTTCAATTGTCGTGGTAGGTCCTAATCTTGTGTATAAAAGCATTTACCCATCCATTCTCCCATGGAGAGCTAACCGATTTGCATTTCCCAGTTAAGGGTCCCTACAATTTGGACTCTTTTACTGAAAGAGTCCTTTTTATCTCTTAGTATGACTTAATTAGGTTTGGTTTGTCAAAAATTGGTTGTTTTATAAATCCATCCAAATCAAATACTTTTATGTCTCCCAAGTGACCCCCAATACATGTTGTTTTATAAATCAAATACTATGATAATTTTATAAAATTGAGGTCATATTTTGGGAATTCAAAATTTGATTTTTAAAAAAATGTCATTTTTTGGTGCAATCTGAGAAACGCTCTTAACGAAAAATTTAGTTTCTTATATTGATACGACAAGTTAAACAAATATTATCAAATTGGGCAATGAGCTAATATTTTTTCGGCAAACAAAAATCGGTGAATGTTTTGGCGGCAAAATAATAGCACAATAAGAAAATATGGTAAAGGTCCACTTTGTCTATATTCCAACAATTCCTCTCGGTGGCAAAGTTACACGATGAGGCTAATGGCGGGAAATCTAAGTGACCATCATGTTAAATTACGTAAGGATAGTGTGCAAAGTTCTACTACTACTACTACTACTACTACTACTACTACTACTACTAATAATAATAATAATAATAATAATATTCGGATTTCTTCACCTCGTTATTTTAGTTAGTTTAAAAGAAAAGAAAGCAATTAAAGATTGGTGGGGTGAGTCGTCGCCATTCAAATCCTTATTTCTCGCCGCAAGCCCAAAAGCGAGGCGAGGGGAAAGAAGAGCCGAGCGAAAGCGAATTCGGCCTCCCCGCCTCTCCCCTTCTTCCTCGCCCCTCTTTCTCTCCTTCCCTCCTCATGGAGTCTCCGGCAGCGAGTTGCTCAGTTGGCGCTCCGGCGTTCTACTCGGCGGCGTCGCCTGAGCAGAAGGAGAGGGAGGAACTCCTCAGCCAGGTGGATCCCTTTCTCCTTGAGGTCCTCGAGAATCCTCGCCATCGGCTTACAGGTTTGTACCCTCTTCTTGTTCTTTTTCTGCGAATTTGGAATTTGGCTCTTGGATTAGGGTTTGCGATCCTGGGGGTTTGAGGGGTTCAGAGACTAGACTTCCTGGACCTTTCTTGGATTTGGTTTGTTGGTGTTGGTCGGATCTGCCTCTTGATGGGATACGTGCAGGTCCTTGATTTAGCAGTTTGTGAGTTGGAAGTTGGGATGGGTCTATTCTCATGTTTTCCTTTGTTAAAGTTCTGTCAAAGATACTTGTATTTCATTTGTGCTTTTGCCTGTCAGTGTTAAATTCTAAAAACTAATATGCCCGATCACGTATGGTGGTCAATGCATGAGATACGGTTTCATGTTCGTTGCTCGAGTCTGTTATCTGGTCAGTTGTAGTCTGGAATTTGGAAGTATATTTGGGGTATCTGCTTTAGTTCTTTTGGTTCCTTATCAGATTTATGATTTGTACATTCTGTTTGAGGATTTAAAAGGAACTGAGTTATCCCTAGCAAATAGTCCTGTGTTCGTCGGAGCAAATTTGTATGTTCTAGGATGGATTGGCAGGAAATCTTACACCGTACACATTCGATTATGGTCATAATTTTCATCAGATTTCTAGGTTTTGCTATGCAACTATTTCTATTTCCTTTCCCTTTTGGAGCTGCTCGACCATTCTTTGTACTCATGAGGACCATCTCAAATCTAAGTGAGCACTATGGTTATGTTACTTACCTATAACTCAATTGTAGTGAAAATAAAAATTCTATGTTGACTATATAGCTTCTTTTGAGTTGCTACCAATATGCATTATGGAAGGTTATACCATTTTAATAGCATTAATATAAAGATCACTGTCATAACCTCTATTCTATGGGTTCTTCGAGTGAATTATTGTATATAGTTCAGGCTCTTGTAAAGGCAGATGACATTCTTGTTTGTGCTACTCTTATATGAAGACATTTTATTTCCTTAAGACCTACGTTGCCCTTTGTTTTATGTTCTTTCAATCAACTTGGGCATGGATTGAAACATATAGTTGGCTTTTATTAGAATCTATGTTGAGTCATCTATCAATAAACAGGTTTTATACCATAATTTAGATATTCCTCCTCCTTTATTGGATGTTTTTTTTTTTTTACATTAGCACAATGTTTCTATGGTTTTGTAAGTTATGCCATCGACTTTTATGTTGGTGATCAAATATATATATTTGTGTATAAAATCACGAAATTTGTTAAATTTTACTTCCTGCACCAAGTTTAATAATTTGAGACTTGTTCTTTGTGGTTTGTGTATGTGGTTCACGTAACTTGAAACTTTGTTCATGGTGGTTTGCATAAGTGATTCATCTTATGTACTATATTACCGCATTAAGTTAAATTAGGAGTCGGTGATATCTTTAGACTGCAAATTTCAGTAGATGAACGGGGGACCTATAAACAAATTATTTAGAACCGTTATTCATCTTATCTTGCTTAGCTTTAGTAATTTTGTGCTCATTGGTCATGGAAAACAGTAGAAGAAAACTAGGTTGCTAACCATAATAAGTATGTTATAAGTTACTTTCAAGCTTGCTTCTTTGAGACACCCACTTCATTGAGTCATTTCCTGCATTTTCTTGGATTTAATTTTTTATCTTATGTAGTATCCCATCTGCAGTCAGTTGCCACAACCTAGCATGGTGCCACATTGGTCTTGCCCCCAACAATTTAGTGCTTTGGAGGCTAAAAGATACCCTTTATTATTAGGTTAGTTACTTATATGTAAACTCAAACAAAAACCCATGTTTCCAATTGACAATTCTAAATGTCTTTGTTAGGTCTAAATGTAATTCTACTTACATTATTAGGATCCTCATAGGTAATGTGAGACTCCATTTTAGAAGTGGCATCCTCTAACAAGTGTCTCTAACTCAGTAGAAAGCCTCCTAAGTTCCTTTAGGTCCTTTAAATTCCATCGGTTGTGTAGCTACCGAGATCAATGCAGTCAATTATGTCTCTCCTAGAAGTTGGTTGGTGACCTCCCAATTTGTACTATGATTCTTCTTTTTTGTGGGGCATCTGTGGCATCCAGGAAGGGTCTGTGAAGCTTTAACATTAAATGAAGTGAACTACCAAGACTTTAGACCTTAAGGCTGTCATATAAGGAGTTTGTGGATAAAAAAGGCTAATCTTGTGATTCCCATAAAATTGTACAAGGTTCCTTTGAAACTCCCTATATTTGGATTATAATAGTAATATTTTTACTTTTACTAGACACAAAAAAGAAAAAAAAAAAAAAAACTCAACATAGATGCTAAAACCTATGACAAAAACCAGTCCAAGAAAATCACAAAATTAGATAAATATATTTCTTTGCTCCTTGGGATTGGCGAGAGGTTCAAGACCATGTAGTGGAATGACAACCTTCATTTTCTCTCTTACTTTCGTCTTTACATCATTTGGTAGGATGTAAATTTTGTTAAAACTAGCTCTTTAGTCAAGAAAAAAAGTTATCACCTCCTTATGTGTATTTGGCAGAGATCTAGGTTGCTTAACTGATTATTAGGCTGTGAATAAATTGTATAACAAACAAGAAGGTCAAGATGATACATAATTTATAGTGGTTTGACACAATGGTCTATATTTCTCTTAGTCTCTTGGGGCTCCTTAAAGGAAGGGGGGCTTAGGAACAACATGCAATTTCTTTTTCCAGTCTCAGAAATCATAACCTTTACAAACTTTTTTTGGAGGTTAGAGCTAACCTGTCTCTTTTGAAGGCTTTGAAGGAACTGCCAGTAAAAGCTGTAACTTTCACTTAAGATATGTAAGTGAAGCTCTCTTTTTTTGTCTTCTTTATTATGTAAAGGCAGGTAAGTGAAAGCTTAGATGAAAATTAAAAATTGATGATCTTTAGCTGAGGTTGGTCCTTATATATAGGTGATTAGACATAACTCAAAAATTGTAACCTTGATCCATGAAACAAACCCATGGCTGTTGAATGTTCTGTCCAAGGTCCTAAATCTCAATAATCTACCAGACATGTACAATACATTTTTATAGGTCAAGGCAAGGTATGCAATATATCGTACCGTACCGGAGTTTCGACGTTCGCTTGGTACGATATGATATTGTATATCGAGCGGTGTATATATATATATATATATATAAAAGGCGACGTCACCTTTTCCTTCTCCCACGCGGGGCGACGTCGCCTCGTATAAATATTTATACATATATATATATATATATATATACAAGGTCCGCCGTATCGTACTGTACCGGCGTTTCGACCCAGGTTCGGTACCGGTACGGTACGGTATACCGCTCGGTATATCGCTCGGTATACACTGTAGCACTGCTACAGTGCTACAGTATAGTGCTACAGTCACTGCTACAGTGCTCGGTACGGTACAGGGCGGTCCGCGTACCGCTGGCCTGTCGGACCGATACATACCGCCCGTACCGGGCGGTACAGTCCGGTACGACAGACCTTGTATATATATGTATAAATATTTATATATAAAATATTTTTATAAAAGGTGACGTCGCGTCGCCATATTTTTCGGCGACGTCGTCTTTTATATATATATATATATATATCATTCCGTTCGGTAACGGGTGGTCCGTGTACCGGTCAGCTGATGAATCGGTACATACCGCTCGTCCCGGACGGTATTATTCGAAATTGTATACCTTGGGTCAAGGGAACACTCCATTTATAAATGTTGTCATTGGAAGTATTATATATATTAAATCTCTTTCAGCAGATCTGATCAGATATGTTCTGGCATTGAGTTTTGGATTTTGTTGACTTTGCTGTATAGATCCTGTTCTGTGCTGATTGAACCAATTAACAAGTGCACGATGCAAGTGTCTTCAATCGAATTCTTGAACTTGAGCTCAGGAACATCACACTGACTTGTAGATTTCACCTTCTTCTTTCACTTTTGTCTTGATTGTGACTGGATCAATTCAGCCGGTGCTACTTTCTGCTCATTGTAAAGTGTTCATCAGTTACATTGTTGTACTTTTTTATTCTCTTTATCAGTTCATGGTGTATAAATTTATATGAATGATTCAGTGCTGACCAAACTCCTTGTTTCTTAGCTCAGTGCACTAGTTTGCAGTTATGTCCATTATCGAGTTGAGGTGAATCAAGAAATAGTATAGAAAACCAATTCAAATTTTATTTTATTGATTTTTGTATTGTGAATGGTGGATATGAGTAAAAATTTCAGCATTCAAGATGAGTGTGTAGAGTAAGCACAATAGGATGGTTTAGCTTGAATAATTGACCATTAAGTTGAACTCAAGTGTGACTTTTATGGGTTTAGTTTAGCATATATTAATTTTCACTTGAGCACTGGATGAAACATTGGTGGCATAATTATCAAGTGATCTATCATGACAAAGCATCCAGATTTAATAAATTTACTAGTTTGTTGCAAAAGTATGGTGGTCAATCAAGTTGATCCTCCCTTTAACACCTATGTGATTGGTCACAACATTGAATTTGACATGGCCTCAATATTACAAGTCATATATATATATATATATATATATACCCAAAGGTGAAACTTATCCTTCCACCACGATCTAGGGATAAAAATCAAATTAGATTGCTATGCTTCCAAGCTATAACTACTGTCTTCTGGAGAATTGAGTTTTAAACACATTGAAGCTATCCACCACTCCGTTTTGGTCATTTGAAGTCCTAGGCAGTATCACATATCATTCCCAAGCACCATCACACTTGAAATCAATTTTCTTGAGTTTGCAATCATGTGTTGGATTGTGAATCTTAATTTCTTGACAATTTGTGTTGGATTATAGAATTGTTCTGACAACGTGATTGACATATATCATAAACTAGGTCAACTCATCTATCATCCCTGTGGAAATATCATCATCAGAGTCCTTAAGATGTAAAACCTAGAAATTCTTGCTAATGAGATCAAAAGAATTAATTGATCATCATATCAAAAATTAATATTTTTTTAAAATGGAGTGCATTCTCCAAAATTGTCTGAATATCCAGATAGATTGCTCCACCACCCAAGACTACAGGAATGGTAGCAACTCTTAGCACTGAATCATGGATTCATGGGTTAAAGATGAGCTTACATCTAGAGATTTGATAGTGATCCTATTGATGCCACTATATTGTCTCTAATTGATGGAGATACCAATATGGATCTTGCTAACTATGGTTGGCAATTAGTCTTTGAAGCTGTCTTCAAATTTGAGCAAGCATATCGTTGGAGATGGGCTTTATTTTTTAAAGTTTTTTTTTCATCTGCTTGGATGATTTTGATATTGTGGTTTTGGCATTGATTGTTGATAGAATTACCTCACACATCGGTAAAGGTCACAAGTCGAAGTTTGTGATTACTTCGATGTTAGTGTAGGTGATGGAACCACTATGAGTAGTTGAATGCACCTTTGTAGTAAGCTATCCTTAAAAATATTTGAAGGCATTACCATAGCATTGGAAATCACAAAAGATTGCTCGAGGGCATAGTTGCTATAGATGGGTATCTGAAATAATTGGAAAGGGCATATTCACAATAAGTGAGTGCTAAAAAAAAATTTATAGAAATATCCACAATGCAGGGTTGACTAAGTGTCACTGACATAAGAAATGGACAAGTATTGTCACTGACATAAGAAATGGACAAGTAAGGTTAAGAATTAGCTTGCACCTAGTATTGTCTCTGTATTTTCTGCTGTAATGGACTTTCTTAAATCTTGTTGTTGGTTTCTATATATTTTTCTTATCTGCTTATGTTTGAACCTTGGTAGCTGATTTCTTTCGGTTGAAACTGCATTTAAATGTGTTGATTCTGTGAAATGGTTTAGTGTTTTTTTTTATTTATAGCTTCTGGTCCCACATAATTATTGATTAGATCTAACCCTTAGGTCACATCATTTTTGACAGAAACTTTTGTACTCCCCTTGTTCATTAGTTAAACATGAGTTTTGCATGTTTCTTGCAAACAGTTCTTTATTGTCATTGCTGTGTTATTTGTATATTACTAGGTAGGGATTGGTAGGGATGTGGGAAAGTGGGAGACTGAATCTTGTTCTCCCAACACCTTATGTCCTAGCTTTGTGGTTGATTGGCCTGTAGGGGTGTACCACAGTGGAATTACTATAGACCTTGACCCCTTGGTGCTGGGGCTTGGCGCAGCTGCCTATTCTGGTAACTTCAGAGATTTGCTAGGCAGTGTTGGAGGGAGTGGGTGCCTTAAGTTTTTGAAGATAATATTAATATTGGCTTTCTTTTTTCTTACCAATGCGTAACTGAATAATCTGCTTGTCAACTGTAGTTCTGCGCATGGAATTGGACATTCAGAGATTCATGCAGAATCCATATCATCAACACTTTGAATTTCAGCATTTACCAACTTCTTATCTAAGATGCGCTGCTCATCGTGTTGCTCAACACTATGGTCTACAGACCATGGCACTAGATAACGTTGTAGATGGGTTAGGTAGCAGAGTAGTGGCAAGGAAAACTCCTCAGAGTAAATATCCAGTTGTCTGTTTATCAGAAGCACCTGCAAAAGTGTCTGATAGGGATATTACTGAGCAAGTTAAGATTGCTATTCGTCCAAGACCAAGAATGGTTTCCTCAGGTGCCGGCATTGATGTAGTACCTGAAAAAAGTGCAACAAGGACTGTAGAAGAGCGGAAGGAAGAATATGACAGAGCCCGGGCCCGTATCTTTAGTGGTTCTTGCAATTCTGAAGTTGAAGGGTCGTCATCTCCTGCTTCAGTTGATGGAAGAAACGTGTTCTTGAGCAGCGATGAGGAGTACCAGAGGACTGTTGAAGAAATTGACAAAAACCTCCCAAAAGATGGTGCTTCCAGAGTGGCCATTTTCAAAGATAGGGAAAAGGACCGCACTGATCCAGACTATGATCGGAGATATGAGAGGTACAGAGCCAACTTGCACAAACTGGTCTTGCTGTTGACTCCAATTTCTGGGTTATCTTTTTGTTCCTTGCTTTCTGGTGTAGTAAAAGAAAATTCTCAAATTTTGCAGGTATGTCAGAGGACTCTCGTTCCCACGGAACTTTAGCTTGCAAGCTTGCAGTATAATTCAGCCTCCATTTCTGCAGCATGATGGAGGCATTTCTCAGTTTGGTCATTTGCCCAGTAACCAAAGTCACGTGAACTGCGACATAACAAACGCAGCTGTCAATCCATATGCTTTTGGATGCAATCAAAATGCAAAAAATGCTGTCTACTTACAGTGGCCTAGCCCTGCAATGATGTATTCAAACTCATATGAGCATCTCGGGCATGCAATGTTCCAGGTAAGCAGCTGATTGTGCAATTTCTTTCCTGATAATCAACTGTCAGAAAGTTTCCTGATTCCGGTGTTTTGAATTTTCAGGCTCCATTCTATCAGCAACATTTGAGCTTTGAGCATACGCAGAACTGCTAGTCGGCATGTTAGCTTTGTATTGACTTAATATTTTGGTGAATTTAGTAGACACTGGACTTTGGTGAAACTTCTTGGAATTCTGAGATCCTAAAAAATTACCGTGTACTCTTCTAAAAGCAAGTCTTCTCATTCCCCCATGATACTTTTGGTGGACGTAGGTTTTTTTTTTTTTTTTTTTGTTATGCAATCTGCATCTCACATATCCACATGGTTCACTATCTGTTTAGCTACATGCTAAGGAAACTTGTAGGGGAAAAATTGGGGGACGAACTTCTACCGAGTAACGTGCGGAGGGGTTAGGCACGATGCATCATTTTGAAATTTAGGGACGAGAAAATAGAGGAGACGAACTTTTGCGATAGAGCCCGGACTTGTTCCCCTAACTAACCCCAAGGGTCACTCGGCGCCCTTTTCTGACTGAATAAGCTTCTCGACTCTTATTGATTCTCACCAGATTCTGAATAAAGTGGTAACAAAGCCTCCTTGCATTTAGGTAAGTTTCAACTTACCTATAGAGGTAAAAATGACTAGGGAAGCATCTTTATGGTAAGTTCTTTGGATGCACTTTCCTTTGGATCAAGAGGCAAGTTTGCTCCTGTGTCTTCTGATTAATATCTCTATGCCTTTGATGTAGGGTTTTTAGATCAAGGAGGGTTCTTATCAGTTCTTTCGAACAATTGCGTACGAAAATATTTCCATCATCTGCTTTCATCATGGTGTGGTCAGACATCGATCGGACTTGTGCCCCTGTTGTAGATGATTATTTGGGCTCCAACGAGAAGAGAGAGATGACAATTACTTTCGGGGATGAGCTTGTCCATAGGCATTGGGTCCACCATGTCAGAGGAAGCTCCCTTCTTCATAACTCGGGGAAACACTCTGGGCCCAAGCCCAAGGTTGCCAAGTGTGGACTAACTCAAATCGACCCATAAGTTTCTTAGATTGAACTTTAATATGACCATTGGATTCTTACTAGTGAACTGACCCATGCGACGAGGCCTAAAATTACCACTTGGCCATAAATCTACTACAAGTTAGATTATAATCTTTGAGAGAATTCCGATGATAATTAACGTGCTGTTGGTCACCCATGGGTGCTCACAATAGAGTTATTGCAAATCCAGGCCTCAAAATCTTCAACACATCGGGCTGTTGATATGCTCTATAATCACACAAAGGAGATTTCGTTATATATGTGCCTTAATTCCTTTGTTGCTTATGATCGTTGATCTACCCTAGGCAAGGACAGATGAGTTAATGTGAGGGAAGGTCTAGCCCCTTGTTGACCCTTTACATGGCCCCGCTGAGAAGCCCTTAGCTCCCTTGGCCTTGCATACTTTTAACATCTTTATCATCTTGACTTAATGCAAAGGATTGGACTTGCCTACCTCTCCTTTTCAATCTCTAACTATAACTTTTCCTTTGAGGCTCTCATTTGCAAGATGATGGAAGCCTTTCACAAGGCAACTAAGGAAGGCTCGAGGCAGGGTGACGATCTTCTTGTTGATGAGGTGGACCCCGAGTGGGTTAGGATTATAGACAAGGATAGGTTAAAAGCCTTAAGAAAACCCCTGCAGTTGGCTCCTTCCCTTATACCATTCTCCCTTTCTTTTTATACCAATCAGCTTGGGAGGCTCTAAAACTCCAAAACTTTTATTTGGAGCCTTACTAGATTGAGTACCACCTTACTGGAATGAGTACCAGGATTTTAGTAGCATTGTCTCTTCCCCATGAGTGATAATAGTGTTGACCCACTTATTGACCTTCACCACAGTGTTACAGACTTAGTTGATTTTTCCTAAGTCATGCGGCACCCTTGCGTGTCCGTTCGCAAAGGTCAATATCTCCGAAGCCTCCCATGGTTCCTTAGGACCTATGAAAAAGAAAACGGGTTAGAGAGAACGTCTCACTCGGGATCCACAAGCAAACATTCCAGGAAACACTTCATAGACAATGCAAATTACAAACATACTTTACAAGCTCTGAACAGTTCCACAACAAAGGGTCAAAATTATCCATTACAAATCAAAAATCTCTCACAAGTGTCCACATGACATAACCTTTATTTACAAGCCTAAAACGGCCACCAACCCAACTAAAATTGGACTATTAAGCCTTCGGCCGTCCTTCTATATGTTTTACAAAGTATGAACATACTAAAAGACACGGACATACATAAGCATTACATCAAACATCCTGTTTAAAAGTTTGTCCATGACATTCTCCCCCACTTATTCCTTCGATGTCCTCGTCGAAGCCTTTGCCGACACTGTAACTCCTTGCCTTTGCTGAGTCTTCAATCTTTTGCTCTAACTGCAATGCGCCTCTTGGCTTCTAGCTGCTCTCCGCTACTATTTTTGAGTAGTCGAACATTTGATCCACCATGCTGCTTCAACTCACCCATGACTCTGACTCTAGTGTGGGGTTGGCTGAGTTGTGTTGATCCCTGTTGGTTCTTGCGGATCCTCCAGATAAAGGAAAAGATCATCCTTACTACGCCAGTCTCTCAAATACCTCATGCTGTTTGAACTGGGTGGATGCTTGTTGAAGCTTTAACGAGCATCGTCTCGCAAACTTCTGAAGTTTTGGGTCATTCCTCCACAAAATTTGCCCATTAACTCTTCTTTCACTTAGTTGTCACTTCCAAGTAGGTTCGCATCATTTCCGCTTTCGATTGGCATTTCATTGGGAAATGAAATGGACAATCTACTCTCAGTAGCACTGATTACCATTGGTGAGGATTTGACAACTATTGTCTTTCATTATCTTCGAAGGGTCTTTGAACTTATGCAGAGCTCCTCTACTGGATAGATAAGAGAATTGGGATACTCGATTTCACCCATTCTCTAAAGGGTTGAGAAGGCAAAGGTTACTTGACTTTGCCCGTCTCCTCGAGGTTGTACTCCATGCATCGAGCTGGTTACTGGCCTTCGCCTGCTCTTTGCTCACACTTCTGAAGCACTTGAAGTGTTTACACTCCTTGCGTTGAGTTAGCTACTGTGATTCACTTTCTTAATGCCATCGAACTTCTGGAATACAAGAAGTTTTCACCCTAACTTAGAGTAATTCTCTAATAGATTTAGTCACCTCTAGGATTGTACCGTCTCCTCGGCCCCTTTCACGACCAAGTGCTCTCCCTCCATGAGAGCAAGGGATCAATGACTTTCGCGGAAGTCCTACCTCTTTGGTACCATGGCGTTGCCATGCCCATGGCCCTACTATCCGTCGCCTCGCATCTACATCCCTTTTCTTCACGATCAGTACATATGTCTCTGTGGCACTCCTCTAAGTCCGATCCATTCTAACTGATGCTTGATTTTGGGTAGCTAAGTCCCTCTGGACTCATCGTCGCTTCCTCACCCCTTTCAACCCCCTGCTTCAATACCTCTGTGTTCTCCAAGTAGCTCCCTTTGGTCAATGGAAAGACAGACTACAACTCCCATGCATGGCCTCTACCATCGCATTATAGGGTTTGCACCAATTCTGTTCTCCTTAGCTTCCTTGGTAGCAACGTTCGCTTACTCAACCTTGTCCTCTGACTTGCTAGGCTCCCTTAAGCGAATATGGGCTCTGGAGCAGTCTAACTCTCTAGCTGCTTCGATCATACCTCTACATGATCAAGTCCCTCCCATGGGACTCACTAGCACTTGCATTCGAACTTTTCCCTTGGTGGAACACAGCCCCCATATGTTGATGACCAAGGTTATCATCCGATGCAAAATTCGATGCACGCATGGAAGACCCGCCTTTGCGGTACCATGGCCTTCATTCCTTGAATCCATAGCCCTTCTTGTCGTTATGTTGTTCACTGAAGTGGAGCTTCCAGTAACTCCCGATCATACCTCCGTATAATCTAGTCCCTCACGGGACTCATTCATGTGTATCGCATTGCCACGAACTATTCCACCACGATCCGTTGCACCATGTCGCCTCCTGGTGATATCTCCATTGCATTCTGATCCTTGTGGGATGAACTCAAATTGTGATCCCTCCATGAGTGGCCTCTGCCAATACATTGCAGGGTCTCTTCCACCTTTGATTTTATTCGCTCCTTTGGCAATCGACCTTCATCCACCCACTCTTGGGTCACACATAGATGAAGCACCGCTCTAGGACAGTCTATCTTCTAGTAGCTTCCGAAGTCCCCTGACTTCATTGCAATTAGTGCACCATTGTCTAGATCCTAGGCCTCTGCCCCTACCAGCACAATCTCCACTGTACACCACTTCTTGCCTAGCAACTTGACTGGCAACACTATGACATATTCTTCAAGAGTACCTATCTCCGTGTCCTCTTGCCCCGTGCCAAGGCCTTCTGAACCCAACTTCGCCTCCGCAAGTTGAGTCACCTTAGTTCCTCCGTCAAATGCTTATCCGAGATAAGGTACATGTGCCCAGAAGCTCCCTTCGTCTTTGGCACCATGCAAGATGAGTCTGCTCCGTCAGAATGAAGGACCCATGGAATAACATGATCCTGCCTCTTGCCTCTACAAGAGTTCATGTTCTTGACCTTTGTCTAAGGAAAGAACTATGCCTCCGCTCCATGTTCCATCTTCTATGCTGGCTCCCTTCATGCAGCTTGGGTACTTTGCCAAGTTACACCCAAGTTGCTCCGCTCCTCGTTTTACATTGAGTTGATGGTGGCCCTCGCGCCCACCATTCCACGGGTCAGTCCTCCCTTGAGTCCGATCTCCATATCGACTCCAAGTGTGCCTTCATTTGTGTTGCTTTGGGTCGCTCTCCCACTAGATCTCGCAATGCATCCACCAATGCATTCTCTCAAGCTAGATCATGCGATGACTCCTCGTCGCTTGCTCGGTCCATCGAGCTTTATGGAGTTGCTATTTGTTGAGGTTCTCCTCCTCAACATGTGCGGTCCGTCCCATATGATTCTTCCTCCGAAGAGCCGGGACTTATCCCTCCTAGATAACTGTCCCGTTGGAGCAACATCTCTCTTCGTTTCGGAGACCACCATCCCCTTGGACTACTCCAATTTGCTAAACAAACTATGCATTGTTCTGCCTCCTATAAACGTATTTGCTAAATTGCGACTCTACGTCAATATAGCCCCCGCTGCACCACTCAAGGCCTAGCAACATGCTGAATTCGCTGCACACTTTAGCCTCCTAAGGATGTATCCTTCATATGCTAAAGAGAATGTTTCAATGCTCCATGGCGCCGAGTTTTGGTCGCCTTGGGATGGCCGCGAACATTCCATTGTCCGCATACAAGCTTATGCATGAGTATCGAATTCTTCGAGTTAGCAATTCCCCTCACCTCTGTGAGCTTTACACAACTCTTTCGGTCGCTGAGCAACTACTTCCACATTGCATGGTCTCATCCTTTACCAAACGCCTCGTTTGCCTTGAGCAGCATCAAGTATGGTTGTCAACGTTGAGTCGTAACTCAAACTCAGCTATCCCAACCTTTGTGCGCTCCGTATTCTTCCAAGCTTGTTTGTTCTCATAGTGCCTCTCACGCGAAGGGTTGGTCATTCCTCTGAATGCCAATCTCAGATGTTCGCTCCTCTTAGTAACTCCTTTTCCCTACATCTCCATACCCGTTTTTCTCACAAACGATCGCACGTGTGCTGACTGCCCTCAACGTAGCCCCGCTAGATCCCCCACGTTTGCATGCCAAGTGTTTCTATGAGTACTTGTCCCGCTCCGATACCATCTATCATGGACTTAGCTGGTTTTGCCTAAGTCGTGCAGCACCTTTGCATGTCCGTCCGTAAAAGTCAGCCTCTCCGAAGCCTCCCATGGTCTCTTAGGACTTACGAAAGAGAAAACGAGTTAAAGAGAACGCCTCACACAGGATCCATAAACAAACATTCTAGGAAACACTTTATAGACAATGTAAATTACAAATAGATTTTATAAGCTCTGAACAGTTACACAACAAAGGGTCAAAATGATCCATTACAGATCGAAAATATCTCACAAGTGTCCACATGATACAACCTTTATTTACAAGCTTAAAGCGGTCACCAACCCAACTAAAATAGGACTATTAAGCCTTCAGTCGTCCCTCTATATGCTATGCAAAGCATGAACATAACAAAAGACATGAACATACATAAGTATTACATCAAATATTCTATTCAAAAATTTATCCGTGACAACAAGGCCACCCACATTAGTCATCTCCTTGCATTAGGGACATGACTAGAACTTTAAAAAGGTTGATCGTGATCATTGATCATGAAACTAAGGACTTCCAACACTCTTACCCCTAATGATTATATTAAACTCTTCTACATTCACAATAAATTTATTGCGACCGATAGTTTCACGTTAAATGATTAGGGCAAAAATCAACGGGATATGAAATAGGATAAGCATATTATTTCTTTCACAAAATTATTGTCCATATAAATAAGAACACTATATCAATCTCTTAAAACTTGACCACAGTGACTATTATCATAATGATGTCATCCATTTTTTACTTTCCAATTTGATTTTTGAACTTGTGGTCCTATTCGATCTTCAATGCCTCTATGCCCCCTCTTATGACTCTCACTCATGCTATAGAACTCTCATGAGTGAGCACATTTTTTTTAAATCAATAACTCTCTCAAGAAGATGGGTAGTGGAAAGAGTCCGATGGTTTCAACATCAAAATTTTCTTTGGTATTAATGTTAGAAGAAAAATAAGTCTACTAGTACTAAATTCAAAAAATGAAAGAAATAGTATAACATAGACAGAGATATTGAGATACAGATATTTACTATAGGGAGCTACTATAGTAAATAATGTTATTAATGTTATATGGTTCACACAACCTGGGCAATATCTATGGAGCCACTATAGATCTTTACTATAGGGAGAAAAATTATAAGTGTGTAAAAAAATGCTTATTTCCCAAAGTCTCCCAACTCTCAACAACTTTTACCATAATTTTACTCAGACTTCTCAAGATAGCTCCTCTCTATTTATAGTGTGTGCATACTGAGAAAAAAGAGACCACATATAATCCACTAATCTAAATGGCCCTAAACAATCATAACAGCCCCTAGTTTATAGCTATAAATCAGATAAGTAGTTACACCCTCTTTTACTAAGTCAAAGATGACTTTTAATAACACTTTTACTAAATCAAAGATACTTTAACAATTGAGATTTACTTAAAAACTTAGCTGATATCAAATGCCTCATACATAATAGGAGCAAGACCTTTCTCATTTTGACCAACTGAGTTCCCACCTTAGTAACCTTGTGTAATAAGGATAATCTGTATCCATATCTAGACACTCCATTCATGATAATATTTTAATTATTAATGAATTGATTTACTCTATAGTCCCCTATAAAGACAACTCTCTCGTGATTTTCAAACTTAGACTTGGTAAAGGCTTTCGACATATCTTGGAATGCTATTTTAAATGTTCTTAATTTGATGAACTTTTCACTCTATTTCTTTTCTTAGATTTTTTTTCTTGCTTATTTTCCTCAACTTTCTCTTGTTTGATCAACGGGTGCCCCTTTGATTGGTTCTCTAGGCATAGTGGCATTTGTCGGGGGGACCCAATCTTCTCATATCTCTACATTTTAATTCAATAGATCGATAGAACTCCAAAGGAATTATACGTAGATTGATCTTTGAGGGGGATCAACCCTTGAAACACTATAGGGGTTCCTCCCTCCTAGAAGTCGATTAAATGGCTGTAATTGTAGATAGATCTTATTGCCAAAGAGATGAAAGCTACATGCTTATATAGGGCTCCAAACCCTAGCCCTAGGGGCTGCTTCCTAAGTGAGTTACCACTTTTACCCTTAACCCTAACCAACCAATCCAATAAAAGGGGGCGATGGCTAGGAAGCCTAAAGGCCTAAATATAAGCCCAGGCCACTCTTCTTTATAGGATAGAGGCAGCTAGGTGGGGTCTATTACAATCTCACATGGTTTTATTAATTGCTTCTTGGTTGAGTATGACCCAACCTTGTTAGGGTCCTATCACATCCGCCCTCTCCAAATCAGCCTTGTCCTTAAGGCCGAGGTTCCATAAACTCAGGGAACCGGGTCTTCAGCTCCTCATGTGATTCCCATATGACGTCTTCAAGCGATAAATTATTCCAATACACTAGTACTTCAATAGAGGGATGTCGGCGACACCTCACGATTCTACGGTCGAGGATGGCTTATGGTTGGGCTTAAATATCTCCATTATCAGTAGCGTTGGGCAGTTGGATCTGGGGTGACTCGTGTTATCTCAACTTGGGCTTCAGGCATGACACATGGAAGATAGGGTGAATTTTGGCATCCTTAGGCAACTTAAGTTTGTACCCCATGACTCCAATACGCTCTATGATCTGATAGGGCCCATAAAAATATGGGGATAGCTTCATGGAGGCTCGTGTGTTGATGGAGAGTTGCTTATATGGCTATAGGCGAAGATAAACCCAATCTCCTACTGAAAATTCTCTTTTGCTTCATCGTGTGTCGGCTTGCTGCTTCATTTTGGCTTGAGCAGTAGAGAAATTATCCTATAGCAGTTGTAGGAGTTTGTCCCTATCAATCAATTATTAGTCAACATGATCTACCTTGGTCAAGCTAATTACATAATTTGGAATCACAAGGGTCGGTCGACCATATAGTGCTTCATAAGGGACACATTTTGTAGATGAATGATATGTAGTATTATACCACCATTCAGCCCAGGGAAGCCATTTTGCCCACTCCTTTGGCCGGTCACTAGTGAAACACCGAAGGTATATCTCTAAACACCTGTTCATCACCTTTTTTTGGTTGTTAGTTTGTGGATGATATGCTATGCTCATCTTGAGTTTGGTGCCCTATAACTAAAATAACTCGGTCCAAAATTTACTGGTGAAGATCCTGTCATGATCACTTACAATTGACCTTGGCATCCTATGTAGTTTAGCAATATTTTCTATGAAAATCTGGGCAATGCTATCAACAGTGTAGGGATTTCGCACAATACAAAAATGAGCATATTTCGTAAGTCGATCAACCACTACGAGAATTGTGCTTTTATCTTTGGAAGGTGGCAACCCTTCAATAAAGTCCATGGAGATATCAATTCACACCAAGTCTGGTATGGGTAGTGGTTGTAGCTTCCTTGGACTTACCATTGTTTCACCCTTATGCTGTTGACATACATCACATTGTGCCACATATTTAAAAATAATTTTTTTTATCCCTCTCCAATAAAAATTTTGCTTCACTCTTTTATAGGTTCTTAGGAATCCGGAGTGCCCTGCTAAAGGTGTGGAGTACATTTCATGTAGGATGATTTTAATGCAAGGGGAGTCGGGTATAAGCACAATGCGACCTTTGTAGCGTAGATCCCTCAAATCCCAAATGTAGTGGGCTATTGCACTTAGATCCTCTAATTTTTTTATAATATTGCTAATCTCTGGATCCTTCTTCCATTCTTCTCTAATGTCCTCGAGGAACCCGGTGGTAGGAAAGGAGATGGCTGAAAATTTAGCTTACTCAGGTAGTCGTGAGAGTGCATATGCAACAATATGTTCTTTCCCCTTTTTATAAATAATTTCATAATCAAAACCTAGAAGTTTGGTTACCCATTTTTGCTGCTTAGGGGATGATATCTTCTGCTCCAAAAAGTACTTGTGACTTCTATGGTCGGTTTTAATTTGAAATCATCAGCCGATCAGGTAGGGTCTCAACCTCGTTACTACATGCACAATGATGAGCATCTCCTTATCATATATTGACATGTTTTGACAAGAGAGAGACAATGTCTTGCTGGTGTATACGAGTGATCGACCATCTTGCATAAGAATGGCTCCAAGGAAAGCATCTTTATTTAGTAAAGAAGTGAGGACTGCACTGATCTTCTCATAGTCTTTGACAAATTTTCAATAGTAGCTCGTTAGTCCAAGGAACCCGCACAGTAATTTCATATTTATAGGTTTCGGCCAGCCTTGCATTGCTTCAATTTTTGTTGGGTCTATTGCCACTCCTTCTAATATTATGTGTCTAAGGTATTCTACTTTTTGTTAGAGAAAGCTGTACTTTGACTACTTAACAAAAAGAATATTCTCCCGAAGGATCGTCAAAACAACCCGTAAATGCTGAAAGTGAGTCTCAAGAGAAGGGCTGTAAATGAGAATATCATCAAAAAATACCAGCACAAATTTACGAAGAAAGCTCCAAAAAATATCATTCATGAGACTTTGGAAGGTTGAAGGAGCATTAGTGAGTCTAAAAGGCATTAACAAGAATTCATAATAGCCGTCATGTGTACAAAATATAGTTTTTGGAATGTCGTCTTTACATACTCGAATTTGGTGGTAATCGAGGTCCAACTTCGTGAAGACTCGAGCTCCTTTTAACTCATCAAGAAATTCATCTACTATTGGTATTGGGTACTTGTCCTTGACGATGATGTCATTTAAAGCTCGATAGTCAATGCACATAAGTTTCGTCCTTCTTACGTACAAGTAGCACCAGTGAGGAATAGGGGCTACAACTTGGTTGAATCACCCCTATTTCAAGCATCTCCTTTACAATCTTTCCAATTTCATCCTTCTAGAGATAATGATAATGGTACAATCGAGTGTTCGCTGGTGGCTTGCCTAGAAGGATTGGAATCCGATGGTCATGTTGCCGAGTAGGAGGAAGATCGCGTGGCTCAACAAAAATATTGGCAAATTCAACAAGCAATTAGGTGAGATTTTGATCTTCAATTTCTATTTTCTTTCCATCTGGTTGCTGCTGGAGATGCATAAAAAAACCACCATTTACCTTGTGTAAAACTTTCTCCATTCGTTAGTGTTAGGATCAAGAGCACTAAGAGAGGGGGGGGGAATTATTGATGGAAAACTTTCGACGATTAAAACTGCATTCGTACGATGAAATCATTTCCACCGTTTTCGGAAACTTAACTTGAAAGCGAATTCGTAAATGAGTGCAGCAAAAGTAATGAGGAAGTAAAGCACATATGGAGGTTTGCAGTAAGGTAAGCAGCAAAAATAAATGCAAACTAGAGAAGACGAGAGTTTATAGTGGTTCGGTCAATCATGACCTACATCCACTCCTCTGATTCCTCTTCTGTCGAGGCCATCGAAATCCACTAATGATCTTCCTTTACTAGGCGAAGATCAATCTCCTTCTTACACCCCTCTTCTCCTTTTACCGGGTTTAGGAGATAACCTTTACAAGCACTCACTCTCCTCTCTTAAACAAAATTCTAATACTTAAGCTAGAGGAGGGAAATTCTAGAGATTGCAGCAGCGTTTTCTCTCTTTTAATCTCTCTGTGCTTGTGTGTTTTACCTAGGGATGGGAGGGGTATTTATAGGCTCCAAACTGGTTTGAATTTGGAGCTCAAAAATGTCATCTCCCGGATTTCAAAGGTCCTGGCAGTACTACCTCCTAACTGGGGTGGTACAACCGCTTGGCAACTCGGAGACTGAGCCTCTGGGTGATGCCACCGCTTGAGAGGGGCGGTTGCACCGCCCAGTCTCGCTCGGAGACTGAGCCTAGGCGGTGCCACCGCTTGACCTGGGCGGTTGCTGTTGGGAAATCATGGGGGCGACATCACATGCGCAGCGGAAGAACAAGAAAACAAAAATCCCCGATTCCCAAAAAGATGTTCGTCATCGTGCGAAGATTGGTGCGCAAAACACAAAACTGCATATAGAGATTGTGTTACCTAGGGAGATCGTATATCCCTGTTTCCTTGCAGATCCTTAGGAGAGGGTGAAGGAGGTCAAGCGTCCTCCTCTCTAGCGGTGATCCACACAGCAGGGTTGCGACGACCCTTCTCAAAACTCCAGGCCTCTGAGGTGGAGAGGGAGAGGAGAATAGGAAAGGCAAGCAAAGACTCTAGCCTATGAGGTGTGAATCCCTCCTATTTATAGAGATCGTGTCAAACCCTAATGGGTCCTTCCCTAGTGGGTATTGGATCTGCATCCAATAAGACAAAGGGCTCCGGTGGGATATCTCATATCAGAACCTCTACTCATCGCAATGCCTACCATATGTGTGTGACCCTCTAGGCCCAATATCGAGTTGGTCGTGAGTGAGTCATACCTCGAACGAACTCCTTCTAACTCGGTGAATTATTATTCTCTGTAATAATTCACTCGACTCATCGACACTGGACGTACTAGGCCACTACGCCAGTAGTCCCCGGACGACTCTGGGGAATCCAATCCATTGGACCTGTCATCCTCGCCATTACCATGTACCTATAGTCCCTCATCCATCTAATATCCAAGAGACCGTATATCGAGCATGGTGTTTGTCGGACCCATACGGTTTCTACTCGAGTTTAAAGCTCTAATTAGATTCTCGGGAGAACTCTTTCTCTCTCAACCCGAATGACCCTAGCCGGGGGATTTGTCTCGAGCAAGAACACTTGGGATATTCCTCTCATGACGCCGAGAGAGTGGATGATCCTCTATCGACACTCAATAGCCCTCGTAAGGTCGACTACCACTCCCAATGACCAACTCGTACTAGATCCGGGACAGCCAAACCTATAAGTCTGGTATCAAAGAGTGGAGCACTCATAGGACATCCTTGGTGTCTCAAGTCTAAGGACCGGATACACCACTAGGACTACTGGAATCATTTGTCGACAATAAGGCATCATCTACCATCCGGCATTCTGTAAGCGGATCAATCGAGTGAACTCATTCTCCAATGAGCACTGTATTATATATCCTAGTGTCCCTACACGAAATTTACTATGAGACATTTGCATCCATCATATGGACGGGTATACAAAGACACCAGTCTATCCGGTTATATCGATGTCCCTCTCGAGTAACCTATGACCAGGGATTATTTAGGATATGTGTTTAAAGGTGAATCGATCTCATTATCGTGATCTCATCACGATCCGATTCCCATTGCACAAATCCAAGGACATCACAATATATATATGCATTTATGCAATAGTTATAAAGTGATATACGCCAAAATATAATAAGCAAAAAGATTCTGTATCAAGTCACACGTGCCATCACTCACGTGATTGGCTTGCTGGGCACCTATGACTAGCAGTTGCACCACCCAACTTTCCTGGGAGACCATCTCCTGGGCGGTACCACCACCGACCCTAGCGCCGCCATCGCTTGGTAGGAATTCTGGTCCGATTGAGTTGATCTATTCGGCCCAATTTGGGTCTATCAAGGGCCCAATTGCCCCCAGATTAAGTTAATGAGATCACCTCCCATTTCTAACTTAATCATCGTGCTAACTACGATTTTTCTTAAGACATTTACTACAACTTGCTTCGGTGCGTCAATCGCTTCTTCCAGCGAACTTCCGTCAATCATCCGATGAACCCTCGTTGATGCTCTTGCGGACTTCTAGCAAACTCCTGGACTTGTGACGATCCACTTGGCGAGTTCCGACGAGCTTCTTTTGGCAAGCTCCTGGACTTCTCGAATTTATTCCTGCAGAACCTCCGATGACCGTCCGGACTTCCGTCGAACTCTCGAACTCCCAACGTAATCATAGTCTTGACTCCGGCGTAACTCTTGCTGCATGTCTTACTTCCATCATAGTTAATCCTGCATATTTAAAATAAAACTTCGATCGAGACAATTAATCCTAAGCAATTAACCAAGTTGTCCGGCATGTCATTGGTCCTTCGACGCTTCGTTTGATTCTTCGGCGCATCGTCCTCTCCTGCGACCGATTGCCTAATCAGCCAGTTGACTTCACAACTCTGATATCCTTAGCACAATACCCGCTCTTCTTGGCCTGATGCCCGAGTCCACGGCCTGAAGCCTTCTATCGATACGTCAACCGATCCACCGGCCCGACGTCCAATCTTCTGACATGTTCCTCCGGCACAACATGATTTTTCTTGCTTTAATTGTCTCATACTGATCGAAGCATCCTGTGTCACTCAAAACATAGATTAAAACATAAACACATATCAAGTGGTTTCATCATCAAAATATGAGATTCAACAATCTCCCCCTTTTTTATGATGACAACCACTTGATGACAGAGTTAAACTTAACTCCCGGAGTTTAAACAAACTCCCCCTATCAATATGCCATATTGATAGAAACTTTTGGATTCAAAAATCCAAGTAACATGTCATCATAAACTTATGCATAACATGTCATGTCATCAACATACTTCTCCCCCTTTGTCATCAACAAAAAGGAGAAGTACAACTATTCTTGTGTTTGTGATATAAGTTCAACTCATTGCATGAAAAACATAATATTAAGTTTTATCATCATGTAGTTTTGAAGCTAGAAAATTTAGCAAGTGTTACATCAAATATTCAAGCTATCAAGTTTTAGATATGCATGTTTTACAACATACAAGATAGCACTTTTGGTAATGTTCAAGATAGCAAGTTCTACATCATGTAAGCTAGCAATGTTACAACATTTTAGAACATGCAAGCTAGCAATTTAGAGATGTTCAAGAAAGCAACTCTTGCTTCTTGAAATATGCAAGTTTTATAAGCTAGCAAATTCAAAGATATACAAGTTGGCATATTTGCTTTTCTTGTGATAGGCACGATAGCACATTTTTGCATTTTCTTGAGATTTTAAGCTAGCAATTCTCGGTGATGTTCAAGATAGCAATTTCTTCTCTTTTGAGAAGTGTAATTTTTGCTTTCTTCTTGAATTGTGCAATTTGTTTCTTTTGAGATACCAACTTTTTGCTTCTCTTTAGATCATAAGCTAGCAATTCTAGCAAATTTTACATTATGCAAGGTAGCAAATTTTTGTGATGTTCAAGATGTCAAGTTCTTTTCCTTGTAATATGTAAGCTAGCAAATATTTGCTTCCTTTGCAAAGTGCATGTTTCTAAATTTTGCAAGATGAGCTAGCGATATTTCTCACCCTTTGTCAATCTCAAAAAGAAGGGAAGACCCTTTGCGTCAATTTCTAAATCATGATAAAGGTAAGTATCAATCTTATCATTATATTTTCAAATTAAAACATGCACATTTTCAAAACCATACATTTCATTTTTCATGCATGATATAAATAAATCAATCATCATTATGAGCATATCATACATAATACTCAAACATTAAAATTTTTAAGTATTTATCAATATGTTGATCATGATACCAAACATTCATCATTTAAAACATTCATGATATATATCATATGCAATACATCATGTACATCATTGTTATAAGTATTGCATGCATCATTTCAAATTCATGAATATTTCATCATTGCATGCATCATACCAAATCATAAAATATAAAATCATCATTAATGCATGATTCCTAATCATCATTTATTTTATATCATGATGGTACCAAATTTGTCAAATTACATCCTATCATGCATGATCGAAACTTCTTATTTGTATACATCAAAACAAATTAATGAATATTTTATGTATTTATATCATCACATAAGGAATATCAAGAACAATTATTAGATGATGAGATGTATTTCATATATTCAAAGAATTTCACATAACAAAATTCAAGTCATAAGCTTTAAAAGATGTCATGAAAGAACCTATAAACAATCTTGATTTATAAAATGAATACTCAAGTTATAATTTCAAAAAATCAAGAGAAACCGTGATTCATTTTAACAAATCTCCTCTTAAATAAATAACATAAAGAATTCTTAGGAGATCATGAAAAAGATAGAATTCATTCAATCTTGTAAGAGAACAAGATATTAATTCATGCATATAAAATTTTGATTTAAGCATAAGAAATCTCAATTTATAAATTTTCAAAAATCAAGATAAAGCTCATTTATATCATCAAATCAATATCAATCATTTTCAAGAGACTCACAAAAGTAATACAAATAGATTCATTAATTTCCCTTTTTAAAAAATCAATAAAGTCAAAAAAATAAAATTTTCAAGAAGAAACCTTTCAACTTTTTAGTTGTTTTAATTCAAGTGATTTATTTCATACATGCATGTTCTTTTCTTTTATGCCAAATAAAAACATGCATCAACGTTTAGGATCGAAAAATGAATTTCGTCATAAAACTATCAAGATCAATAGATTCTCAAAAATGAATTGTTAGGATCAAGAAAATCTGAAAATGAAATTTAACACTTTCATGCATTCGGACATGGTTTTGCTATAGATTTTTAAATTCAATCATAAAGATAAAACATTCTTATGATCATGAAAATTTTTGTATCCAAAATACATAATTTCCAACATGTTATTAAGACATGTAATAGTGTAAAATCATCAAGATACACATGCATGGATTAATTCTAAGCATTATCACATATCATATAATTATCATCCCTAATGTTGCATACATCATTCAACATTTCAAAACATAACATGCATGAAACCTTAGCAATATACTTTTTATGATCAAATTTTTAATTTTTCAAAGATGCTGAAAAGAAAAACATGATATAATTTTTGAGAAATAATTTTTTATTTCCTATTCCTACTATCTAAATTAAGCACTCATGAAAGACTTCAAGTAATTTCAAAATAATTCAAGAGAGTTGAGTTACTTACCTTGTAGTTGAAGCTCATTAAAGCCCAATTCGCCGTTTCACCTTTGGAAGTTTTTGATTCATCCTTGGTTGCCTTCCTCTTCTTTGGCCTCTTCCTCCATTCAAGTTCATTGTTTATTTTAGATTTTGTTTAATAAACTTATTAAGATTTAGTGTTCGAAGTTTAAGTTCATCATTGTCCTCATCACTTGAGTCATCGCTCAAGTGGTATTCATTTGTTCAGAGTTCCAAATCCTTCCTATTCTTTGGAAGGTGGTTCAAGTACTCATCGAGTTTAAAATGTTCTAAAAGTGTCATTTCATATGTCATTAATGAACCAATTAGTTTTTCAAGTGGAAAAATATTTAAATCTTTTGTTTCTTGTATTGTGATTATTTTAGGATCCCACCTTTTTAGAAGGGATCTTAAGATCTTGCTTACGAGATCAAAATTCGAAAAAGATTTACTAAGAACTTTTAGATTACTGACGACATCCGTGAAACGGGTGTATATGTTGCCTATAGTCTCGCTTGGTTGCATTCAAAAAAGCTCAAAATCATGTAATAAAATATTAACTTTCGAGTCTTTGACTCTACTAGTTCCCTCGTGCGTGATTTCAAGTATTCACCAAATATCAAAAGTCGTTTCGCACGTAGAAATCTGATTGAACTCATTTTTGTCCAAAGCACAAAATAAAGCATTCATAGCCTTTGCCTTTAAAGAAAAATACTTCTTCTCCAAATCCGACCATTCGTTCATCGTTTTAGAGGAAAGTTGAAAACCGTTTTCAACAATATTCCATAAATCCAAATTCATAGAAATCAAGAAAACTCTCATTCGAGTTTTCCAATAAGTGTAGTCTAATCTGTTAAACAACGATGGACGAACAACCGATAAGCCCTCTTGAAAGCCATGAAGAGCCATTTCTCTCGGGTGTAAATCCGAAATGAGAAATACCGGGTTCTGATACCAATTGTTAGGATCAAGAGCACTAAGAGGGGAGGGGGGGGTGGTGAATTAATGCAGCAGAAAACTTTCGATGATTAAAACTGCGTTCGTACGATGAAATCGTTTCCGACGTAAAATCATTTTCGGAAACTTAACTTGAAAGCAAGTTTGTAAATGAGTACAACAAAAGTAATGAGGAAGTAAAGCACATATGGAGGTTTGCAGTAAGGTAAGCAGCAAGAATAAATACAAACCAAAGAAAATGAGAGTTTATAGTGGTTCGATCAATCATGACCTACATCCACTCCTCTGATTCCTCTTTCGTCGAGGCTACCGGAATCCACTAACGATCTTCCTTTACTAGGCGAAGATCAACCTCCTTCTTACACCCCTCTTCTCCTTTTACCAGGTTTAGGAGACAACCCTTACAAGCACTCACTCTCCTCTCTTAAACAGAATTCTAACACTTAAGCTAGAGGAGGGAAATTCTAGAGAATGTAGCAGCGTTTTCTCTCTTTTAATCTCTCTATGCTTGTGTGTTTTACCCAAGGATGGGAGAGGTATTTATAGGCTCCAAACTGGTTTGAATTTGGAGCTCAAAAATGTCATCTCCCGGATTTCCGGGGTCCTGGCGGTACTACCTCCTAACTGGGCAGTACAACCGCCTGGCAGCTCGGAGACTGGGCCTCTGGGCGGTGCCACCGCCTGATAGGGGCGGTTGCACCGCCCAGTCTCGCTCGGAGACTGAGCCCAAGCGGTGCCACCGCTTGACTGGGGCGGTTGCATCGCCTAGTCTCGCTCAGAGATTGAGCCCAAACGGTGCCATCGCCTGACCTGGGCGGTTGCACCGCCCAGCTTTCCTGGGAGACCATCTCTTGGGCAGTGCCACCGCTTGGCAGGAATTCTGGTCCGAATAGGTTGATCCATTCAGCCCAATTTGGGTCTATCAAGGGCCCAATTGCCCCCAGATTAAGTTAATGGGATCACCTCCCATTTCTTAAGACATTTACTGCAACTTGCTCTAGTGCGTCAATCGTTTCTTCTGGCGAGCTTCCGGCGAACTTCCGTCGATCATCCGATGAACCCTCGGTGATTCTCCTGCGGACTTTCGGTAAACTCCTGGACTTGCAACGATCCACTTGGCGAGTTCCGATGCGCTTCTTTTGGCAAGCTCTTGGACTTCTCGGATTTGTTCCCGCAGAACCTCCGACGATCGTTCGGACTTCTGTCGAACTCTCGAACTCCCAACGTGATCATAGTCTTCACTCCGGCACAACTCCTGCTGCATGTCTTACTTCCATCGTAGTTAATCCTGCACATGTAAAACAAAACTTTAATCGAAACAATTAATCCTAAGCAATTAACCAAGTTGTCCGACATGTCATTGGTCCCTCGACGCTTCGTCCGATTCTTCGGCGCATCGTCCTCTCCTGCGGCCTATTGCCCAATCGGCTAGTTGACTTCGCAACTCTGATATCCTTGGCACAATATCCGCTCTTCTTGGCCTGATGCCCGAGTCCACAGCCCGAAGCCTTCTGTCGATACATCGACCAATCCATCGGCCCGACGTCCAATCTTCTGACATGTTCCTCCGGCACAACATGATTTTTCCTGCTTTAATTGTCTCATACTGATCGAAGCATCCTACGTCACTCAAAACATAGATTAAAACATAAACACATATCAAGTGGTTTCATCATCAAAATATGAGATTCAACAGTTGTGTCAAAACGATGGTTACGTTGCTTCCGCGCTTCCCGCGTAGGATGATCTGTTTGCCTTTACAGTAGAATTTCATAATTAACTTGGAAAAGTTCAAAGAGACATCACCTAGTATAGTCAGTCATTCTATGCCAAGCACAATCTCATAGTCATCAATTGGTAGGAGGAAGAAGTCAGTGATAATTTCTTGGTCTTGCAGTAATAGTTTCACCTGCGGGCATCTTTGGTCGCACTTTAGGATTCTACTATCGGTGACCTTTACATCGTACTTGCTGCAACCTTTGATATGGAGCATCATCCGAGTAGCAACCTTACTATTTAAGAAGTTATTAGTGCTACCAGTGTCAATGAGAACAATGATCGGTTGTTGTTTGAGAAGGCCTCCAACTTTCATCGTTTGCGGATTTGAGTAGTCGGCTAACGCATGTACCATAAAGTCGGTCGATCGTGGCTCTACTTTCATATCTTTTTCTTTATGTTCAAGGCTCTCTTCTGGATATTCAATGACCTCTTCTTCTACTGGTTCAATCACAAGAAGTCTCCCTTTTTTATAGCGATGCTCGCGGCTCCATGGCTCGCCGCAATGCCAACATAACCCTTTCGCAGATCGCTCCCGAAGCTCTTCTCTTGTCAACCTTTTTGGTACAGGGGCTCGACTGATAGTAGGGGGGCTAAGGGCTTCAGTATTGTTGGTCAGGGAGCGACCCTAGTCCTCTGGGCTTCATGGTTCAATCGCTCCTCTTGAAGTCATGCGAAAGAGATGGCTGCCATAAGCGTGTATGATTGTCACGCTTTAACTTCTCCCCGGATCTTTGGCTTCAAGCCCTCAATGAAGGTCCCAAATAGTTGTTTTTTAGACTAATCACAAGTTTGATTAGATAACCTTTCAAATATGGTTTGGTACTCTTGAATGGTGGAGGTTTGTCGGATCTTTGCTAGTTGTCCGTCAATGTTCTCGTAATCGATTAGTTTGAAGAGGATCAACGGTCCTTCTTTAAATTGTCACCATGAGAGGACTCCATGAGTGTGTTCAAACTAGTCAAACCACTGTATAGCATCTCCTTCAAGATGTATAGCTGCAATTTCCACCATAGATGCATCGGCGGTTTTGTGGTACCAAAAATATTGCCCCACGCACGAGATCCAACCAATTGAGTCTCCTTCTTCCCATCTAGGTGTTGGGAAATCATGGGGGCGACATCATATGCGCAGCGGAAGAACAAGAAAAACAAAAATCCCCGATTCCCAAAAAGATGTTCGTCGTCGTGCAAAGATTGGTGCGCAAAAATTCGCAAAACACAAAACTGCGTATAGAGATTGTGTTACCTAGGGAGATCGTATATCCCTGTTTCCTTACAGATCCTTAGGAGAGGGTGAAGGAGGTCAAGCGTCCTCCTCACTAGCGGTGATCCACACAGCAGGGTTGCGACGACCCTCCTCAAAACTCCAGGCCTCTGAGGTGGAGAGGGAGAGGAGAATAGGAAAGGCAAGCAAAGACTCTAGCCTATGAGGCTGTGAATCCCTCCTATTTATAGAGATCCCGTGTCAAACCCTAATGGGTCCTTCCCTAGTGGGTATTGGATCTGCATCCAATAAGACAAAGGGCTCCAGGCCGGATATCTCATATCCAGAACCTCTACTCATCATAATGCCTACCATATGTGTGTGACCCTCTAGGCCCAATATCGAGCTGGGCCGTGAGTCATACTGTCGAGAACTCCTTCTAACTCATTGAATTATTATCTCTGTAATAATTCACTTGACTCATCGACTCTGGGACGTACTAGGCCACGCCGTAGTCCCCGGATGATCTGAGGGAATCCAATCCATTGGACCGTCGTCTCCGTTACCATGTACCTATAGTCCCTCATCCATCTAATATCCCGGAGACCGGTATATCGAGCATGGTGTTGTGGGACCCATACGGTTTCTACTCAAGTCTCGCTCTAATCGGATTCTCCAGGAGAACTCTTTTCTCTCAACGAATGACCCGGCCAAGGATTTTGTGCGAGCAAGAACACATGGGATATTCCTCTCATGGCCAGAGAGTGGATGATCCTCTATCGACACTCAATAGCCCCTCGTAAAGGTCGACTACCACTCCCAATGACCAGTTTGTACTAGATATGGGACAGTCAAACCTATAAGTCCGGTATCAAAAAAAGTGGAGCACTCATGCAGGACATCCTTGGTGTCTCAAGTCTAAGGACCCGGATACACCACTAGGACTACGGAATCGCTATATCGACAATAAGGCATCATCAACCATCCAGCATTCCGTGGAAAGCGGATCAATCGTGAACTCATTCTCTAATGAGCACACATCTTTGTATCCCTAGTGTCCCTACACGGCGACTATGAGACCATTTGCATCTATCATATGGACGGGTATCTGACACACCCGGTCTATCCGGTTATCACGATGTCCCTCTCGAGTAACCTATGACCGGGATTATTTAGGATATGTGTTTAAAGGTGAATCGATCTCATTATCGTGGATCTCATCACGATCCGATTCCATTGCACAAATCAAGGACATCACAATATATATATGCATTTTTATGCAATAGTTATAAAGTGATATCGCCAAAATATAATAAAAAAAAAGATTACGTATCAAGTCACACGTGCCATCACTCACGTGATTGACTTGGCGGGCACCTATGACTAGCAATCTCCCACTTGACTTAAAGCCAATCACCTATGTAATCGATCCCCATCGGACCACGTGACGCTTCAAAGACAAAAATGAGACAACGGCTTTGTCGGTGGATGCGCAATGTTATCTTGGATGGAACTCTTTCCTTTGCTACATCTCCTCGAGTTACGATCTCTCTTATAATTTGGAACCTCCTCGAACACTTCTTATGAGACCCGGGTTCCCTTATTTGAAGTAATCACCCCATAGTTGTCATAATATAAGGAAGTTGACTTGTCGCTATCTCAGTATTGACTCCCAAATCTGTGATGAACTTCTTCACCCGAGACTCCCTCCTTTGCTGCATCGATGCAGCAATGTACTCCGCCTCGTGGTCGAGTCAGCGGTGGTATCTTGCTTGGAACTCTTCCAAAGACTGCTTTGCTCCTCCATTCAAGGTGTACACATACCGAATTAGACTTGCTATCATCGACATCGGTGAAAACTTGAGTCGGTGTAGCCTTCAACCTTAAGGCTATTACCTCCATATACTAGTAAAGATCCTTAGTCCTTCTCAAGTACTTAAGGATACACTTTCTTGCTTTCTAGTGCTCCAAGCACGGATTAAGCTTGATACCGCTCGTGACACTTTCGAGCATCGCTTTATATCGGGCCTAGTACATAGCATGGCATACATGATAGACCCTATTGTTTTGAGGCATAAGGTATCATATCCATGTTAAGCCCTTTCTTCTAGAGTCTTTGGGGACATATTGGTAGAAAGCGATATCCCATGTCTCATCGGTATGAGACCTCTTTTGGAATTTTTCATGCCAAACCTTTTGATAATAGTTTCTATGTACCTGGATTGGGACAAGCCAAGCATCCTCTTGGATCTATCTCTATAGATTCTAATCCCCAAGATATAAGATGCTTCCCCTAAGTTCTTCATGGAGAAGTGTCTAGATAATCAAGAAGCTTTCTTGTGGATAGCATTTCTATGTCATTCCCAATGATGAGGATGTCATCCACATATAACAAAAAGGTGATGATAGCTCCCACTTACCTTTCTCAGTATACACAAGGCTCATCTTCGTTCTTACTTGAAGTCATAAGATCGATTGCCTCATCAAATCTTATGTTCCAACTTCGGAAGTTTGCTTTTTAGTCCATAAATGGATCTAAGCAACCTACAAACCTTATCTGGGGCAGTTCTTGGACACGAATCCCTCGGGTTGCATCATATACACCTCCTCCTCGAGGTTCCCGTTGAGGAATGCAGTTTTCACATCCATCCGCCGGATCTCATAATCATAGTGTGCTGCAATAGCCAATAGAAATTCTGATGGATTTTAGCATTGCTCTGGTGAGAAAGTTTCGTTGTAGTCAACACCTTGCCTTTTGACGATACCCTTAGCCACTAGCCTTGCTTTATAGGTCTCTACCTTTCCATCTACTCAGATATTTTTCTTAAAGATCCACTTGCAACCGATAGGTACAATACCTTGAGCATCAACTAGGTTCAAACCTTATTGGAGTACATAGAATCCATCTCGGAATTCATGGCTTCTTTCCACTTCCGGAGTCTATACTCATAATAGCCTCCTCGAGGTCCGAGGATCAATATCCTCTACATCCCTCTGCTCTAATATGTCCCACATATCTCTCGGGGAGGATGGGATACTCTATCGGAGACTGCGTAAAGTTGATACTTGTGTATTAGGTACCGAACAGGACTCGAGTAGAGTGGTGCTTGTGCTTGGTTCTCCAACCTCTTCAATTCTATCATTCTCCCCTTTGTCTAAAAGTCAAGAATGTGTTCCTTCTCAAGGAACACTGCTCTCTTTCTTCAAAGACCTTTTGGTCCTCGAGATGATAGAAATAATACCCACAAGTTTCCTTGGGGTATCCCACAAATTTGCATCGCTCTGTCCTTGATTCTAACTTATCGGGGTTGTGTCTTCTAACATGGGGGGGCAGCCCCAGATCTTAACAACCTTAAGATCGGGGCTTCTTCCCTTTCCATATCTTATATGGTGTGACACTACCGATTTAGTTGGAACTCTGTTGGAAAGGTAAGCTTCGGTTTCTAGGGCATATCCCGAGAATGAGATTGGTAGGTCGGTGACACTCATCATGGACCGCACCATATCTAATAATGCCACGATTTCTCCTTTCGGAGACACCATTGAAATGAGGTGTATAAGGAGGTGTCCATTGGGATAATATCCCATGGTCCTCGAGGAGGCTGAGTAAACTCATTGCCTTAAGTATTCACCTCCTCGATCGATCGAAGAGTTTTAATACTCTTTCAGTCGGTTCTCCACCTCATTCTTATACTCTCTGAATTTCTCTCAAAGGCCTCGGACTTGTACTTCATTAAGTACACATATCCATACCTTGAGAAATCATCATTAAATGTAATGAAGTAGGAGTAACCTCAATGGCTTCGAGTTGACATGGGTCCACATACATCACTATGTATGAGTTCCAACAACTCATTGGCTCTCTCTCTAGTTCTACTAAATGGAGATTTGGTGGGTTTTTCCACGAATGCAAAGCTCACAAGTCGCATATGACACATAGTCGAATGGATCTAGATATCCATCATTTAGTAACTTTTGAATCCTTCTTTCATGGATGTGACCTAGCCTACAATGCCACCGGTATGCCTTTGTTCAACTCATCTCGTTTCCTTTTGGACATATTTACATTCATGATATGTGGGTGGTGTCTAACATAAATAAACCATTATGCAATGTTCCTTTCGTGATGATCTTATCATCTAATAATATCGAACAACCATTGTTCTCAAAAAAACAAATTTATATCCACTAAGCATTAAACATGAAATGGAGATAATGTTTTTTAATAATAGAAGGAACAAAATAACATGCATCTATGCAATAAAAGCTCCACTAGGCGGTTTGTAGGGGCGACCTCGCCAACAACAACTAATACAACAACTTTTGCTCCATTACCCATCTTGAGGTCCATCTCGCCTCTCTATAGTCTCCTAGGCCTTGCGAGAACACTGCAAGCAATTGCGTATATGATAAGCACTCTTGGTATCCAATACCCATGTGTTATCATAAGAGTCGACAAATGGAGTGATCGTGAATGTACCAAGCTTCATCAAGCTTTTGTTTTAGCCCTTTTCTGCAAGGTACTCTTTGCGGTTTCTCTTCAATGCCCATCTTTACCACGGTGGAAGCAGCGGCCTTTGACCTTTCTTTGGGTCTTTCTTAGCAACCTTTGCTTTACCTTGTTTGCCTTGCCCTTTCCTTCTTAAGGGACCTTTTCCTTTCCTTTTCTTTTCGGTCTCACCGGTGTAGAGAACTGGTTTCTCTTTCTTAATAGTACTCTCTGCCTCCCTCAACATATTGAGGAGCTTTGGGAGAGTCACCTCAAGCTTGTTCATATTAAAATTCATTATGAACTGTGAAAAGGAATATGGTAGGGATTTGAAGCACAATGTCCACACACAAGTTATCCTCTAGGACTATTCCTAGACTGTGAGTTTCTCTATCCACTCAATCATCTTTAGGACATGGTTCTGAACCGGTGTCCCTCGGTTATCCTAGAATGGAAAAGGCTCTTGGATATCTCATATCGTTGAGTCCTTCCCTGTTCCTCAAACAATTTGCGGACATGTAGGAGAATGGATCGGTATCCATCTTTTCATGTTGTCTCTGTAACTCTGAGTCATAGAGCCCAACATATAGCGGAGCAAGAGTGGAGTCATCAATGTACTTCGCGTGGCGGCGATCTCATCCTCGCTTGCCCTTCTTCAGGCGTAGGCATCAACGTATCAGGGCGTACCGATTTTCTCCTCTGTGAGAACAATTCTCAAGATTACTGAGCCAATCGGTATAATTTGGACCGATAAGGCGGTTGACATCAAGTATGCCTGCGTAAAGGGATTTGAAAGCGACATTTTTAGAAAATAAAGATGTAGCATAAATGAATTACAAGCAGATTTTGCAAAGAAATAAACTATCAAGATATGGACTTCTATCTTAATATGCTCCCCACTATTTTACTAACGAGTCACGCGACACCCTCGACGCGTGAAAGCGTAAGTCTCGGTGATGGACTTCTGGTGGGGATCGAGGATCAATCGGCGTCTTAGTGTAACCTCGGGGACTCGACAAATCACACTAAGCCTAAAAGGTAGGCAACTCTTGCAGATCACAACTCCTTGTGATTTCCGATCTGTTCGGCCTCAGAATCACCATGACCTCGAGGGACTCGACCAACCATGATGCTTTCGGTTAAGTCAACACCTTCATTACAAGATGAGTGCGATTTGATGATATACCCTCGAGGGACTCGACCAAGCATACCATATCCTCGGTCACAGGGTGACATCTCTATGTCGTAAGCAAGATGGCGAATCGCGATATAGGTGAGTCTCGAGGGACTCGACCAACTCAACCTACAGGGAATGGGTTCTACTCATAACGATGGAAAGGCCGTGGGTCAATCTAATTACCTCACGTTTTGGGCTTAATATTATCGAGAGATGTTTATATAATTTGGTCTCCTAATATGACATGTCACACATATACATATTTAATATATATCTACATCGCATGCAAATATATATACATATCTAGTATGTGTATAAGCAATCACATTAGATGATCATGGACCCAACCTAATATGATTAGGCCCGGAGCCGATAGGCCTAATCACTCACATCAAGATCTATGTATGCAGCGGTGCATCTCCATGCCCCTGTGATCATCCATCTCGTCCTCGTCGGTTCCGTCGACATCTTGATGCATCTCCATGCATCCGCGATCGTCCGTCTCGTGGGTCCCCTTTATCGCATCCACGCTCCCGGCTGTGCCTCCTCATGTGATTACAACTTAATCATAGGCACGCATGAGCCCGACAATAAGCGAGAAATATAATGGAGGTTAAGTAGACCTCAATAATAATAATCACAAGTACACACATCACACGGTCCATGATCGTAGTCCACACATCATACATCACATGTATAAATAATCATCATCATGTAGGACTACTAGATAATAATAAAAATAATAATCTACTAAATCTTTTAATTAATTAATATTTTTCTGAAATCAGGGGACATGTAGGGAATTTCTCAATTTCTAAGGGTATTTTTTAATTTGGACAAAACCGAAACTGGAATTTCTCAAATTCACAAGGGCAAAACCGTCCTTTTGCCCAATACCCTAATTCCCTCTCTTGCCGCCGCCACCTTCTTGGGCGGCATCTGGCGGGGCGGTGCCCTCGCTTACCAAGTGGCTGCCCATTTGAAATTGCTTGCCGATTGCAGTGGGCGCCCGGCGCCGCCGCCTCATCATGGCGTTCTGCCATGCGCCCGCCCATGCGATGCTGCCTCGCTGCGCGGTAAGCCTCTGGGGTTTTTTTTGCTAGTGGGGGCGGTGACCTGGCCTTGGCCGCCCTCGGTGCCTCGAGCCCGTATTTGGCGCCCATGTGATCTACCTCGCCGGGGTCGGCCATGAGCACCTTCTACCCGCGGGCTGCCGCCCCATGCCAAAAAGCCTGCTGCAAACGGGCCAGCCCGACTGCTGCAGGCTGGCGGCTATGCATCTTTGCCTGGTGTGGTGCTTTCATGATTGCGGTTTTCTTTTACCGGTGGTCTGCGGGCATCGCGGTCGAGGGCAACAGCTGTTGCTGCCCTTCCTCGCTTTAGCGTCAATGATTTTGGCGTCAATATTCTTCTAAACACAACACCGTGGTTCAAAACCAATCATTAAATGCGAACAACTTTGGCTCGATACCCTTTGTTGGGAAATCATGGGGCGACATCATATGCGCAGCGGAAGAACAAGAAAAAAAAAAAAATCGATTCCAAAAAAAAAGATGTTCATCATCGTGTGAAGATTGGTGTATGCAAACATCCATAAAATACAAAATTGCGTATAGAGATTGTGTTACCTGGGAGATCGTATATCCTGTTTCCTTACGGATCCTTAGGAGAGGGTGAAGGAGGTCAAGCGTCCTCCTCACTAGCGGTGATCCACCACAGCGGGGTTGCGGCGACCCTCCTCAAAACTCCGGGCCTCACGAGGTGGAGAGGGAGAGGAGAATAGGAAAGGCAAGCAAAGACTCTAGTCTATGAGGCTGTGAATCCCTCCTATTTATAGAGATCGTGTCAAACCCTAATGGGTCCTTCCTAGTGGGTATTGGATGCGCATCCAATAAGACAAGGGGGCTCCGTCGGATATCTCATATCGAACCTCTACTCATCGCAATGCCTACTATATATGCGTGACCCTCTAGGCCCAATATCGAGCTGGTAGTGAGTCATACTTGTCGAGAACTCATTCTAACTTCGGTGAATTATTATCTTTGTAATAATTCACTCGACTCATCGACTACGGACGTACTAGGCCACTTCACCGTAGTCCCCGGGACGATACAAGGGAATCAATCCATTGGACTGTCGTCCTCGGTTACCATGTACCTATAGTCCTCATCCATCTAATATCCCGGACGTATATCGAGCATGGTGTTTGTCGGACCCATACGGTTTCTACTCGAGTCTCGCTCTAATCGGATTCTCGGGAGAACTCTTTTCTCTCAACCCGAATGACCGACTAGGGATTTGTCTGAGCAAGAACACTTGGGATATTCCTCTCATGATCTTAGAGAGTGGATGATTCTCTATCGACACTCAATAGCTCTCGTAAAGGTCGACTACCACTCCCGATGACCCGGTGTACTAGATGCGGGACAGCCAAACCTATAAAGTGCGGTATCAAAAAATTGGATCACTCATACAGGGACATCCTTGGTGTCTCAAGTCTATGGACCAGATACACCACTAGGACTCTGGAATCATTTGTCGACAATAAGCCATCATCAACCATCCAGCATTCCGTAAAGCGGATCAATCGATGAACTCATTCTCTAATGAGCACATCTTGTATCCTAGTGTCCATACGGCGACTATGAGACCATTTGCATCCATCATATGGGCGGGTATCTGACACACCAGTCTATCAGGTTATCACGATGTCCTCTCCGGTAACCTATGGTAGGGATTATTTAGGATATCTGTTTAAAGGTGAATCGATCTCATTATCGTGATCTCATCACGATCCAATTCCCATTGCACAAATCCAAGGACATCACAATATATATATGCATTTATGCAATAGTTATAAAGTGATGTCCGATTTGCAAAAAATCCCCGACTTGCAAAAATCCCCGACATCATATGTTTAGTTATATCACTTTATAACTATTGCATAAATGCATATATATATTGTGATGTCCTTGGATTTGTGCAATGGGAATCGTATCGTGATGAGATCACGATAATGAGATCGATTCACCTTTAAACACATATCCTAAATAATCCCGGTCATAGGTTACTCGAGAGGGACATCGTAATAAGGATGGCGGTGTGTATGTATATCCGTCCATATGATGGATGCAACTGGTCTCATAGTCGCTGTAGGGACACTAGGGATAGGCGATGTGCTCGTTGGAGAATGAGTTCACTGATTGATCCGCTGCGAATCTTTGGATGGTTGATGATGCCTTATTGTCGGGGCGATTCCATAGTCCTAGTGGTGTATATCGGTCCTAGACTTGAGACACCAGGATGTCCTCTGATGAGTGCTCCACTCTTTGATACCGAGACTTATAAATTTGGCTGTCCCAGATCTAGTGCAGCTGGTCATGGGAGTGGTAGTCGACCCTACGAGGGCTATTGAAAGTGTCGATGAAAGGATCATCCACTCGGCGTCATGAGACGAATATCCCGTGTTCTTGCCGAAGAAAATCCACGCCGGGTCATTCGGTTGAGAAAAAAGAGTTCTAGAAGAATCGATTAGGCAGAAGAGTAGAATCGTATGGGTGGACAACACAACACCATGCCGATATCGATCTCGGGATATTAGATGGATGAGGGACTATAGGTACATGGTAATCGAGACGCATGTGTCCAATGGATTGATTCCCCCAGATCGTCACGGGGACTACGGCGTAGGGCCCATGGGATCCGAGTCGATGAGTCGAAGGAATTATTAGAGATAATAATTCACCGAGTTAGAAGGAGTTCGATAGGGTGACTCGACGGCACTTCGATATTGGGCCAGAGGGTCACACACATATGGTAGGCATTGCGATGAGTAGAGGGCCGGATATGAGATATCCGACGGAGCCCTTTGTCTTATTGGATGCGATCCAATACCCACTAGGGAAGGACCCATTAGGGTTTGACACCGGATCTCTATAAATAGGAGGGATTCACCACCATAGGCACAGTGGAGTCTTTGCTTGCCTTTCCTATTCTCCTCTCCTCTCCACCTCGGAGGCCTTTGAGTTTTGAGGAGGGTGGTCCGCACCCTCGGCCGCAGGTGGATCACCGCCAGAGAGGAGGACGGCGACCTCCTTCACCCTCTCCCTAAGTCTGCAAGGAAACAGGGGATATCGACCTCTCCCTAGGTAACACAATCTCTATCTGCGATTTTTGTGTTTTATGGATTTTTTGCACCAATCTTCAAGCGCTTATTTAATCTTAACTTTTTGGGAATCGAGAATTTTTGTTTTCTTGTTCTTCCGCTGCGCATATGATGTCGCCCCCCATGATTTCCCAACACCCTCGAGGGACTCGACCAAGCATATCATATCCTCAGGTTACTGGTGACATCTTCATATCGTAAGCAAGACAGCGAATCGTGATATAGGTGAGTCTCGAGGGACTCGACCAACTCAACCTACACCAGAAAACGATTCCTACTTATAGCGATGGAAAGCCATGTGGGTCAATCTAATTGCCTCACGTTTACCGACTTAATATCGAGAGAGATGTTTGTATAATTTGGTCTCCTAATATGACATGTCATACATATACATATTTAATATATATCTACATCGCATGCAAATATATATACATATCTAGTATGTGTATAAGCAATCACACCAGATGATCATGGACCACAACCTAATGTGATTAGGCCCGAGCCAGTAAAATCACTCACATCAAGATCTATGTGTGCAACGGTGCATCTCCATGCTCTGTGATCATCCATCTCGTCCTCGTCAGTTCCGTCGACATCTCGATGTATCTTCATGCATCACGATCGTCCGTCTCATGGGTCTCGCTATCGCATCCACGCTCCTGTTGCGCCTCCTCATATGATTACAACTTAATCATAGGCACGCAGGCCCGACAAAAAACGAGAAATATAATGGAGGCTCGCAGACCCCAATAATAATAATCATAAGTACACACATCACACGGTCCATGATCATCCGTCCACATATCATACATCACATGTATAAATAATCATCATCATGTAGGACTACTAGATAATGATAAAAATAATAATAAACTAAACTTTTTAATTAATTAGTATTTTATAAAATCAGGGACATATAGGGAGTTTCTTAATTCCTAGGGGTATTTTTATAATTTAGATAAAAGATAAAAACTGAAATTTCTCAAATTCACAAGGACAAAACTATCTTTTTGCCCAAAACCCTAAGCCCCTCTCCCTCTCCTACTACTATCGCTACCGCCATCCTGCCAGAGGCGGGCTGTGCGGTGGAGGGTGGGGGTATTCACTACCACGCAGTGTGGCACGCCTGGTTGGGGCATTGCCCTCGGGCGCCCTGGCGCCGCCGCCCCTCCATGGGCAGTTCTACTCATGGGGCAGCCATACAAAGCGGTGCTGCCTCAGCGGCGACCGCCCTGGGGGTTTTTGCCCTCACGGGAGTAAGCGACCCGCAGTGCTGCCCTGCATGGCGGGGCACAAATGTAGGGTGGCCATTGTGCCCTACGACCCCTACTTAGCGGGCCCGGCAAGTAGGGGGCTGCTGCATCGCGTCTTGACGGCTGCAGTTGCTGTTGTTTGGGCTGCCTGCCTGCACATAGATGACAGTGCTACCATCTGTGACGACAACGAGGGCAGCAACAATTGCTGCCCTTTTTCGCTTTTGCGTCAATGATTTTGACGTCAAAAAGCTTCTCTAAAACACAACACATGCAGTTCAAAACCAATCTATTGCACGAACAACTTGGCTCTGATACCACTGTTGGGAAATCTTGGGGGTGACATCACATGAGTAGCGGAAGAACAAGAAAACAAAATCTCCGATTCCCAAAGAGATGTTCATCGTCATGCGAAGATTGGTGCGTAAAATCCGCGAAACTGAAAAACTGTGTATAGGGTAGATTGTGTTACCTAGGGAGATCGTATATCCCTATTTCCTTGCAGATACTTAGGAGAGGTTGAAGGAGGTCAAGCATCCTCCTCTCTAGCGGTGATCCACACAGCAGGACTGCGACGACGCTCCTCAAAACTCCAAGCCTGCTTTGAGGTGGAGAGGGGAAGGAGAATAGGAGAGGCATGAAAAAACTCTAGCCTATGAGGCTCTGAATCCCTCCTATTTATAGAGGTCCCCTGTCAAACCCTAATGGATCCTCCCCTAGTGGGTATTGGATCTGCATCTAATAACCCAAGCCTTTTAGATTAGTGGATCTCTATCCAATAATCTCTCATGGGCTCTTATTGGATCTCGTCCATGGGATCCAATAATTCATGACCTTATTAGATATCCAATAAGACAAGGGCTCCGTCAGATATCTTATATCCGAACCTCTGCTCATCGCAATGCCTACCATATATGTGTGACCCTCTAGGCCCAATATCGAGCTGGCCATGAGTCATACCTGTCAGAACTCCTTCTAACTCAGTGAATTATTATCTCTGTAATAATTCACTCGACTCATCGACTACGAACGTACTAGGCCACTACGCCGTAGTTCCCAAACGATACAGGGGAATCCAATCAATTAGACATGTTTGTCCTCAATTATCATGTACCTATACTCCCTCATCCATCTAATATCCCAAAGACCGTATATCGAGCATAGTGCTGTTAGACCCATACGGTTTCTACTCGAGTCTCGCTCTAATCGGATTCTCCTGAAGAACTCTTTCTCTCTTAACCCGAATGACCCTGGCTGGGGATTTGTCTAAGCAAGAACACATGGGATATTCCTCTAATGACGCCGAGAGTGGATGATCCTCTATCAACACTCAATAGCCCTCGTAAGGTCGACTACCACTCCCAATGACCAGTTGTACTATATCTGAGACAGTCAAACCTATAAGTCTGGTATCAAAGAGTGGAGCACTCATACAGGACATCCTTCATGTCTCAAGTCTAAGGACCAGATATACCACTAGGACTATGGAATCGCTGTCGGACAATAAGGCATCATCAACCATTCAACATTCTGTAAGCGGATCAATTAGTGAACTCATTCTCCAATGAGCACCTGTATTGTATCCCTAGTGTCCCTACACGAGCAGCTATGAGACCAGCTGCATCCATCATATGGACGGGTATACAGCACACTAGTCTGTCCGGTTATCACGATGTCCCTCTCGAGTAACCTATGACCAGGATTATTTAGGATATGTGTTTAAAGGTGAATCGATCTCATTTTCGTGATCTCATCACGATCCGATTCCCATTGCACAAATCCAAGGAAATCACAATATATATATATATATATATATATATATATATATATATATATATATATATATATATATATATATATATATATATATATATATATATATATATATATGCAATAGTTATAAAGTGATATATGCCAAAATATAATAACAAAAAAGATTCTGTATCAAGTCGCACGTGCCATCACTCACGTGATTGGCTTGCTGGGCACCTATGACTAGCATGAATCTTATCCTTCATTCGTACCTCGAAAGTTTCGAATTTAGCATTGATTACCTCCTCATATGCCATAGTATATGCCTCCAAATCTGTAATGTTAAGATCTTTCTTTTGTTGTTAGGTTAAAGGTATGTATAGATTGAGAGAACTGATGGTCGAAGGGGTTGGTGAATTAGTGGATATAGGCTGCGATTTAGGCTTATTTTGTGGTTGTTTTGGGTGCAGTTTGAGGGTGTGGTCTAGTAGAGTTTTAGGGCTATGATGGTAGTGGATGAAGATTAGGGAAAAAAATTTTAGATCTATGGTAGATGGCAGCAAAGGTTTGATAGAAATTAGTGGAAGTTGCTACAAATATATGTTGTCTTGTAAGAGCAGAATTGTCATCGAAGAAACAGTAGTTTCTTAATGAAATTTCTAGCAAAAACTAAGAGATTTAAGGAGAGAATTTAACAGCAAAATTTTGATTTATATAACAACAATAATGACCAATTTAATTAAAAAAATTTTGGTAGTATAACAACAAAGAAAGAAATTGGTGCAAGTTGTGATAGCAGAATTCTCGTCGAAAAATTCCAACGGTTTATGATGAAAATTTGTAGCAACACAAGAACGTTTTTAAAGATGAATTCCTCAATAGATCAATCTTAGATGGAAGCCAAGATGATTTATGAAGTGTATAAGAAATTTCGTTAAAAAAAGATTATAAATAGATCGATTAAAGGCAATAATATACGGTTGAAATTTTCTATAATAATCCTTTATTTGCAAAGATGATAACTTTTGTGACGAAAGAAATTCACAGCATAGGATAGATAAGAAGATTTTTTGGTATTTTGCATGAAAAATTACAGTAACAAAATGTATTAGTGATAGGAGAATACCAGATCTCTGATGCAATTGGAGGTGACGATAGTAGATTGATTTGATCTAGAAGATGACGGTGGAGATGGCGACGTTAATAGCAATTGTAGGAATTGCTGGTGGTGGGCGGTAGAGATGACAGTAAAAGCAGTAAGATCGCTGCTCTGATATCAGATGATAAAACCCCAAAGAAATTCTATGTAGATTGATCTTTGAGGGGATCAACCCTTGGAACACTATCGGGGTTCCTTCCTTTTAAAACTCGATCAAATGGCTACAATTGTAGATAGATCTTATTGCCAAAGAGATGGAAACTACAAACCCAAATACCCAAATATAAATCCTAACCTCTTCTTTATAGGATAGAGACGACTAGGTGAGATTTATTACAATCTCATAATGTTTTATTAGTTGCTTCTTGATTCCAGTAAGACCCAATCCTACCAGGGTAGATCCTCTTTTCGATCCGCAACAATATTATCAATTCAAAAAAGTTCACCCTTTTAACATCAAAAGAATTAAAATCTTTCATATTATGTTTATTGATCATGTGATTATCTGCCACTGGGCTGACCATAAAACCTACACTAGTGTTCTGTCCATCGGTAGCCTCTTTGCCCATCTAAATAGTTAACCTTAATAAATCTAATGTCTAGTTTCGCTAGTGTTACCCTCCCCTCATGAAGCATAGAATATGTCTCGTGCTTGGCATTAAAGAGGGATCTTGGTCTATTTTTTATCTCCAAACTTGATAAGGCCCTTAGGAAGGTTTAGAGGGTAAAATTATTCTCATTAACTCAGTTATTAATTCTATATCTACTCTCATGCTTATGAATTATTGGACTTGTAATAAAATCATCACTAACATTGGCAAGGAAGGTTACTAGGAATTTTTTCTGGAATGAGAATGTTGATCAGAAAAAATATAAACTCATTAGTTGGGATCGGATCAGTAACCCAAAATGTTGTTGAGGCCTTGGCATTCATGACTAGAAGCCGGTCAAAATTATCATTAATGCTAAATGCATCCTCTCTCTCTCTCTCTCTCTCTCTCTCTCTCTCTTAAATCATAAAATGCTAGATAGGGACTCTCCCAGGAGGATACCATAGTGGATACCATAGATAAATAAATTGGTCCATATCTAACAGGAGGATACCATAGTGGATGACAGTGAAAAGTCAATGTGAGATTTAGATAGTGGACAGTGTTGCAAATGATTTTTTTTTTTTACTTAGCATTTTAGTGTGGCTCGTTAAAGATTCACTTTGGATTCGATTTAGTATTGGATCATGATCTAATATATATAGACTCGTAGAAATTTACTTTGGAACCTCATCTACTCGTAGAAATTGTATTGTAGCAACAAAACTCTTCTACTAGGCCTCGATTAACTCAAATCCAACTCTTTTTGTATCATCCATATTAGCTTATATATATTGTCCCTGAACAGGATTCTTGAATAATAATCTACATCAGGCCACAATACATGTTGACATCAACTTAAGTCTTGAACTACTATTGTTATATATATGAATGAATGAACAAATGAATGAATGGTTTTATTCTTTATATTAGTTTGATATATATGACGGTGGTAGACTATCTACATAAGTCACCAACGTGAGGAGGAGCAATTTTGTTGAAACACCAAACCTCGACCTCTTATTATTATCTATCTATATTCTATAAAGTTCAAAATTACAACAACTTGTGAAAAATACATGTCCCAAATATCTTCTCTGCTCTCATATGATTTATTGTGTTGGCAAATCTATCCAGTCATACAACACCTGATCTAAACTCATACAACAACACTGGAAAACCGCTGAGGTTATCAAACTACCCCAACGTAGTGCTAGTGAGAGAGAGAGAGAGAGAGAGAGAGATCATATGAAGCATATTTCCGCATATCAATTAAGATGGGACGATTAACAAACACAAGACAATCAACTAATTGCACATTGTCAATATTATCGGTGACAAGACAATCAACAAACTTGACAAAGCAAAACAAATTGTCTAGCTCAAAAAGACCAAATTATAGAAGTCAAGTGCTCCGAAGGAACATCGTTGAGCAATGGTGCGAGTTCCAACTCACGTTGTGATCAAGCCCGCTTTCCACTGTTTGGATTTGACTTGGTGCATAGAACTTTCCTTCCCTTTGCACGCCTTCGCCTAATAACTGCTCTTCCGCTAGGGGTTCTCATTCGTCTACGGAAGCCATGCGTCCGAGCAAGTGACTTTCGAGATCTTGACCTTTTCGTCGTGCAAAGTGCAGCCTTTCCAGCTCTCACTTGTAGACCACGGTACCTCTCTTTCACAACTCTACTGGATCCCAAATCAACACACACAGACAATCCTGAGGATCCAACTTGTAACATGTTATGATAATGCTTAGCCAAATGGATCGGAACTCAAATGAAATGACCTAGGATTAATACACATTAGAAACTTCTAGGTCATTGCAAGGATTCAAACATATCTTAAACCAACCCAATGTTTGTGACATAAACTCATCAATTCAAATACAAAAGGATCTAACTAATACATCAGAAACTTCCAGGTCGACAAATCTTTTCTACTATAGTGTAGGAGCAAGCAAATTTCTGCTCTGAAAACAAAACGTAAAAAAAATCAATTGTATATTTATTTATTTCAAACTGCCGTCACCAGATAAACCATACAAAATTCCTCTAGATGAAATATCCCACTTCACCAATGAAAGTTTTGATACAAGTTTATGTTGATCAAAAACCATGTTCGTGTCAAACTAAAATATACAACACAGATCAATGTCCTGTTTAGAAAAAGTATACACCTGACATCTACCAGTTTGTGTTTTGACTTACCTTTATCATCAACTACATCGCATCCAATTGAGAGAAGACAAAATGAAAGAAAAATAACCAAAAGCTCCCAAGTTTTCCTACTAAGATGGTTAATACAAGGTTGAACCCATAGGAATATGGCTGTATCAAGTATTGTCATAGTGGTAAGCACCAAAGTTTCAGAATACGGCGATGTAGTAGATGGTAGCTTATAGCGAAGATCCATGGCAGTGGTCACGGAAGATCTTTTTGGCACATTGTGAGAAAACGGAAAAACTTGAAAGAAAACTCGAGTTGAATATAAAAAACAATACCACATGCAAAAATAATAGTCTGATAGTTGTTTCATATAGGGGAGAGCAAAGGATTGAGATAATATCAAATTGGGCTCAAATTTGGTAAGCACAAGCCAACTTGATATTCTTTTGATGTACCATATTTCAACTCAATTGAACTTTGTTTCGTTGGTGCAAGAATGAATATAAGTTGAAACCTAGAAATTCAAACCAAGATGTTTAACTTACTCTAATAGCAAATCAATAAGAAACTCTAGCTCTGATGCCAAATTGATAGGATTTTTCTGTTCTCATTGAGGGCCTTCTTTACTGAGGAAAAAATATATCTTGTAAGAGAGATATTAGGGAGAAAAAACGAAGCAAAGAGAGAGAGAAGAGATAAAGAAAGAGGAGAGACAAGAAGAGGGACAGCAAGAGGAAATTAAAAGACACTTTTCATATTTTTCCAATCTAATCTAAACTCCAAGGTTTACAAGATCCTTAAGCTATGGATTCTTAACTTCCCCTCTTTATACTTAAACAAACTAAGATTCATCATGAGCTCACAATCATAAAAGTCAACGATGCAAATTTCATCCTGTATCCCTGGAAAAAACCTTTGTTGTAAGAGACTATAGCTTTTAGAATACAACTATGACTAGGAAACCAACTCATCTAATGTATAACACAACCCTACTGGAAATTTTGGACAGTAATTTAACACAAGTTAGGATTCAAAAGGTCTTTTAACTTTGTCTATTAGTATAAGGATGAGTTGTGGTCGAAGCAGGACTAAGACTACTAAGCCAAGTGTGACTAGATCATCCCTCAAAACTCAGTCTGGACCTGATTGGAGTCTTGAGTAGAAAATGATGCATCTAGGACTGAGCAATTGATCTGCTAATCATCAGACCAAAGAAGTATATCAAATCATCAAAGCAAATCCATTTCTTTGGTAAAGCGACGCCTCCTGGCTCTTTAAGATGATCCAACCATGGTGGTTTGAGACAAGAAGAAATGCTATACATCTCTAGATTAGTCTGATCTCAGTTAAACAAACTTTGCATCATAAAACTTATCCAATTTAATTGACATAAACAAGGAAATAACATAAAAAACTCAATCCATATCTGACTTGAATCTACAATTAGTCGTGTTTTTTTACATCACAACTTTGAACCTGCAAATGATGAATGTCATTAGATCGTTCAAATCCTAACAACTAACACCATTATTGTCAAACTTAATAGTGGCCAATTTTAAATTAAAAAAAGTGCATGTATTTGATTAATTTCATCTTGTTTCACCTATATCAATTAAATTTATCAGTTAAACTCAGAATTGATCACTTCCAAGTTGGTTTCAGCTGATTTAGGTCCTTTTTGTCCATTTCAATTGTTTTGCAATGTAGCCAAAGGCCCAAAAGTAGACAGATATCAGAAAAAGTTGATTTTGTACGCCTATGAAGAGTGGTTTAATGATGTCTAGGCCTTTGGTCAACGATCTCATGAACCAATTCTGGCTCTTTTTGATAGTTAACATATTTTGTTTCAATTGCAAATTGGAATCACTAAGTTTCTTAAATCACAGAATTGACATTAAATTTGAGTTAAGGACCACTTCTGAATCATTTTGGAGGGATCCTTCCCAAATCACTTCCCAAATCTGAAAATAAGAGTCTCTTATCTTGGATTTTACAATCACTTAAATTTAATTTGCTAAATGATCACATCATTCTATTTTGGTTTCAACAGGCCCCAAATATAGGATATAACTTTTAAACAACACTATTGCTTCCACAGACTGCTACCACCATGATATAAGGACGAAGAAGCAACAATCAAGCAGTTACTAAATTATACGTAATGACTCAAACATACATTCTACCAAATCGTGAAGTCACAATTTGCTCTTTAGTCACTAGGTATTTCATTCATTATTAAGATTCTTTATCCGCATAGCCAACAAGTTGATCATGCATGTTGCACATGCTTCAGTTATAGTATAAAAGCCCAAAGAGATCAAAACTATACATACTATGCTGGTATGAAATAGAATATGTTATAAATTTTTTTCTACTTCTTAATAGTGGTGTTCAAATAAAAAAAAAGAATGGGAGTTATTAGACATTTGAAAAGGTAGTTTCTTTTGTAATTATTTTGGTAGTTATTTATCAAAAATTGTGTCTTTTGTAAGGTTGTGTCTTTTGTGAAAATACCTATAAATAGACATTTGAGAGTAAATTGTAATCATTTTTTTTTATTCTTCTTCTTTCTTAACTTCAAAACATAAATTCTCTAAGTAATTGAATTAAACATTCTCCAATTCCTATTTAGAGATTCTTTATTGTTTGCTCAATACAGATTTTTCAAAGGCTTATCATATCAACTAAAACTATTTGCATTAAACTCATACCAATCTTGTTAAAAAGAGGGTGCAAATATGGTTTTTAAGAAAATATTTATACACGTTTTAAGCCTAAATACATTTCTTATAGTGTTCTTGATCTTGTGTTTGTTATTTATAATTGGTTTCCATAGTGTTGTTCATCCTCTTCATTGTTATATTTTATAACAATCTAAAAATGATAGTTTATAAGTTTATACAAATTCACCATGGAAGCCGCAAATACCATCAAATTGTTGAATCAAGATTTTATTCGTTTGGATCGTTTTGATGAGACGAATTTTACCCGTTTGTCACGGACTTAGCTGGTTTTGCCTAAGTCGTGCGGCACCCTTGCGTGTCCGTCCGCAAAGGTCAGCCTCCCCGAAGCCTCCCATGGTCCCTTAGGTCCCACAAAAGAGAGAACATGATAGAGAAAAGGCCTCACTCGGGATCCACAAGCAAACATCTCCGAAAAACACTTTATAGACAATGCAAATTATAAACAAACTTTACAAGCTCTGAACAGTTGCACAACAAAGGGTAAAATGGTCCATTACAAATCGAAAATCACTCACACGTGTCCACATAACACAACCTTTATTTACAAGCCTAAAGCGGCCACCAACCCAACTAAAATGGGACTATTAAGCCTTCGGCTGTCCCTCAACATGCTGTACAAAGCATGAACACACCCAAAAGACACGAACATACATAAGCATTACATCAAACATCCTGTTTAGAAGTTTGTCCGTGACATTCTCCCCCACTTATTCCTTCGACGTCCTCGTCGAAGCCTTTGTCGACACTACAACTCCTCGCCTCTACTGAGTCTTCAATCTTTACGCTCCAAACCGCAATCGTCTCTTGCCTCCCGGTGCTCTCCGTTCTTTGTTTTTTTGAGTAGTCAAACCTTTGATCCGGGCTTGTTGCTTCAACTCGCCAATGACTCGACTCTAGTGTGGGGTTGGGTGAGTTGTGTTGATCCCTGTTGGTTCTTGCGGATCCTCCAAATGAAGGAAAAGACCATCCCTTACTGGCTTAGTCTCTCAAATGCCTCATCTTTGTTTTGGTGGGTGGATGCTTGTTGGAGCTTTTTAACGAGCATCGTCTGCATCGCTTTCGAAGATTTGGGTCCTTCCTCCACAAAATTTGCTCATTGACTCTTCTTTCACTTAGTTGTCACATCCAGTAGGTTAAGCATCACTTCTCTCTTTCGATTGGCATTTCGTTGGGGAAATGAAGCGAACAATCTATTCTCAATTATAATCGATCACCATTGGTGAGGATTTGACAACTATTATCTTCCATTATCTTGAAGGGTCTTTGAACTTATGCGAGCTCTCTCTTTGGATAGATAAGAGAATTGGGGTTTTCGGTTTTAGCCCATTCTCTTAAGGGTTGAGAAGGCAAAGGTTACTTGACTTAGCAGCCTCCTCGAGGTTGTACTCCATGCATCGAGTTTGGTTACTAGCTTTTGCTCTTTTGCTCACACTTCAAGCACTTGAAGTGTTTGCACTCCTTCGCGTTGAGTTAGCTCTTGTGATTCACCTTCTCAATGCCATCGAACTTCGGAATGCGGGAAGTTTTCACCCCAACTTGGAGTAATTCTCTAATAGATTTGGTCGCCCTCGGGATTATGCCGTCTTCTCCATCAACCCCGCCTACTCCCGAGTAGCGAAGGTACAAGATCACAGCGTCTTGATTGCCGTTTCCTTGGTCGTGCACTCTTACATGACCCAAGTCCTTCACTTTCATTTATCTTGATGAGAAACTCATTGACACCGATCTTACAAAGTTCCTTGGCCCTCGCCCTTCAAACCTTGATTGATTGATTGAGTTTGCCTCTGATGCTCCACCTCCTCGCCCCTTTTACGACCAAGCGCTCTCCCTCCATGAGAGCAAGGGATCAATGACTTTCACGGAAGTCCCGCCTCCAGCGGTACCATGAGCCGCCATGCCATGGCACTACTATCCGTCGCCTTCGTATCTGCATCCTTTTTCTTCACAATCGGTAGATATGCCTCGTAGTACTCCTCCAGTCCACCTCCATTTTATCGATGCTTGATTTTGGATAGCTAAGTCCCTCGGACTCGTCGCCGCTTCCTCGCCCTTCGACCCCCGCCACACCACCTCGTGTTCTCCAAGCGACACCCTTTGGTCGATGGAAAGGCAGACCGCGAACTCCCGCCGCGACCTCTGCCATCGCGTTGTAGGGTTTTGACCGATTATGTTCTCCTTAGCTTCCTTGGTAGCAACGTTTGCTTACTTTCGACCTTGTCCTCGACTTGTCGGGCTCCCTTAAGCGAATATGAGCTCACGGAGCGGCCCAACTCTCCGGTTGCTTCGATCATACCACAGTATGATCAAGTCCCTCCCCATGGGACTCACCGGTACTTGCATTCGAACTTTTCCTTGGTGGAACCTGACCCTATATGTTGATGACCGAGGCTTTCATCCGATGCAAAAATTCGATGACGCGCGGAAGACCCGCCTCTGCGGTACCATGGCCTTCCTCCTTGAATCCATAGCCCTTCTTGCCGTGGTGTTGTTCAACAGAAGTGGAGCTTCAGTAGCTCCGATCATACCTCCAGTATGATCTAGTCCCTCACGGGGCTAGGTTGTATGAATCGCGTTGCCTTAACCGTTTCCACCACGATCCGGCCGCACCATGTCAGCCTCGGTGACATCTCTATTGCGATTCGATCCTTGTGGGATGAACTTCGAATTATGAACCCTTCCGTACGTATGGCCTCTACCAATACATCGTGGTCTCTTCCACGAACCGATTTTGTTCGGCTCCTTTGGCAATCGACCTTCATCCACCCCTCTTGGGTCACACCACGATGAAGTACCGCTCTAGGACGGTCAGGTTAGCCTAGTAGCTCCTAAAGTCCCCCGACTTATTAATGATTAGTGCACCATTATCGGATCCGGGCCTCTACCCCTACCAAGACAATCTTCATTTTGCAGACAGCCTCCTTTATAACAATTTGAATGATAACAGCGGCATATTCTTCAAGAGTGCAGCCTCTACGTCCTCTTGCCTCGTCGTGTTAAGGCCTTCGAACCCAACTTAAGCCTCCATGAATTGAGTCGCCTTTAGTTCCTCCATCAAATGCTCCTCAGAGATAAAGTGTATGTGCCGAAGCTCCCTTCGTCTTTGGCACTATGCAAGATGAGTCCGCTCCGTCGGAATGAATGACCCATTGGAACAACATGATCCTGCTCTTGCCTGCAAGAGTTCATATCCTTGACCTCTGTCTAAGGAAAGCACTATGCCTCGGTCCATGTTCCATCTTCTATCGGCTCCCGCCCGATGCGGCTTGGGGTGCCGTCAAGTTACATAAGTTGCTCGGCTCCTCGTTTTTGCATTGAGTTGATGGTGGCCCTCGCGCCCACCATTCCGCGGTCGACCCTCCTTGAGTCCGATCTCCATATCAACTCCAAGTGTGCCTTCATTTGTGTTGCTTTAGGTCGCTCCCCACTTGATCTCGCAATGCATCCACCAACGCATTCTCAGCGAGATCACGCGACGACTCCTCGCCGCTTGCTCGATCCGTTGAGCTTGTGGAGTTGTTGTTTGTTGAGGTACTCCTCCTCGACTTGTGAGGTCCGTCCACATGATTCTCCCTCCGGAGAGCGGGACTTATCTCTCCGGATAACTATCCCATTCGAGACAACATCTCTTCGTTTAGGAGACTACCATCCCTTGGACTACTCGATCTGGCTGATCGCGTGCGTTGTTACGCCTCCTATGAAACGCACTTGCTAGATTGCGACTCCCGCGTCAATCTGACCCCATTTGCACCCCTCAAGGCCTAGCAACAACATTTGAACTAGTTGCACCCCTTGACCTTCTACGGACATTATCCTTCACATCTTAGAAGAGAAAGTTTCAATGCTCCATGACGCCGAAGTTTCGATCGCCTTGGGATGGCTAACGAACATTCCATCGTCAGCGATACAAGCCCGTGTATGAGTACCAAATTCTTTGAGCTAGCAATTCCCTCACCTCGTGAAGCTTTGATAACTCTTTTTGGTGGTTGAGCAACTCATTCCATCTTGCGTGGTCTCATCCTTTACCAAGCGCCTCTTTGCCTTGAAAGCACCATCAAGTATAGTTGTCAACGTTGGCCAGTAGCTCAAACTTAGCCATCCCAACCTTTGTGCGCTTCACATTCTTCCAAGCTTGTTCGTTTTTCGTGGTGCCTCTTTGTGAAGGGTTGGCCATTCCTCGAATGCCAATCTCGGATGTCCGGCTCCTCGGCGACTCCTTTTCCCTACATCTCCATGCCTGCTTTTTCCCCAAACGATTGGCAAGATGTTGGTCCCGCCCTCAACGCAAACTGACCCTAGGGTCCCGTCCCAAGTTTCAGATGCTAAGTGTTTCTATGAATGCTTGTGTCGCCTCGATACCATCGTCACGGACTTAATTTGGTTTTGCTTTAAGTCGTGCGGCACCCAAGGTGGTGTCCGTCTCAGAAGGACAACCTCCCCGAAAGCCTCCCATGGTCCCTTAGGTCCCACAAAAGAGAGAACAGGACCGAGAAAAGGCCTCACTCGGGATCCACAAGCAAACATCTCCGAAAACACTTTATAGACAATGCAAATTACAAGCAGACTTTACAAGCTCTGAACAGTTGCAACAACAAAGGATAAAATTGTCCATTACAGACCGAAAATCACTCACACGTGTCCACATGACACAACCTTTATTTACAAGCCTAAAGCGACCACCAACCCAACTAAAATGGGACTATTAAGCCTTCGGCCGTCCCTCAACATGCTGTACAAAGCATGAACACACCCAAAAGACACGGACATACATAAGCATTAAATCAAACATCCTGTTTAGAAGTTTGTTCGTGACACGTTGGCAAGACAAGATGAAGTTCATATTGACTGCTTTGAAGATTTTCTATGTGCTTGATCGAAATCTTCTATCAATTCCCGATCCAACTGACAATAACACCGATGAAGTCAAGGCTGAACGAAAAAAGAGAAATGAAGAAGTTATGTATAGAGGATACATTCTCAATGCTCTTTCGGACCGGCTTTATGATATTTATACGATGGAACCATCTGTAAAAACAATTTGGAATGCTTTGGAATTCAAGTATCAAGCCGAAGAGGAAGGTTCAAAGAAATTTTTAATTTCTAAATATTTTGATTACAAGTTTGTGGATGACAAGCCAATCTTGGCACAAGTGCATGAGTCGCAGGTTATTATTAATCAATTGAGAGTTGAAAAAATTGAACTTCCTAAACTTTTTCAAGTAGGGGCTATAATAGCCAAGTTACCTTCATCTTGGAAAGGGTATAAGAATAAGATTTTGCAGGACTCTAAGGACATCACTTTCGAGCAAATTTAAAAATATCTTCGAATCGAGGAGGAATCGAGGTTGAGAGACAAGTGTAAGAACTCTTTTGGTAATACAAAAGAAAATGCAGTGAATCAGCCTAAGAATTCCAATAAAGGCAAACAAAATAAGTAGAATCATCTTGGTGTCAAAAGGGATCAAGGAAAATTTAAAAAGTCAAAGAGTGGAGGTTGTTTTATTTGTGGAAAACCTTATCATTTTGTTAGGGATTGCAAATTTAAAAAAGGCCAGAAACCAGAAGTCAACTCCGTTGAGGGAGATGATAGTATAGTGGCTACAATGAGCGAAGTGAATACTAATTTTGGTAAGGTTTCTGGTTAGTGGTACGATACTTGTGCTACCGTCTATGTTGGCTATGATAAGACACTCTTCAAGACTTACAAAGAAGTCACGGATGGGCAAGAGATTCAAATGGGAAATGAAGTTTGTTCTAAGGTGCTTGGCAAGGGAAATGTGAAACTCACTTTCATTTCGGGAAAGAACGTCACTCTTACGAATGTTCTTCATGTATCAAATATGAGTAGAAATTTAGTGAGTGAGAATCTCCTTAGAATTATATCTGTATTTGAATATAAGAAGTTAATTCTATCTCGTAATGAAACTTTTGTTGGAAAAGACTATTCCGCTGAGGGAATGAATAAATTATCTATTGTTGTCAATGATTCTAAAATTAATAAATATGTTACTTATGTTTATATTGTTGATTCTTATTTATTATAGCATGATAGATTAGCACATATTAGAACCAGTACCATTAAAAGAATGGTTAAGTGTGGCTTAATAAATTGTCATTTTGATTATCTTAATAAATGTGAAATTTATGTTAAATCAAATATGATTAAGAAACCCTTCAAAAGTGTTGAAAGGCATACTAATTTATTATATTTAATACATTCTGATATATATGAATTAAATGGCATGTTAAGGAGAGGATGCAATAGATATTTCATCACTTTTATAGATAATATATCTAGATTCACATATGTTTATTTATTGAAACATAAAAAAGATGCTTCTAATGCTTTTAAGGCATATATAAGCAGAAGTTGAAATTCAATTAGGGAAGAAAATTAAAGTTTTAAGAAATGATAGAGAAGGAGAATACTTTCCTAATGAATTTAACTTGTTTTGTGAACAACATAGCATAAATTCATGAATGTTCAACACCTAAAACACCTGAACAAAATGGATTAGCAGAAAGAAAAATAAAACTTATCCAGAGATGATAAATGCAATGTTGTTGCATGCTAAATTGCCTTATAATTTGTGGGGAGAAGCTTTATTGGCTACATGTCATATTTGAAATAAAATTTCTTCTAAAAAGAGCAAGATCTCTTTATACGAGTTATAGAAGGGAAGACAACCTAACATTAGTTATTTTAAAGTATGGGGGTGTCTCGCATATTACAAGAATAATGATCCTCAAAAGACAAAATTAAGACCTAGAGGAATTAAATGTGCATTTGTAGGCTATACCTCAAATAACAAAGCTTATAGATTTCTTAATTTGGAGTCTAATATCATAATAGAATCACGAGATATGAAGTTCTTTAAACACTTATTGTCTTCAAGTAATAATGTTCATCCTCCAACTAGTAAAGAGTCACTAATGGAGACATCTCAAGAGGTTGGTGAGTAATCTTATATTCCTTTGATTGGACATCAATCAAGTTCACAAGATGTTGGAGAGCAATCTCATGAATTAAGAAGAAGCACTCATGTGTGGAAAACAAAAATGTTAAGACTATATAAGATTGATTCTCAAATTATTTATTTTTACCTTGTAGAAAGAACTCCTGTGAGAGTCTTAAGAACAATTCCTCTTGTTTTACAAGTGGAAGATGATCCTAAAATGTTTAAAAAAGTTATGGCCTCTCGTGATGTTGCTTTTTGAAAAGATGCTATTAATGATGAGATGGATTCTATTATGTCAAATCACACTTGGGAACTTATCGATTTATCATATGTCTCTAAACATATTGGTTGTAAATGGGTATTTCATAGGAAGTATCATACAGATGGTACTCTCCAAAACAGTGGCATGAGAAATTTGATGCAACAATTCTTTCTAATGGATTTGTTCACAATGCTACGAATAAATGTGTTCATCTCAAAACTTATGATGACTATATGGTGATAGTTTACCTTTATGTTGATAATATACTAATAATGAGCAATGACATGAAAGATATTGTAGAAATAAAGAGGTTTCTATCTTCAACATTTAAGATGAAAGATCTTGGGCAAATTAATATCATACTAAGTATCAAGGTAAAAAGAAATAATAGGGGATATGTTTTAAGTCAATCTCATTACATAGAGAAAGTACTGAAGAAATTCAGTCACTTAAAAATCAAGTAAATATCCTATTTGACCCAAGTATCAAATTAGTCAAGAATGTTGGAAGAACAATGGATCAATTAGAGTATTCAAGTGCTATAGGAAGTCTTATGTATGCAACACAGTGCACAAGACCTGATATAGCATTTGCAGTTAGTAAACTGAGTTGATTTACTAGCAATCAAAGTGTGGAGCATTGAAAGGCTATTGAAAAAGTTCTTAGGTATCTTAAATGGACCAAAGATTATGGCCAACAATACTCAAAATTTCCTGCTATTTTAAAAGGATATATTGATGCAAGTTGGATATCGAGTTTAGGAGATAGCAAATCCACTACTGGTTGGGTGTTCACCTTGAGAGATGGCGGTATTTCTTGAAAGAGCAAGAAACAAACATGTATAACTCACTCAACTATGGAATCGGAATTTGTTGCTTTAGCGAAAGAAGAAAAAGAGGCTGAATGCTTGAGGGACTTTCTATTAGAAATTTCATTGACTTTTAAGATTGTAAATTCAATTTCTATACTTTGTGATAGTCAAGCCACTTTAGCTCGTGCATATAGTGAAATATACAATAGAAAGTCAAGACATATAAGTCTTAGACATGATTATGTGAGAAAATTAATTAAGAGTGGGATTGTTTCACTCATATTTGTGAAAACAAGTGAGAATTCAGCTAATCCTTTCACCAAACCTTTTATAAGAGAAGTTGTAAGATCAATATCAAAATGGATGGGCTGAAACTCCTTGAATAAAAGATCCACCAATGATAGCAACCCTACTCAACATTATGAAATGAGTAATGAAAAATTCAAAGGGTAAGAATAAGTCATTGACATGTGGAGTGGTTCAACACTTTGAAATATTTTATTAGTCCCATATAAAGATGTTAAAATGCTAGTTGTCACCGAATGAGGGTTGAGTTAATTATACTCTTAATGAAGTTCAGTCAAGTTAGGACAAGTATCTCTAAGAGTGACAAAGATACTATAAGAACTTCATATATATGAATTTAGAAGTGATACCGCTTCGACTGAGAGTTGGAGTTTCTCTCATAAAAGTTCATTAACTTGGATGTGCCCAAAGCCGTATTAGAGCTGAGCGAGAATTTGTGAGAAATACAAGGATGTTGTATTTATGTGTGTGGTGTCACCATTGTTATCATTAGGAATAACAAATTCAAAGTCTTTATGTTATTTGGGATTTTGACTTCACTTTGTGATGCTTACACTAAGGTAATATTCAAATCGAAAGATATATTACTTTATTCATAAATACTATTTAATTACTTGGAGAAAATTTTTATATTTGAACAAATAGGGGATTGTTATAAATTATTCAAATTAAAAAAAGAAGAAGAAAAGAATGGTAGTTATTAGACATTTGAAAAGGTAGTTTCTTTTATAGTTATTTTGGTAGTTATTTATCAAAGGTTATCTTTTGTAAGGTTGTCTTTTGTGAAAATACCAATAAATAGGTATTTGAGAGTAAATTATAATCAATATTTTCTTTTTTATTCTTTTTTTCTTAACTTCAAAAATAACTCTCCAAGTGATTGAATTAAACATTCTCTAATTCCTATTTAGAGATTTTTTATTGTTTGCTCAATACAGATTTTCTAAAGGCTTGTCATATCCACTAAAACTATTTGAATTTAACTTATAGCAATCTTATTGAGAAGTAATCTTGTTGAGAAGAGAGTGCAAATATCATTTTTAGAAAGTGTTTATACACATTTCAAGCCTAAATATATTTCCTATAGTGTTCTTGATCTTGCGTTTGTTATTTGTAGTTGGTTTCCATAGTGTTGTTCATCCTCTTCATTGTTATATTTTTATAACAGTTTCCACATCCGTTTTCTTGTCTTCAACAACTATACACCTGTACAAACATTGTGGACCAAACTCTAAATCTTGGAGCAAACCAAACAAAAAAGTATAACCACAAATCTAAGTCCAGGACCAAATGGAGCAGAACCAATTCTATAGATAAACATCATGACAACGTTTGAAGTTTAAATATCCATGAAAATGCTAATAAAAGACCATCTTAAAAAAAAACAAAATGTTGAGAACAATCAGGAATGCAGAGCAATGATCAACATACTATAAAGTAAATTTACCTATCTTAAGTAGACCATGTACCCCCTCCCATTAAAAAATTCAGATGAACCATTAACAATTTCACATCACATTATCAAATGCATTCATAAAACAACATCACACTAAAAAACACGCGAGAAACATGAACAGAAATATCCTTCTAAAGGCATCGCTTCGAAAAGAACACCAAGAAATAGGGGGAAAAAAAACCCAAACTATAAGTGGGCAAGCTTGCTCTTTTTTTTTTTTAAATTTAACCTCAAAGAAACACACAAATAAGACTACAATAAATTTTAAGAAAAAATCAGACTTTAGAACCATGATAGTGAATTTTACACTGCTTGGGAACAAAATTATCAATTGAAGACACTCCCTCCTCCAAAACAAAAGGTTCCAAAACGACAAATGACGTGGGTGGGGAAATAATAATATATCTAGAGGACAAAAAGGAAACATAAGGAATGCATACCGAAGAAGGACGAAGGCGAGGACAGAGATCCAAAACGAGAGGATCGGAAGGAGGTGTGGAGGAGCGAACTCGAAGGAGTCGTGGGAGCCTTGGAAAGCGTGACAGAGCTTTGGCCGAGGCCGCTGCGGCCGGCGAGGAAGGAGAGTGAGGCAGATGGGGGACCTGCGGACAGAGCTGCCAATAACATGGCCATCTCCACTGCCTGTTCTTTCTGAGAACGGGGAGGCGAGCGAAACCGCCTCAACCTTATCGAGATAAGGTATTTGGTCATCATTATTGATGCATCTGATGTTATCCTGGCCGTTCCGTGGCTCAAGCTATCGTAGCCGTTTGATGTGGTGATCTCCCAAGTTAGTGATTTCCGTATTTTATATATATATATATATATATATATATATATATATATATATATATATATATATATATATATATATATATATCATCAATTGACCATTAATATAATAATATTGAAATTTAAATTGAATTTAATAACCCCTTCAAAAATATTGGAAAACACAAAGACACAAATAATTGATGAAGATTACCAAAGTTACTTTAGATTTGAATTCAGTAATAACGATGATTATTTTAAATATTTTAAATATTTGAAGAAATATGAATACTATCCAAATTAAATTTCGGATGGGCAAAACTCGAACAAATAGTTTGGTTTTTTTCTCTCTTAAATAATGTCCCACTCATTTGAACTAGTGGTTCATGTTTGCATGGGGAATTCCTCAGAGGACACATAATTGCATTTCCAAATTAAAGATTTGATAGCAAATATATTATTTTAATTATTAAAGAAGGTAAAAATAATAGGAACTTAGTCTTAGAGTCGGTCCTTCACATTATAATTTCATAGCAGTCAAACGTCTTTTTGTATGTTCACATTGACGAGTTAATCAAAAGACGAATATATATATATATATATATATATATATATATATTAGATAAGTTTATGGGTGGATAACGAAAGAAGATGACTCCTGTAAAATTATAGTTGAAAGAGTCGTCTGACACCAAAAGATGTTGGATGATCAATTTGAAATTTGACAGAAGTTTAGGACCGAGCCTTATATTTCATTGAAGTTTGCAAACTCAGGAAAACAAATCAAGAAAGAGATTAATGCTTCCAGATATTACAAAAAAATAAAAAAATAAACTTACATATTATGCATAACATTGTCTTTTAAAACTTGGAACTTTGAGCAGAAGGACTTATTGGGTTTCGATTTAGCAGAAATTGACCCACTATATTATATTTTTCTCCATAAAATAACATGTCATCCTATTTCACCAAGAAAACTATGGAAAACATGACATTAGCAAAAATTGACATGTCATCCTATAACTTTAATTGTCAAAGTTATATATCACTTGACTAAGAATATATAGAATAATATTTTCGAGCTCAAAGTATGATAGGCATAGCTAAATCATATATATCTATCTCAAAGTCCTTTTTGTTTTTGTATGATGGGCCTCAACAAGGCATGGATGTATTTGAAGCTATAGTATTTACATAGAAGACACAATTTTTTTTTTTATTATGTAATTATAGGATATAAAAGTAAGAAGCATTGCTAAAAATATTTTTTGTTTTAGCCTCTAGAAGGTGGAGGAATAAATATATAATTAATCTTACGACTAATAGATTGATAATTTTACTTTTACTCTACCTTTCGAGTCTCTCATCTTACAGATACCACGTCGTTATCTTGCAATACATCTCAAATAAATTCAAGATAACAATCAAGCAGTATTTCAAGCTAGACACTAAGTAATACCAAACCCTCGATAGATTTTAGAAAAGACATGTTTGTTCTCTCATTAAATAAGAATTAGATTTTCTAAGATTAAGATTAGCAATCATTATCACATGCCAAAAAAAATTCTTTGCGTTCCCAGGAATCCCCGAGAGTAACCGGTGATAATGGTATCTTTTCACCGTAAGAAAAAAGTTGGCTAAATGGTGCCCAACTGATTTGATGATATACATAAGGAGACCCACTTGGACTGTGTTGGAAAGGCTGTTGGGAGATCTTAGGGGCAACATCAGATGCGCAGCGGAAAAATAAGAAAACAAAATCTCCGAAGATATTCGTCGTCGTGTGAAGATTAGTGCGCAAAATCTACGAAACTGAAAAACTACGTATATAGTAGATTGTGTTATCTAGGGAGATCGTATATCCCTGTTTCCTTGCAGATCTTTAGGAGAGAATGAAGGATGTCAAGCGTTCTCCTCTCTAGTGGTGATCCACACAGTAGGCTCTAAATCCCTCCTCCTATTTATAGAGGTCCCATGTCAAACCCTAATGGATCCTCGTCTATTGGGTATTGGATCTGTATCCAATAACCCAAGTCTTTTATATTAGTGGATCTCTATCCAATAATCTCTCATGGGCTCTTATTGGATCTTGTCCATGGGCTTATTGGATATCTAATAATTCATGGGCTTATTGGATATCCAATAAGACAAGGGCTCCGTTGGATATCTCATATCCGAACCTCTACTCATCGCAATGCCTACCTTATGTGTGTGACCCTTTAGGCCCAATATCGAGTTGGCCGTGAGTCATACTTGTCAGAACTCCTTCTAACTCAGTGAATTATTATATTTGTTATAATTCACTCGATTCATCGACTACGGATGTACTAGGCCACTACGCCGTAGTCCCCAGACGATACAGAGGAATCTAATCTATTGGACCTGTCTATCCTCAGTTACCGTGTACATATAGTTCCTCATCCATCTAATATCCTAGAGACCATATATCGAGCATAGTGTTGTCAGACCCATACGGTTTCTACTCGAGTCTCACTCTGATCGGATTCTCTTGGGGAACTCTTTTTCTCTCAACCCAAATGACCCTAGCCAGGGATTTGTTTGAGCAAGAACACATGGGATATTCCTCTCATGACATCGAGAGTGGATGATCCTCTATCGATACTCAATAGCCCTCGTAAGGTCAACTACCACTCCCAATGACCAACTGTACTAGATCTGGGACAGCCAAACCTATAATTTTGGTATCAAAGAGTGGAGCACTCATACAGGATATCCTTGGTGTCTCAAGTCTAAGAACCAGATATACCACTAGGATTACGGAATCACTGTTTGACAATAAGGCATCATCAACCATCCAACATTCCATAAACGGATCAATCAGTGAACTCATTCTCCAATAAGCACTTGTATTATATCCCTAGTGTCTCTACACTAGCAGCTATAAGACCAGCTGCATCCATCATATGGACGGGTATACAACACACCAGTCTGTCCGGTTATCACAATGTTCCTCTCGAGTAACCTATGACCGGGATTATTTAGGATATGTGTTTAAAGGTGAATCGATCTCATTTTCGTGATCTTATCATGATCTGATTCCCATTGCACAAATCCAAGGACATCACAATAATATATATATATATATATATATATATATATATATATATATATATATATATATATATATATATATATATATATTTATATTTATATTTATATTTATATATGCAATAGTTATAAAGTGATATATGCCAAAATATAATAAGCAAAAAGATTCTTTATCAAGTCACACGTGCCATCACTCATGTGATTGGCTTGCTGGGCACCTATGACTAACAATCTCCCACTTGACCTAAAGCCAATCACCTATGTGTCTGATCTCCATCAGACCCCTATGACGCTCAAAGATAATATGAGACAACGGCTTTGTTAGTAGATCTGCAATGTTATTTTCGGATGGAACTCTTTCTACTGCAACATCTCATCGAGTTACAATCTCTTTAATAAGGTGGAATCTCCTCAGAACATGATTAGATTTCTGATGAGACCTAGGTTCCTTCGCTTGAGCAATCATCCCGTTGTTGTCGCAATATAAGGAGATCGGTTCCTCGCTACCCGGCACCACTCCCAAATCTGTGATGAACTGTTAGGATCAAGAGGACTAAGAGGGGAGGGTGAATTAATGCAGCGGAGATCTTACGATGATTAAAACTGATTTCGTACAATAAGAGCGATTTCGGTAGAAAACCATATTTGTAAATCACTTTAACTTGTGATCAAGCAAAACGCAGCTAAAGCAAGTTTATGAATGCAGTTTACAGATATGATGGAATTTGGAATGTAAGCGTAAACTGAAATATGATGTTCGTATGAAAAAAAAAAAACAGATTTACGTCTAAACACCGATTCGGAAAATACTGAACTTTGAAACACGATCGTAAAAGCGCAGAAGGCAGTAAGCTATTGAGGAGGTTTGCAGTAAAGGTAATCTGCTCAAAGTGAATGTAAACTAGAGAACTCAGCGATTTTAGAGTGGTTCGGTCAAGCTTGACCTATATCCACTTTTGGCTTCCTCCTCCGACGAGGTCACCGACGTCCACTAGAGGCCTTCCTTCAATAGACAAAGGCCAACTACCCTTTTACAGATTCACTCCTTTTGACGGGCTTAGGAGACAACCCTTACAAACTTTTCTCTCCTCTCTTGAAAGATCATAACTTGGAAGAAAAGAGGGAGAAGAACCTTTAACTTATACACCACTTTTGAGCTCTAAAAATCACAAAGTAAGATCAGGATTTTGGTGGTTTTTCGTTGCTCTTTCATTGCTGAAAGAGTGGGGTATTTATAGGCCCCAAACCAGTTTGAATTTGGAGCTCAAAACTGTCATTTCCCGGAATTCCGGGGTCTGGCGGTTGCATCGCCTGACAGAGCTCGAAAACTGAGCCTCTAGGCGGTGCCACCGCTTGTTAGGGGCGGTTGTACCACTTGGCAGAGCTCGAAGACCGAGCTCAGGCGGTGCCACCGCTTGACTGGGGCAGTTGCACGCCGCCGCTAGAGCTTCGAGAGGCCGAGCTCAAAGGTTGCACTGCCATTGTCAAAGCGATTGCACCACCGGTCCTTTCGAGTGAGAGCCCTGGCGGTGCCACAGCCAGGCCAAGCCGGTGCCACCGCCGACCCAGGCAGTGCCACCGCCGACCCAGGCGGTGCCACCTCTGGGTCCGAATGGGCTGATCCATTCGACCCAATTTGGGTCTTTTAAAAGCCCAATTGCCCCTAGATTAAGTTAATGAGATCACCTCCAATTTCTAACTTAATTATCGTGCTAACTATGACAATTCTTAAGACTTTTACTACAGCTTGCTCCGGTGCGTCAATCGCTTCTTCCAGCGAGCTTCCGGCTAACTTCCGGCGAACATCCGACGGACCTCCGGCGATGCTCCTGCGAACTTCCGGCAAACTCCTGGACTTGCGACGATCCACTTGGCAAGTTCTGACGAGCTTCTTTTGGCAACCTCCTAGACTTCTCGGATTTGTTCCCGCAGAACCTCCAATGACCGTCCGGACTTCTGTCGAGCTCTCGAACTCCCAACGTGATCATAGTCTTGACTCCGGTGCAACTCCTGCTGCATGTCTTACTTTCATCGTAGTTAATCCTGCACACTTATCTCAACATATGGATTAGATAACAAATGACAATGACGTCATCATCAAAATCCGTGATTCAACAATCTCTCCCTTTTTGATGATGACAATCAATTGATAATAGAGTTAACCTTAACTCCCCCTATCTATGTGCCATAATTGAGATAAGTCATTCTTGAATTCAAAGCCTTTGAATTCAAGAGACATACTGATAAGTTAAAATCATTTAACCTTATCAATACTCCCATCATGATGTATCTCTCTGAAAATGATGTATGATATCAAGGCTTGACATTCATTTTCAACTTTCAAATGTGAATTTTATAATGATTGCAGTTCATCATATGGTAAGATATCAACATGTAAAGTTTTGAAGTAAGGTTTTGATATCTTAACATGATTCACACATTTCATAGCATTAATTCATATACTTTATATATCTGCTTCTTTCAACGTAATATCGTATTCATAGCATCAATTCATATTATCAATTCATATACTTCTCCCCCTTTGTCATCAACAAAAAGGAGAACGAAATAAACAACTACGTGTGATGCCATAAGTAGATTCATGTCATTTATAGGATACAAACATCAAAAGAAAAAACATGACATGGAGATAGCTTTCATTACTTCTTCCTCTTGTGAGCTTACTCGAATGAAGTTAAAAATTGATAAGATTTTAAAGCATACTTCATTTTTACAAGGATCAAGATACGTGTGTGAATCAAATCCTTGTACGTAAACTATTTCTCTAAAGAAATAAGAAGGAATCATCAAGTTTATTTCTCAATGAGAATATTTTTCACATGATAAGCCTAAAAGATATGCATTTGCTAGTTGATTCTTTTAGTCAAGAATTAATGATATGAATCAAAATCCGAAAGAGAATAATGTATTCAGGAAATCCGATTCGAACTAAAAATTTAATTTAACACTTTCATGTAATCGGACAAGACTATACAATCATGAAGATATGCTCATTGTTATGGAAATTTTGTATTAATTTCCAACATGTTATTTTAGGCATGTAATGGCAATTAAGTAATTTGATCATTCAATCAATAAAGTCTGAATAATAATTTTAACAAATTTATGCATTTGGACATATCAACATTCCTAATTCTTTCTTATGAAATCAAATTGTTCTTTACTTAGAGGTTTTGTAAAAATATCAGCTAGTTGATGCTTAGTATCAATGAACTCTATAATTACATCATGATTAGTAACATGATCACGTATAAAGTGATGTCTAATATCAATATGTTTTATTCTTGAGTGTTGAATGAGATTCTTTGTTAAATATATTGCACTCGTATTATCACATTTAATGGGAATGTTTTTAAGATGGACTTTATAATCTTCTAAGGTGTTTTTCATCCACACAACTTGTGCACAGCATGCACTAGCTGCAATATCTTCAGCTTCAGTTGTTGATAGAGCAACTGAGTTTTGTTTCTTAGATGACCAGGAAATAAGGGAATGTCCCAAAAATTGACATGTTCCTGATGTGTTTTTTCTATCTAGTCTACACCCGGCAAAATCCGCATCAGCATAAGCAATTAACTGAAAATTTTCGGATTTTGGATACCATAATCCTAGATTTGTGATTCCTTTAAGATATCTAAGTATTCTTTTAACCGCTTTGAGATGAGATATCTTATGGTTCGATTGAAACCTAGCACAAAGTCCTACACTGAACATGATATCTGGTCTAGTTGCAGTGAGGTAAAGTAAACTTCTTATCATACCCTTATAAGTTTTTTGATCGAAGCTTTCTCCACTTTCATCAACTTCCAACTTAGTGGAGGTGCTCATAGGAGTGTTAATAGCTTTTGACCTATTCATATTGAATCTATTTAGTAGATCTAAGGCATATTTAGTTTGACTAATAAAGATGTCATTGCTTAGTTGCTTAATTTGTAAGCCTAAGAAAAAGGTCAATTCTCCCATCAAACTCATTTCAAATTCGAGACTCATGGTTTTAGCAAAAGATTCACAAATAGATTCATTCATAAAACTGAAGATAATATCATCAATATAAATCTGAACAATGAGAAAGTCATTTTCAAAATTTTTGATAAATAATGTAGTATTGACCTTGCCTTTTGTGAAATTATTTTCAATAAAAAAAGTACTTAATTTGTCATACCAAGCCCTTGGGGCTTGTTTTAAACCATAGAGAGCTTTGGTTAATTTAAATATATGATTAGGGAGGCTATTATTTTCAAATTCGGGAGGTTGTTCAACAGAAACTTCTTCAGAAATAAAGCCATTAAGAAAAACGCTTATAACATCCATTTGAAATAATTTAAAATTATTATTACTAGTATAGGCAAGGAGCATCCTTATGGCTTCTAATCTAGCCATAGGAGTGAAGGTTTCTTCGTAATCGATACCTTCTTCTTGGTTGAAACCTTTGGCCACTAATCTAGCCTTATTTCTTACCATGATACCATATTCATCTTGCTTGTTTCTAAAGACCCATTTAGTACCAATAACTAAATGGTCATTTGGCCTAGGAACAAGCTTTCACACCTCATTTCTCTCAAATTGATTTAACTCATCTTACATTACGATAATCCATGAATCATCTTTCATGGCTTCGTCAATACATTTAGGTTCAATTTGGGAGAGGAAAGCGGTGTTAGCACAAGAATTTTTAAGAGATGAATATGTTTGAACCCCCTTAGATGTGTCTCCTAGGATTAGCTCCTTAGGATGAGCATCTACATACTTCCAATCCTAAGGCAAGGATGTTTCGGAAGTGGATGCATCTAAATTGCTAGTTGGAGAAGGGGTTTCATTTAAATTCAAAGAATCGAAATTAACATCTTCATCAAAGTCATTTTTCTTGATTTCGAAAACCTCATTGAATGGATTCTTCTATTATTAAAGTCCTTTTAATAATAGAATGGATTCTTCTATTATTAAAATCCTTTTATTGAAGATACAAAAAGCTTTAGAAACCGAAGAATAACCAAGAAAAATTCCTTCATCGGATTTAGCATTAACTTTTCCTAAGGCATCTTTCTCATTCAAGATAAAACACTTACACCCAAAAACTTTAAAATATGAAATATTAGGTTTTTTTATTGTTCCACAACTCATAGGGGGTTTTGGTGAGTAAGGGTCTTACTAAAACTCGATTTAAAATATAGCATGCAGTGTTTATAGCTTCGGCCCAAAAATATTTGGGTAGGCTTTGTTCATTCAACATGGTTCTTGTCATTTCTTATAAATTTCTATTCTTTCTTTCTACTACTCCATTTTGTTGAGGATTTCTTGGAGTAGAGAAGTTGTGGTTGAATCCATTAGATTCACAGAATTCTTGAAAATCATGGTTTTAAAATTCACCACCGTGATCACTTCGAATTGATGAAATCATAAAACCTTTTTCATTTTGAACAAGTTTGTAAAACTTAGTGAAATATCTAAAGCATTCATTTTTGTGTTTCAAAAAATAAGTCCATGTGTATCTACTATAGTCATCTAAAATGATGAAGGCGTATTTGCTACCTCCTAGGCTTGATGTAGAGATTGGTCCGAACAAGTCCATATAGATCAATTGTAAGGGCCTTGATGTGCTTATTTGATTCTTAGATTTGAAACTACTCTTAATTTATTTTCCTAATTGACAAGCATCACACACATTATCTTTGATGAACTTGATGTGAGGAATTCCTCGTACAAGTTCTTTGGATGATATTTGAGTGATTAGTTTCATGCTAGCGTGACCTAATCTTCTATGCTATAGCTAAGCATCCTCATTTAAAACCGAAAAACATATTTCATTACACAGATTATTGATGTCAATGGTGTATACGTTATTTTGTTTTAATGGTATCATAGATGTGTTGTGTGGTTTTTTAAGGATGCATGCATTAGATTCGAATTTGACAATGTATCCTTTATCACATAATTGACCAATGCTCAAGAGATTATGTTTTAAACCATCAAATAACAAAACATCTTCAATAAAGAAGTTGTATTTGTTACCTATGGTTCCTTTGCCAATGATTTTACCTTTGTTGTTGTCTCCGAAGGTGACATAGCCTTCGTCTATGCTAGTGAGCTTAGAGAATTGAGATGGATTTCCGGTCATATGCCTTGAGCATCCACTATCAAGGTACCATCTCTTGCTCCTAGCTTGTAATGGTGTATGTCTCTACAAGAAAGGATAATTTTTAGGTACCCATTTACTTTTGGGTGCCTTAAAAATTGATCTATATTGTTTGTCATGTTGCATAGAGTTTATCATGGTTCCTTTAGGAACCCAAATCAATGTGTTCGGACTAATTTTCTTGAATGGACAATAATGCGTTTTGTGTCCATGCTTGCAACAAAAGTTGCATTTGCTTTGGTGTCGAACATGTAGGATGGGGCCCTTTATGAAGGTGGTTGGATTTTGATGAGAATTTCTCACAAATCCGATTCCACTTCTTTTGGGAACGTGACCCTTGTTTGTAAGGATCATGTTCAAAGACCTGCTACCAACCTCGAATTTCTTCAATGTGTCCCTAAGTAGTAGGTTTTCCTTTTAGATAGTTTCAAAATCATGGCATTTTATACAGGAACCTAAACTATCATGATATTCAGTTTTCAGCTTATCGAAATTACAAGTAAGACTATCATGCTCCTTTTTCAACGATTTGTATTTTCTACTAATAATCTTGCATTCATCAAATAAATCATGGAAGGCATTTAATAACTCATCAAATGATAAATTTGCATCAATTAAATTTGTTACCTCCTTACCAATGGCCATTAAGGCGTAATGAGCAACTTGCTCGGTGTTGGACTCCTCTTCTTCGGACGCGCTCGAATCATCCCATGTTGCTTTGAGTGCCTTCTTCTTTGATGTTCTCTTCTTGGCTTGGGGACAATCACTCTTGTAGTGTCCTGGCTTTTTTGCACTCATAGCAAATAACTTGGTCCCTTTTGGGTTCAAGTTTATTTTTTGTGTCATTTTTAAACTTGTTTCTCTTAATGAATTTTTTGAATTTCCTTGTTAGAAGTGCCAAGTCATCGTCACATTCCTCATCACTTGAGTTTTCTCTCAAGTGGTCATCTAGCGTTCTAAGTGTCATATCCTTCCTGTTCTTTGGAAGGATGTCTTCTTGCTCTTCATGAGCCTTGCATGTCATTTCATAGGTCATTAATGACCCGATTAGTTCTTTAAGAGGAAAATTGCTCAAATCTTTAGCTTCTTGAATAGTAGTGACTTTAGGATCCCAACTCTTAGGAAGGGATCTTAGAATCTTATTCACGAGCTCAAAATCTGAAAAACTTTTTTCGAGTCCTTTTAGACCATTGACGACATCCGTAAAACCGGTGTACATGTCGCCAATAGTCTCGCTTGGTTTCATTCGGAAAAGTTCGAAAGAGTGTATCAAAAGATTGATTTTTGACTCTTTCACTCTACTTGTGCCTTCGTGAGTCACTTCGAGTATATGCCAAATATCGAATGCGGTTTCACAAATTGAAACACGATTAAACTCATTTTTATCAAGCGCACAAAATAAGGCATTCTTAGCCTTTGCATTAAGAGCGAAAGTCTTCTTCTCCAATTCATTCCAAACAATCATTGGAAGAGAAGATTTCGAAAAACCATTTTTGACAAGATTCCAAAGTTCAAAATCCATTGAAATAAGGAAGATCCTCATTCGGGTCTTCGAATAGGTGTAGTCCATCCCATTGAACATGGGTGGATGTGTAATAGAATGACCCTCTTGGTTTTCAGCGTATGCCATCTCTCTTGGGTTTTAATCCGTTTGAGAGTGAACCCCGCTCTGATACCAATTGTTAGGATCAAGAGCACTAAGAGGGGAGGGTGAATTAGTGCAGCGGAGATCTTACGATGATTAAAACTGATTTCGTACGATAAGAGCGATTTCGGGTAGAAAACCATATTTGTAAATCACTTTAACTTGTGATCAAGCAAAACGCAGCTAAAGCAAGTTTATGAATGCAGTTTGCAGATATGATGGAATTTGGAATGTAAGCGTAAACTGAAATATGATGTTCGTATGAAAAAGAAACAGATTTACGTCTAAACATCGATTCAGAATATACTGAACTTTGAAACATGATCATAAAAGTACAAAGGCAGTAAGCTATTGAGGAGGTTTGCATTAAAGGTAATCTGCTCAAAGTAAATGCAAACCAGAGAACTCAGCGATTTTAGAGTGGTTCGGTCAAGCTTGACCTACATCTACTTTTGGCTTCCTCCTCCGACGAGATCACCGACGTCCACTAGAGGCCTTCCTTCAATAGACAAAGGCCAACTACCTTTTTACAGATTCACTCCTTTTGACGGGCTTAGGAGACAACCCTTACAAACTTTTCTCTCCTCTCTTGAAAGATCATAACTTGGAAGAAAAGAGGGAGAAGAACCTTTAACTTATACACCACTTTTAAGCTCTAAAAATCACAAAGTAAGATCAGGATTTTGGTGGTTTTTCGTTGCTCTTTCATTGCTGAAAGAGTGGGGTATTTATAGGCCCCAAACCAGTTTGAATTTGGAGCTCAAAACTGTCATTTCCCGGAATTCCGGGGTCTAGCGGTTGCACCGCCTGACAGAGCTCGAAAACTGTGCCTCTGGGCGGTGCCACCGCTTGTCAGGGGCGGTTGCACCGCCCAGCTAGAGCTCGGAGACTGAGCTCAGATAGTTACACCGCTGTTAGAGGCGGTTGCACCGCCCAGTGTCGCTCAGAGGCTGAGCCCTGGGCAGTGCCACCACCGACCTAGGCGGTGCCACTGCCGGGTCCGAATGGGCTGATCCATTCAGCCCAATTTGGGTCTTTTGAGGGCTCAATTGCCCCTAGATTAAGTTAATGGGATCATCTCCCATTTCTAACTTAATCATCGTGCTCACTACGACAATTCTTACGACTTTTACTACAGCTTGCTCCGGTGCGTCAATCGCTTCTTCCGACGAGCTTCCGACTAACTTCCGGCGAACATCCGACGAACCTCCGACGATGCTCCTGCGAACTTCCGGCAAACTCCTGGACTTGCGACAATCTACTTGCCGAGTTCCGACGAGCTTCTTTCAGCAAGCTCCTGGACTTCTCGGATTTGTTCCCGTAGAACCTCCGATGATCGTCCGGACTTCCGTCGAGCTCTCGAACTCCCAACGTGATCATAGTCTTGACTCTGGCGCAACTCCTACTGCATGTCTTACTTTCATCGTAGTTAATCCTGCACACTTATCTCAACATATGGATTAGATAACAAATGACAATTGACATCATCATTAAAATCCGAGATTCAACATGAACTTCTTCACCCAGACTCCCTCCTTTGCTGCATCTGATGCAGCAATGTACTCCGCTTCTGTGGTCGAGTCAGTAGTAGTATCTTGCTTGCAACTCTTCCAACATACTGCTCCTCCATTCAAGGTGTACACATACCTTGAATTTGACTTGCTATAATCAATATCAGACTGAAAACTGAAGTCCGTGTAGCCTTCCACCTTAAGGCTATTACCTCCATATATTAGTAAAAGATCCTTAGTCCTTCTCAAGTACTTAAGGATACACTTTACTACGTTCCAGTGCTCCAAGTCTGGATCTGCCTGATACTTGCTTGTGACACTCAGAGCCTGCGTTATATCAGACCTAGTACATAGCATGACATACATGATAGACCCTATTGCTGAGGCATAAGGTATCATATCCATGTTCGCCCTTTCTTCTAGAGTCTTTGGGGACATACTCGTAGAAAGCGATATCCCATGTCTCATCGGTATGAGACCTCTCTTGGAATTTACTATGTCAAACCTTTTGATAATGGTTTCTATGTACTTGGATTGGGACAAGCCAAGCATCCTCTTGGATCTATCTCTATAGATTCTAATCCCTAAGATATAGGATGCTTCCCCTAAGTTCTTCATGGAGAAGTGTCTAGATAACCAAACCTTTACTATGAATAGCATTCCTACGTCATTCCCAATGATCAGGATGTCATCCATATATAACACCAAGAAGGTGATAGCTCTCTCACTTAACTTCCTGTACACACAAGGCTCATCTTCGTTCTTAACGAAGTCATAAGATATGATTGCCTCATTAAATCTTATGTTCCAACTTCGGGAAGCTTGCTTCAGTCCATAAATGGATCTAAGCAACCTACACACCTTATCGGGTAGTTCTTGGATATGAATCCCTCAGGTTGCATCATATAGACCTCCTCCTCGAGGTTCCCATTGAGGAATGCGGTTTTTACATCCATATGCCAGATCTCATAATCATAGTGTGCTGCAATAGCCAATAGAATTCTGATGGATTTTAGCATTACTACGGGTGAGAAGGTTTTGTCATAGTCAACACCTTGCCTTTGATGATACACCTTAGCCACTAGCATTGCTTTATAGGCCTCTACCTTTCCATCTACTCCGATCTTTTTCTTAAAGATCAATTTGCAACCAATGGGTACAATACCTTCGGGCGCATCAACTAGGTTCCAAACCTTGTTGGAGTACATAGAATTAATCTCAGAATTCATGGCTTCTTGCCACTTCCCGGAGTATATACTCATAATAACCTTCTCGTAGGTCTGAGGATCAATATTCTCAACATCATCTCCTGTAATATGTCCCACATATCTCATAAGAGGATGGGACACTCTATCAGACCTACGTAAAGTTGAAACATGTGTATTAGGTACCTGAACCGTTGGGAAATCCTTGGGGGCGACATCATATGCGCAGCGGAAGAACAAGAAAAACAAAATCTCCGATTCCCAAAGAGATGTTCGTCGTCGTGCGAAGATTGGTACGCAAAATCCGCGAAACATGAAACTGCATATAGAGTAGATTGTGTTACCGAGGGAGATCGTATATCCCTGTTTCCTTGCAGATCCTTAGGAGAGGGTGAAGGAGGTCAAGCGTCCTCCTCTCTAGCGGTGATCCACATAGTAGGGTTGCGACGACGCTCCTCAAAACTCCAGACCTACTCTGAGGTGGAGATGGAGAGGAGAATAAGAAAAGGCAAACAAAAGCTCTCTGGCCCATGGGGCTCTGAATCCCTCCTATTTAAAGAGGTCCCCTGTCAAACCCTAATGGGTCCTCCCCTAGTGGGTATTGGATCTGCATCCAATAAGATAAGGGCTCCATCAGATATCTCATATCCGAACCTCTATTCATCGCAATGCCTACCATATGTGTGTGACCCTCTAGGCCCAATATCGAGTTGGCCGTGAGTCATACCTATCAGAACTCCTTCTAACTCAATGAATTATTATCTCTGTAATAATTCACTCGACTCATCGATTCACGGGCGTTACTAGGCCACTACCAGTAGTCCTCGGGACGATCTGGGGAATCAAATCCATTGGACACATCGTCCTCGCTAGTGTACCTATAGTCCCTCATCCATCTAATATACCGGAGACCGTATATCGAAAGCATGGTGTTGTCGAGACCCACACGGTTTCTTCTCGAAGTCTCTCTCTAATCGGATTCTCAGGAGAACTCTTTCTCTCTCAACCCGAATGACCCGGCGGGGATTTTTTTTGAGCAAGAACACATGGGATATTCCTCTTATGGACAGAGAGTGGATGATCATCTATCGACACTCAATAGCCCTCGTAAAGGTCGACTACCACTCCCAATGATGACCGGTGTACTAGATGCGGGGACAGTCAAACCTATAAGTTACGGTATCAAAGAGTGGAGCACTCATATAGGACATCCTTGGTGTCTCAAGTCTAAGGACCGGATACACTACTAGGACTACTGGAATCATTTGTTTGATAATAAGGCATCATCAACCATCCAAAGCATTCGCGTGGCGGATCAAGTGAACTCATTCTCCAATGAGCACTGTATTGTATCCCTAGTGTCCCTACACAAGCGACTATTAGACCCAGTGCATCCATCATATGGACGGGTATCAAAGACACCGATGCATGCGGTTATCACGATATCCCTCTCGAGTAAACTATGAGGGATTATTTAGGATATGTGTTTAAAGGTGAATCGATCTCACTATCGTGATCTCATCACGATCCGATTCCCATTGCACAAATCCAAGGACATCACAATATATGTATGCATTTATGCAATAGTTATAAAGTGATATATGCCAAAATATAATAAGCAAAAAGATTCTATATTAAGTCACACGTGCCATCACTCACGTGATTGGCTTGTTGAGCACCTATGACTAGTAATCTCCCACTTGACCTAAAGCCAATCACTTATGTGTCTGATCCCCATCAGACCCCTGAGACGCTCAAAACAAATCTGAGACAACGGCTTTGTTAGTGGATCTGCAATGTTATCTTCGGATAGAACTCTTTCCACTACTACATCTCCTCGGGTCACGATCTCTCTGATAAGGTGGAACCTCCTCAGAATATGCTTAGATTTCTGATGAGACCTAGGTTCCTTTGCTTGAGCGATCGCCCCATAGTTGTAATGATAATATAGGAGATCGGCTCTTTAGCACCGAACACGACTCCCAAATTTGTGATGAACTTCTTCACCCAAACTCACTCCTTTGCTACATCGATGCAAGAATGTACTCGCCTCTGTGGTTGAGTCGGTAGTGGTATCTTGCTTGAAACTCTTCCAAAGACAATTGCTCCTCCATTCAAGGGGTACACATACCCGAATTTGACTTGCTATCATCGACATCGGATTTGAAAACTTGAGTCGGTGTAGCCTTCAACCTTAAGGCTATTACCTTCATATAATAGTAAAGATCCTTAGTCCTTCTCAAGTACTTAAGGATACACTTTCTTGCTTTCCGGTCTTTCAAAGCCGGATCCGCCTGATACCTGCTCGTGACACTCAGAGCATGCACTATATCAGGCCTAGTACATAGCATGGCATACATGATAGACCCTATTGCTAAGGCATAAGGTATCATATCCATATTCGCCCTTTCTTCTAGAGTCTTTGGGGACATACTCGTAGAAAGCGATATCCCATGTCTCATCGGTATGAGACCTCTTTTGGAATTTTCCATGCCAAACCGTTTGACAATGGTTTCTATGTACCTGGACTGGGACAAGCCAAGCATCCTCTTGGATCTATCTCTATAGATTCTAATCCCCAAAATATAGGATGAATCCCCTAAGTCCTTCATGGAGAAGTGTCTAGATAACCAAGCCTTTATTGTAGATAGCATTTCTACATCATTCCCAATAATCAGGATGTCATCCACATATAACACCAAAAAGGTGATAGCGCTCCCACTTACCTCTTTGTATACACAAGGCTCATCTTCGTTCTTAACGAAGTCATAAGATCTGATTACCTCATCAAATCTTATGTTCCAACTTCGGGAAGTTTGCTTTAATCCATAAATAGATCTAAGCAACCTACACACCTTATCTAGACAGTTCTTGGACACGTATCCCTCAGGTTGCATCATATACACCTCCTACTCGAGGTTCCCATTGAGGAATGCGGTTTTCACATCCATCTGCCAGATCTCATAATCATAGTGTGCTGTAATAGCCAATAGAATTCTGATGGATTTTAGCATTGCTATGGGTGAGAAGGTTTGGTCATAGTCAACACCTTGCCTTTGACGATACCCTTTAGCCACTAGCCTTGCTTTATAGGTCTCCATCTTTCTATCTACTCCGATCTTTTTCTTAAAGATCCACTTGCAACCGATGGGTACAATACCTTCGAGCGCTCAACTAGGTTCCAAACCTTATTGGAGTACATAGAATCCATCTCATAATTCATGGCTTCTTGCCGCTTCCCGGAGTCTATACTCATAATAGCCTCCTCGTAGGTCTGAGGATCAATATCCTATGCATCCTCTCCTCCAATATGTCCCACATATCTCTCAGGAGGATGGGATACTCTATCAGACCTGCGTAAAGTTGAAACTTGTGTATTAGGTACTTGAACAGACTCGGGCTATAGAGTGGTGCTTAAGCTTGGTTCTCCAACCTAGCTCAATTCTATCATTCTCCCAATATCTCCACCAAGAATGTGTTCCTTCTCAAGGAACACTGTTCTCTTAGCTACAAAGACCTTTTGGTCCTCGAGATGATAGAAATAATACCCACAAGTTTCCTTGGGGTATCCCACAAATTTGCATCGCTCTGTCCTTGATTCTAACTTATCGGGGTTGTGTCTTTTAACATTTGCAAGGCAGCCCCAAATCTTAACAACCTTAAGATTAGGCTTCTTCCCTTTCCATATCTCATATGGTGTAGACACTACCGACTTAGTTGGAACTCTGTTCAGAAGGTAAGCTGTTGTTTCTAGGGCATATCCCTAGAATGAGATGGGTAGGCCAGCGAAACTCATCATGGACCGTACCATATCTAATAATGTACGATTTCTCCTTTCAAAGACACCATTGAGCTGAGGTGTATAAGGAGGTGTCCATTGGGATAATATCCCATGGTCCTTGAGGAACTGAGTGAACTCTGTACTTAAGTACTCACCTCCTCGATCTGATCGAAGAGTTTTGATACTCTTTCTAGTCTGGTTCTCCACCTCATTCTTATACTCTCTGAATTTCTCAAAAGCCTCGGACTTGTACTTCATTAAGTACACTTATCCATACCTTGAGAAATCATCAGTAAATGTAATGAAGTAGGAGTAACCTCCAATGGCATGAGTTGACATGGGTCCACATACATCACTATGTATGAGTTCCAACAACTCAGTGGCTCTCTCTCCAGTTCCACTAAATGGAGAGTTGGTCAGTTTTTCACGAATGCAAGGCTCACAAGTTGCATATGACACATAGTCGAATGGATCTAGATATCCATCATTTAGCAACTTTTGAATCCTTCTTTCATGGATGTGACCTAGCCTACAATGCCACAGGTATGCACTGTTCAACTCATCTCGTTTCCTTTTGGACACATTTACATTCATGATATGTGGAGTGGTGTCTAATATAAATAAACCATTATGTAATGTTCTTTTCATGATGATCTTATCATCTAATAATATCGAACAATCATTGTTCTCAAAAACAAATTTATATCCACTAACTGTTAAACAAGAAATGGAGATAATGTTTTTGATAATAGAAGTACAAAATAACATGCATCTAATGCAATAAAAGCTCCACTAGGTAGATGTAGGGCGACCTCGCCAATAGCTACTACAGCAACTTTTGCTCCATTACCCATCTTGAGGTCCATCTCGCCTCTCTCTAGTCTCCTAGGCCTTGCTAGAACCTGCAACGAATTGCATATATGATAAGCACTACTGGTATCCAATACCTATATGTTATCATAAGAGTTTGACAAATGGAGACTGATCATGAATGTACCTGAAGCTTCATCAAGCTTTTGTTTCGCCCTTTCTGCAAGGTACTCTTTGCAATTTCTCTTCCAGTGCCCATCTTTACAATAGTGGAAGCATTGGTCTTTGTCCTTTGCTGGGTCTTTCTTAGCAACCTTTGCTTTACCTGGTTTGACCTTGCCCTTTCCCTTCTTAAGGGACCTTTCTGCTTTCCTTTTCCTTTTGGTGTCACCAGTGTAGAGAACTGGCTTCTCTTTCTTGATAGTACTCTCTACCTCCCTCAACATATTGAGAAGCTCTAAGAGAGTCACTTCAAGCTTGTTCATATTAAAATTCATTATGAACTGTGAAAAGGAATCTGGTAGGGACTGAAGCACAATGTCCACACACAAGTTATCCTCTAGGACCATTCCTAGACCTGTGAGTTTCTCTATCCACTCAATCATCTTTAGGACATGGTTCTGAACCGGTGTCCCCTTAGTCCTCCTAGCGCGAAAGAGGCTCTTAGATATCTCATATCGCGGAGTCCTTCCCTGTTTATCAAACAATTTGCGGACATGTAGGAGAATGGATCTGGCATCCATCTTTTCATGTTGTCTCTGTAACTCGGGAGTCATAGAGCCCAACATATAGCACTGAGTAAGAGTGGAGTCATCAATGTACTTCACGTAGCGAGCAATCTCATCCTCGTTTGCCCCTTCTTCAGGCGCAGGCATCACTGTATCAAGGACGTACACGATTTTCTCCGCTGTGAGAACAATTCTCAAGTTACGGAGCCAATCCGTATAATTTGGACCAGTGAGGCGGTTGACATCAAGTATGCCACGTAAGGGATTTGAAAGCTACAATTTCTGAAAATAAAGATGCAGCAGAAATGAATAACATGCAGATTTTGCAAGAAATAAACTATCAAGATATGGACTTCTATCTTAATATGCTCCCACTATTTTACTAACGAGTCACGTGACACCCTCAGCACGTGAAACAGAAGTCTCCGGCAGACTTCTAGTGGGGATCAGGATCCAATCAGCGTCTTAGTATAACCTCGAGGGACTCGACCAATCACACTAAGCCTAAAAGGTAGGCAACTCTTGTCGATCACAACTCCTTGTGATTCCCGTCCTGTTCGGCCTCCGAATCACCATGGCCTCGAGGGACTCGACCAACCATGTTGCTCGGTTAAGTCAACACCTTCGTTACAAGATGAGTCTGATTTGATGATGTACCCTCGAGGGACTCGACCAAGTATACCATGCCCTCAGGTCACCGGTGACATCTCTATGTCGTAAGCAAGATAGCGAATCGCGATATAGGTGAGTCTCGAGGGACTCGACCTGTTAGGATCGAGAGCACTAAGAGGGGGGGAGGGTGAATTAGTGCAGCGGAAAACTTTCTGCGATTAAAACCGAAAGCTGCGTTTGAACGATAAGGACAACTCTGTATGAGAGTTGATACTAAGCAAGGTTACAGTCAATCTATGCAGGCAGTTTGCAGCAATGATGAAAACCAGAATATCGGTATGAAACTGAAATCCGACGTTAAATGCGAAGAAACAGATTTACGTCTAAGTGTCGATTCAGTAAATCACTTGTTTAGATAAAACGTAGTTTAAGCAGAAGTATAAAGACAGTGTGCTGCTATTGTACAGCTCAAAAAGTAATATGCAAAAAGCAGATTTACGTCTAAACGTAGATTTACGTCTAAACGCAGATTTACGTCTAAACTTTGAAACTCGTTTGTAAAATCGCAGAAGGCAGTATGCAGTTGAAATCAAGACATAAACGTAAACTGAAATCTGATAATTGTATGAGGAAAGCCGATTTACATCTAAATGCAGTTTTACGCAGTTTGCGTCTAAACGTAGTTTTACGTCTAAACGCAGTTTGCGTCTAAAACAGTTTCAAAGGGATCTAAACTTAGAAACTAGTTCATAAAAGCGCAGAAGATAGTTTTGCAGAATCAAAACACAAACGTAAGCTGATCGTACGAAAAACACAGATTTACGTCTGAATGCAGATTCGAATAGGTCAGCACTTAGAACTTATTAAGTAAAAGGCGCGAGAGACCAGTAGTTATGTAGGAGGTTTGCAGTAATGATAAGGTACTCGAAATAAAAAGCAAACCAGAGATTTAGAGTGGTTGGTAGGTCTTGACCTACTCCACTTTTGGCTTCCTCCTCGGCCGAGGTCACCGGCGTCAACTAGCTGCCTTCCTTCAATGGTGAAGGCCAACTGCCCTTTACAGTTTCACTCCTTTTGATGGGCTCGGGGAGACAACCCTTACAGAACCTTTCTCTCCTCACTTTTACAATTCAGAAACTTAAAAAACAGAAGGAGGAGACTTAAAGGCTTTTACAACAATTTTGAGCTCAAGAATCACAGAGAAGATCAAGATTTGGTGTAGATCTCTTGCTCTTTCTGTGCTGAATGGGTGGGGTATTTGTAGGCCCCAACCCAGTTTAAATTTGGAGCTAAAACGATCAAATCCGAAAATTAGGATCGGCGGTTGCACCTCTGATTGGAGAGGTTGCACCGCCTGCCCGAGCTTCAAGATCCGAGCCTCAGGCGGTGCCACCTCTGTCCGGAGGCGGTTGCACCTCTCTACCGAGCTCGAAGACCAAGCTCGGGGAGGTTGCACCCTTTGTTGGAGAGGTTAGACCGCCTGGTAGAGCTCGAAACTTGAGCTCTGGCGGTGCTACCTCTGGCGAGAGGAGGTTGCACCACCCGGTCGCTTCGGAGGCCCGAGCCCACAGGCGGTTGCACCTCTTGGCTAGGGCGGTTGCACCGCCCAGCCTCGGTTGGGGAGACATAGCCCGGCGGTGCCACCTCCTCGGCCTAGGCGGTTGCACCTCTGGTCGGTGTCCAAGGGTCCGAATGGTTAGCTCCATTCGCCCAATTTCAATCTTTTAGGGGGCCCAATTGCCCCAAGATTAAGCTAATGGGATCACCTCCCATTTTCCAACTTAATCAACGTGCTAACTTACGATTAAATCTAAGACAATTTCTGCAGCTTTGCTCCGATCGTCAATCGCTTCTTCCGGTGAGTTTCGGTGAACTTCCGTCGATCATCCGATGAACCCTCGGTGATTCTTCTGCGGACTTCCGGCAAACTCCTGGACTTTATGACGATCCACTTGGCGAGTTCCACGAAGCCCGGCAACAAGCTTACGGACTTCTCGGATCTATTCTCCTTGAGAACCTCCGACGGCCGTCAGAACTTCCGTCGAACTCTCGAACTCCCCAGCGTGATCATAATCTTGACTCGGCGTAACTCCTACTGCTTGTCTAACTTTCATCGTAGTTAATCCTGCACACTTATCTCAACACATAGATTAGACAACAAATGACAATTGACTTCATCATCAAAATCGAGATTCAACAATTTCCCCTTTTTTTTGATGATGACAATCAATTGATAATGGAGTTATCCTTAACTCCCCTATATATATGCCATAGTTGAGATAAGTCAACCTTGAATTCAAGACCTAAGAATTCAAGTGGCGTATTGATAAGTTAGATCGAGTTAAACTTATCAATACTCCCATCATGATACCCATCATGATGTATCTCTTCAAGAATGATGTCAAGGCTTGACATACATCATCAAGTTTGTATGATTGTGTTTGTAACTATTCATCATGTAATTGAATATTATCATATAAAGCTGCGAAGGACTATTACATGATGCACACATTTGAGATTTTCTAGCAAGTTTGCATTTACTTCACAAGATAGGATATCAACTCAAGACATAATGCAAACTATAGCACATGTTCATATATCTCTTGGTGATGCAAGGATGGCATAACCATAACATTGTTTATAGCATCACTCAAGTATTTGCAACTATGACATAGACATGATCATGGCAGTGTTTATCAATTCATATGTTTCTCCCCCTTTGTCATCAACAAAAAAACATGGTAATTGTGATACCAGGAAAACAATATTAGCAAGCTTTATAGAGGAATTTTACATAGATTGCTTTGAAAACTTCTTCCCTTTTTTTGTTATAATCCATTTTACCCAAAAAGATATTACAGGGATGAAATACATACACGGGAATCACTTTATCGATTTATTTCAGAAACTTATGAAAGTGTACGAATAAATCTGTTTTATAGCATTGAACAAATAAGATGCATTTGGACAAGATTTTGTTACAGATTTTTTCACATTTAAACATGGCAATCAAGTGATCGATCATTCAATATAGTCCAAAAAAAATAAGTTTATTTATTAGGACACATCAACATTCTAATTCTCTTTTAATGAAATCAAATTGTTCTTCACTTAGAGGTTTTGTAAAAATGTCAACCAATTGATGTTTGGTATCAATGAACTCTATGGTTACGTCATGATTAGTGACATGATCTCGTATAAAGTGATGTCTAATATCAATATGTTTTGTTCTTGAGTGTTGTATAGGATTTTTAGTTAAGCATATTGCACTTTCGTGTTATCACATTTAATGGGAATATCTTTAAGATTAACTTTGTAATCTTCTAAAGTGTTTTTCATCCATACAACTTGTGCACAACATGCACTTGCTGCAATATATTGACTTCGGTTGTTAATAGAGCAACAGAGCTTTGTTTCTTAGATGACCAGGATACAAGGGCATGTCCTAAAAATTGACATGATCCTCGATGTGCTTTTTTTTCTATCTAGTCTACTGACCAAATGAAGTCCCCAGATCGGCATAAGTCTGTTAACTCAAAAATTTTCTGATTTTGGGTACCATAATCCTAGATTTGTGGTTCCATTAAGATATCTAAGTATTCTTTTGACTGCTTTGAGATGAGATATCTTAGGGTTTGATTGAAATCTAGCACAAAGTCCTACACTGAACATGATGTCTGGTCTGGTGGCAGTGAGGTAAAGTAAACTTCCTATCATACCTTTGTCCTACACTGAACATGATGTCTGGTCTGATGGCAGTGAGGTAAAGTAAATTTCCTATCATACCCCTATAAGTCTTTTGATTAAAGCTTTCTCCATTTTCATCAATTTCTAACTTAGTGGAGGTGCTCATAGGTGTTGAATCTCGAATTTTGATGATGAAACTAGTTGATATATGTTTATGATTTAATCTGCGTTTTGAGTGACGCAGGATGCTTCGATCAGGATGAGATAATTAAAGCGGGAAAATCATGTTGTACCGAAGGAACATGTCAGAAGATTGGACGTCGGGCCGGTGGATCGGTCGACGATCGATGAAGGCTTGGTCATGGACTCGGGCATCGGGCCAAGAAGAGCGGTATTGTGCCAAGGATATCGGAGTTTGGAGTCAATCGGCCGATTGGGCAATATCTTTGCAGGAGAGGACGATCGCGCCAAGAATCGGACGAAGCGTCGAGGGACCAATGACATGCCGGACAACTTGGTTAATTGCTTAGGATTAATTGTCTCGATCGAAGTTTTGTTTTAATTGTTCAGGATTAACTATGATAACGATGAAGATATAAAGCGAAACAAAGTGTCGGAGTCAAGCGCGAAGGATTTGTTGCGAGTTCGAGGGTTCGACGGAAGTCCGAAGGTTCGTCGGGAATGCTACCAGAGCTCATCGAGAAAGATCGGAGCTTGCCGAAGAAGCTCATTGGAACTCGCTAAGATCAAATCGTGAAGTCTAGGGAGCTTCTTAGGAGTCCATGAGAATGGTTTTCGAGAGTTCATGGGAAGACCGTAGGAAGTTTGCCGGAAGCTTCATTGAAGAAGAAGTCTTACTTGCGGACTTTGTAATAGCTTAGAAAATGTCTTTAAATTCATAGTTAGCATGTTAATTAAGGTTAGGATTAGGTGTTAATCCTATAACCCAAGTAGGGGCCAATTAGGCTCAAGTTTGACTGGTTTGGGCCAAGTTTGGAGCCAAACCAAGTGAGCTGAAATAGTAAAAGAGGTGGCACCGCCAGGGGTTGGAAGTAGCACCGCCCGGCTATGTCTCCCAGGTGAGACTGGCGGTGCAACCGCCCAGCCAAGAGGTGCAACCGCCCAGGGCTCAATCTCCGAGCAAGAAGGGCGGTGCAACCTCCTCTGTCAGAGGTAGCACCGCCTTGAGCTCAAGTTTCGAGCTCGCCGGCGGTGCAACCTCTCCGGTCGGCGGTGCAAACCGACTTAAAATCTTCGAAGCTCTCGGCAGAGAGGTGCAACCGCCCCGCGAGAGGTGGCACCGCCTGCAGGCTCGATCTTGAGCTCAGCCAAGCGGTGCAACCTCTCCAGTCAGGAGGTGCAACCGCCTAATCCCGGAATTCCGGGATTTGATCGTTTTGAGCTCCAAATTTGAACTGGGTTGGGGCCTATAAATACCCCACCCATTCAGCACTGAAAGCAACAGCACATACACTCAAAATCTTGCTGTCTTTCTGTGTTTCTTAGAGCTCAAAACTGCTAGTTCTCCTCCTTCTATTCTTCAAGTTTGAATTGTAAAGAGAGGAGAGAAAACTTCTGTAAGGGTTGTCTCCTGAGCCCATCAAATGGAGTGAAACTGTAAAAGGGCAGTTGGCCTTCGCCCATTGAAGGAAGGTAGCTAGTTGACGTCGGTGACCTCGTCGGAGGAGGAAGCCAAAAGTGGAGTAGGTCAAGACTGACCGAACCACTCTAAATCTCTGGTTTGCTTTTATTTCGAGTACCTTATCATTACTGCAAACCTCCTACATAACTACTGCTCTCTGCACCTTTACGAATAAGTTCTAAGTGCTGACCTTTTCGAATATGCATTCAGACGTAAATCTGTGTTTTTCGTATGATCAGCTTACGTTTGTGTTTTGATTCTGCAAAACTGTCTTCTGCGCTTATATGAACTAGTTTCTAAGTTTAGATCCCTTTGAAACTGCTTTAGACGTAAACTGCGTTTAGACATAAAACTGCGTTTAAACGTAAACTGCGCAAACTGTGTTTAAACATAAAATTGTGTTTTAGACATAAACTTCTTTTAAACGTTTAGACGTAAAACTGCGTTTAGACGCAAACTGCGTAAAACTGCGTTTAGACGTAAACTGAGTTTAGATGCAAAACTGTGTTTAGACGCAAACTGCGCAAACTGTGTTTAGACATAAAACTGTCTTTTAGACGTAAACTACTTTTAGACGCAAACTGCGTTTTGACGTAAAACGCGCGTTTAGGCGTAAACCGAGTTTAGATGCAAAACTGCGTTTAGGCGTAAAACTATGTTTAGCATAAAACCGCGTTTAGACGCAAACTATATTTAGACGCAAACTCAGTTTAGACGTAAACTGTGCTTAATCTTAAGTAATCTTAGAATCGGCTTTTACATCGAAATCGTTTTTATCGGACAAACGCAGCTTTCGTTTTTAAATCGCTGAAAGATTTCCGCTGCACTAATTCACCCCCCCCCCCCCCTCCCTCTTAGTGCTCTCGATCCTAACAATTTGTATCAGAGCGGGGTATTTCTCATTTCGGATTTACACCCGAGAGAAATGGCTCTTCAAGAGGGCTTTTCGGTCTTTCGTCCACCGTTCTTTAACGGATTGGACTACACTTATTGGAAAACTCGAATGCGAGTTTTCCTGATATCTCTAAATCTGGATTTATGGAATATCGTTGAAAACGGTTTTCAACTTCCCTCTAAACCGATGAACGAATGGTCGGATTTAGAGAAGAAGTATTTTTCTTTAAACAAAGGCTATGAATGCCTTATTTTGCGCTTTGGACAAAAAATGAGTTCAATCGGGGTTTCTTTGAAAAAAACGGCTTTTTTTTGATATGGGGCGCACTCTTGAAATCACGACGAGGGAACTAGTAGAGTCAAAGACTCGAAAGTTAATATTTTACTGCATGATTTCGAGCTTTTTCATATGAAACCAAGCGAAACCGTTGTTGACATGTACACCTGTTTTACGGATGTCGTCAATGGTTTAAAATCACTTGGTAAAAGCTTTTCGGATTTTGAACTCGTTAACAAAGTTTTGCGCTCACTTTCTAAAACTTGGGATTCAAAAGTAACTGCTATTCAAGAATTGTAAAACTTGAACTAATTTCCACTTGAAGAACTAATTGGTTCATTGATCACATATGAAATGACGTGCAATGCACGTGAAGAACTTGAGAACCACCTTCCAAAGAACAGGAAGGATTTGGGACATAGAACATTTGAAGACCACTCGAGCATAAGCTCAAGTGATGGTGAACTTAAACTACAAATGAAACAAAAATTAAAAAGTAAAAAGAACGGAACTACTTGCTTTGAACGCAAGAAGAAGAACAAAAATTGGGATGAATCGAGCTCCTCCGAAGACGAGGAGAAAATCAACAAAGGCGAGGTGGCAAACTACGCCTTTACGCCTTTCGACGCTGAGGTAATCAAAATGCCTTTAATTTACTTTGAAATTACATAATGCTTTTCATAATGCATTTTTTTTTTTCTTAAAAATTGCATGTTTAATAATTTTATAATGAAAATAGAAAAAATTAGGAATCATGCTTATCATTCTAAGTAATTTTGAAAATAATCATGAAAATTGCTTGTTTATGATAAACAAAATGATTTTGAAATACATTATGAAATCATGCTATATGTGGTTGAGAAGTAATAATGTGTATCATGTTGATTTCCATTGTTATTTCTCGATTTTGAGTATATGAAATCATGTTCAATTTGAAGTTATGATTAATGAGTATATATTTTTGAAATTATGGTGATTATCGATTTTCATGATAATAATAGTGGCTTTAAAAAACAAATATATATATATATATATATATATATATATATATATATATATATATATATATATATATATATATATATATATATATATATATATATATATATATATATATATATATATATATATATATATATATATATATATATATATATATATATATTTTGTTGATGCATGTTTTCATAAATGAAAAGGCATGCTAACATGAAATCGATCACTTAAAATGAAACACTTAAAAAGGGGGAAAATATATTATCAATGAAATCATGAATCTATTTATGTTTTGTGAGCCATAGAAATGATTTTGATGACTTAAAATTGAAATGAGTTTTATCAAAATCATGATCTTGATTTATCAAATTGAATGAATTGAAAATGAACAATAATTTTTCTCTTGAATGATTGTGACTTGTATTCCTTGTATTCATGAAACATTTATCTCATCACTCAATTATTTCTTTTCAATATTCCTCAAGTGATGATATGAATGCATGAGATATTCATGAATTTATTTTTTCGATCATGCACGGTAGGATGCAACGTGACAAACTAATACCATGATTATTTGAAATAATATGAATGATGATTTGGAATCATGCATATAATAATGAGTTTATATGTTTTAAAAAATGTGCATGTTTTAATTTGAAAATATAATGATGCACAAATAAGATTGATACTAACCTTTGTCATGATTTAAAAATTGATGTAAAGGGTTTTTCCCTTCTTTTTGACAATGACAAAAGGGGAGATAGCTAGCTTGCACAATTCAAGAAGAAAGCAAAAATTGCACTTCTCAAAAGAGAAGAAATTGCTATCTTGAACATCATTAAGAAGTGCTATCTTGCAGATCTCAAGACACACAAATGCAATCATGCAAAATTTGTAATTTTGCACATCATTAAAATTTATGATGCTTTGGTGATTATGCATGTTCTAAAATGTTATAAAATTCACTAGCTTCCATGATGTAGAACTTAGCTATATTGAACATCACCAAGGAATGCTATCTTAACTATCTCAAGAAGCAAAAAGTTAACTTGCACATCTAGCAAAACTTATATTTCAAGAAGCAAGAGTTGCTTTCTTGAACATCTCAAAATTGCTAGCTTTATGGGCCTTAAAATGTAGAAATTTTTTGCTAGCCTGTATATGGTAAACTTGCTATCATACCACCATGATGATGAGCATGCCTTATCTTCATGATTATATTTGAAAAACTATGGCAAAAATATGTCCGAATGATTAAACGTGTTAAAAATATTTTTTCAGACTTTTTTGATTGAATGATCAAATCACCTGATTGCCATAATGATTTTACACAATTACTTGCCATGATTACATGTTGGAAATTAGGTGCTTAAATACAAATTTTTTATGATAATAAGCATGTTTTACCTTCATGATTGTAATTGAATATCTCTAGTAAAACTCTGTCCGAATGTATGAAAGTGTCAAATTTCATTTTCGGATTTTCCTGCTCCTAACAATTGGATTTTCTTGATACATTATCCTCTTCCGAATTTAACAAGCATATGTCATATCAAGTTTAATTCACATCATTGATTTTTGACATATGGAATCATCTAGCAAATGCACTTATCATGTGAAAAATATTTTTTCAAAAAAAACATATTTGATGATTCCCTCTTACCAAAGGAAGATATTTTTACATACAAGGATTTGACTCACTACATATCTTAATCCTTACAAAAAAATGAAGTGTGCTTTAATATCTTATCGATTTGAACTTCACATATGGCTTTCCTCCTTCATGTAAAAAAAGATAACAAAAAAAAGGAAGAAGTAATAAAAGCTATCTCCATGTCATGTTTTCCTCGAGATGTTTGCATTATTGGTATCCTATCACTCCTTGTTGGAAAATGACATGAACCAACTTATGGCATCGCACTTATATTTAAAATTTGTTTATATCGTTCTCCTTGTTGTTGATGACAAAGGGGAGAAATATATGAATTAATATGTTTGCTATCACTAATGGTTGCTATCATCGATCTTTGATATGTTTGCTATCACTAATGATGATATGGTTGCTATTATGCGATGTTGATATGCTTGCTATCACTAATGATGATATGGTTGCTATTACATCGATGTTGATATGTTTTGCTATCAGCGATGTTGATATGGTTGCTATCGCGATGCTATGATTAGGCCATACTTGCATCACCAAGTAATATATGATTGCTATCATTGCTATATGCCCTGTATCAAGATATCAAACAAAAATTTGCATTGCACGAGCTGATATATTACCATGTGATGCAATGCTTGCTAAAATATTCGAAATGTGTACATCATGAAATGATATCAAAATCTTGCTTCACAGCTTTACATGTCGATATCATGCCATATGATGAAATGCTACAATTGATAAACACTTGAAATAGTTGCATTACGATATCAAAAGCTAACACTACAAAGGAAGCAAAAATTTGCTAGCTTGCAACTTGCATGTTTCAAGAAGCAAGAGTTGCCTTCTTGAATATCTCTAAACTGCTAGCTTGCAAGCTCTAAAATATTGTAACATTGCTAGCTTGCATGTGCTATCTTGTATGCCGTAAAACTTGCATATCTAAAACTTGATAGCTTGAATGTTCTAAGCATGATGTAACATTTGCTAAATTTTTGGCTTCAAAACTGCATGATGATAAAACTTGATATTATGATTTTCATGCAATAAGTTAAACCAATATCACAAACACTTGATTGTGGTACTTCTCCTTTTTGTTGATGACAAAGGGGGAGAAGTATGTTGATGACATGACATGTTATGCATAAGTTCATGATAACGTGTTGCAAGTATTCATGATGAATAATGCAATGACTTGAATTCAGTTTGAATTCAAGGTTCTATCAATATGGCATAATGATAGGGGGAGTTTGTTTAAACTCGGGAGTTAAGGTTAACTCCGTTTTATGATGACATGTTGCTTAGATTTTTGAATCTAAGAGTTTCTATCAATATGGCATATTGATAGGGGAGTTTGTTTAAACTCAGGAGTTAAGTTTAACTCCGTCATCAAGTAGTTGTCATCATCAAAAAAGGGGAGATTGTTGAATCTCGAATTTTGATGATGAAACTACTTGATATATGTTTATGATTTAATCTGCGTTTTGAGTGGACTTGGGATGCTTCGATCGAGGATGAGACAATTAAAGCAGGAAAATCATGTTGTGCCGAAGGAACATGTCGAAGATTGAACGTCGGGCGGTGGATCGGTCGGCGATCGATCGACGAAGGCTTCAGGTCGTGGACTCGGGCATCGGGCCAAGAAGAGCGGGTATTGTGCCAAGGATATCGGAGTTGCGGAGTCAAGCGGCGATTGGGCAATATGCTGCAGGAGAGGACGACGCGTCGAAGAAAGACGGACGGCGTCGAGGGACCAATGACATGCCGGACAATTTGGTTAATTGCTTAGGATTAATTGTCTCGATCGAGTTTTTGTTTTAATTGTGCAGGATTAACTATGATAACGATGAAGACATAAAAGCGAAACAAAGTGTCGGAGTCAAGCGCTTGAAGGATTTGTTGTGAGTTCGAGAGTTCGACGGAAGTCCGAAGGTTCGTCGGGAATGCTACCAGAGCTCGCCGAGAAAGATCGGAGCTTGCCGAAGAAGCTCATTGGAACTCGCTAAGATCAAATCGTGAAGTCTAGGAGCTTGCCGGGAGTCCGCAGAATGGTTTCCGAGAGTTCATCGGAAGACCGCCGGAAGTTTGCCGGAAGCTCGCCAGAAGAAGTCTTGACTTGTGGACTTTGTAATAGCTTAGAAAATGTCTTTAAATTATAGTTAGCATGTTAATTAGGGTTAGGATTAGGTGTTAATCCTATAACCCAAGTAGGGGCCAATTAAGCTCAAGTTCGGACTGGTTTGGGCCAAGTTTGGAGCCAAACCAAGTGAGCTGAAATAGTAAAAGAGGTGGCACCGCTTGGGGTTGGAGGTAGCACCGCCGGGCTATGTCTCCCAGCCGAGGAAGGGGCGCTGCAACCGCCCAACCAAGAGGTGCAACCGCCCGTGGCTCGATCTCCGCGAGGAGACTGGCGGTGCAACCTCCTCTGTCGGGGAGGTAGCACCGCCAGAGCTCAAGTTTCGAAGCTCGCCCGGCGGTGCAACCTCTCCAATCAGGCGGTGCAACCACCGAGCTTGGTCTTCGAGCTCTGGCAGAAAGGTGCAACCGCCGGAGAGGCTTAGTCTTGAGCTCAGCCGGTGGTGCAACCTCCGGTCAGGAGGTGCAACCGCTTTGATCCCGAATTCGAGGGATTTGATCGTTTTGAGCTCAAATTTGAACTGGGTTGGGGCCTATAAATACCCCACCCATTCAGCACTGAAAGCAACAGCACATACACTCGAAATCTTGCTGTCTTTCTGTGTTTCTTAGAGCTCAAAACTACTAGTTCTCCTCCTTCTATTCTTCAAGTTTGAATTGTAAAGAGAGGAGAGAAAACTTCTGTAATGGTTGTCTCCTGAGCCCATCAAAAGGAGTGAAACTGTAAAAGGGCAGTTGGCCTTCGCCCATTGAAGGAAGGCAGCTAGTTGAAGTCTGTGACCTCGTCGGAGGAGGAAGCCAAAAGTGGAGTAGGTCAAGACTGACCGAAGCACTCTAAATCTCTGGTTTGCTTTTATTTCGAGTACCTTATCATTACTGCAAACCTCCTACATAACTACTGCTCTCTGCACCTTTACGAATAAGTTCTAAGTGCTGACCTTTTCGAATCTGCATTCAGACGTAAATCTGTGTTTTTCGTACGATCAGCTTACGTTTGTGTTTTGATTCTGCAAAACTGTCTTCTGCGCTTTTATGAACTAGTTTCTAAGTTTAGATCCCTTTGAAACTGCTTTAGACGCAAACTGCGTTTAGACGTAAAACTGCGTTTAAACATAAACTGCGTAAACTGTGTTTAAACATAAAACTGTGTTTTAGACGTAAACTTCTTTTAAACGTTTAGACGTAAAACTGCGTTTAGACGCAAACTGCGTAAAACTGCGTTTAGACGTAAACTGAGTTTAGACACAAAACTGTGTTTAGATGCAAACTACGCAAACTGTGTTTAGACATAAAACTGTCGTTTAGACGCAAACTGCGTTTTGACGTAAAACTGCGTTTTGACGTAAAACTGCGTTTAGACGTAAACTGAGTTTAGACGCAAAATTGCGTTTAGACGTAAAACTGTGTTTAGACGCAAAACTGCATTTAGACGCAAACTATATTTAGATACAAACTCAGTTTAGACGTAAACTATGCTTAGACGTAAACTGTGCTTAATCTTAAGTAATCTTAGAATCGGCTTTTACATCGAAATCGTTTTTATCGGACAAATGCAGCTTTCGTTTTTAAATCGCTGAAAGATTTCCGCTGCACTAATTCACCCCCCCCCCTCTTAGTGCTCTCGATCCTAACAATAGGGGTGTTAATAGCCTTTGAGTTGTTCATATTAAACTTTTTTAATAAATTCATAGCATATTTTGTTTGACTAATAAAGATGCCGTTGCTTAATTGTTTGATTTGTAAACCTAAGAAGAATGTTAATTCTCCCATTAAGCTCATTTCGAATTCAAGACTCATGGTTCTAGCAAAAGATTCACAGAGAGATTCATTTGTAGAGCCAAAGATAATATCATCAACATAAATCTGAACAATGAGAAAATTATTTTCAAAATTCTTGATAAATAATGTAGTATCAACCTTGCCTTTTGTGAAGTTATTTTCGATAAGAAAAGAACTAAGTCTCTCATACCAAGCCCTTGGGGCTTGTTTTAAACCATAGAGAGCTTTAGTTAATTTAAACACATGATTAGGGAGGCTATCATTTTCAAAACCAAGAGGTTGTTCAACATAAACTTCTTTGGAGATAAAGCCATTTAGAAAAGCGCTTTTAACATCCATTTGAAACAACTTAAAATTATTACTGCTAGCGTAGGCAAGGAGCATCATTATGGCTTCCAATCGAGCCACAGGAGCGAAGGTTTCTTCGTAATCGATACCTTCTTCTTGGTTGAAACCTTTGGCCACTAATCTAGCCTTGTTTCTAACCACGATACCATTTTCATTTTGCTTTGTTTAGAAGACCCATTTAGTACCAATAACTAAATGGTCATTTGGCCTAGGAACAAGCTTCCACACTTCATTTCTCTCAAATTGATTTAATTCATCTTGCATTTGCGATAATCCATGAATCATCTTTCATGACTTCATCAATGCATTTGGGTTCAATTTGGGAGAGAAAAAGCATTCGCACAAAAGGTTTTAAGAGAAGATCGTGTTTGAACCCCTTTGACGTGTCTCTAGGATTAGCTCCTTAGGGTGAGCATCTACATACTTCCAATCCTTGGGTAAGGATATTTGGAAGTGGATGCATCCAGGTTGTTAGTTGGAGAAGGGGTTTCCTTTAAATTCAAGGAATCAAAATTAACATCTTCATCAAGATCATTTTTTCGTGATTTCAAAAATCTCATTGAAAACAACATGAATGGATTCTTCAATAATTAGAGTTCTTTTATTGAAGATCTGAAAAGGCTTTAGAAAACTGTAGAATAACCAAGAAAGATTCCTTCATCGGATTTAGCATCAAATTTTCCTAAGTTGTTTTTTTTCATTCAAGATAAAACGCTTCCACCCAAAGACTTTAAAATATGAAACGTTGGGTTTTTTTATTGTTCCATAACTCATAGGGAGTTTTGGTTAGTAGAGGTCTCACTAGAACTCTATTTAAAATGTAGCATGTAGTATTTCTGGCTTGCCCAAAAAAATATTTGGGTAGGTTGTGTTCATTCAACATGGTTCTTGCCATTTCTTGTAAATTTTGATTTTTTCTTTCTACAACTCCATTTTGTTGAGGGTTTCTAGGAGTAGAGAAATTATGGTTGTATCCATTGAGTTCACAAAATTCCTGGAAATCATGGTTTTGAAATTCACTACCATGATCACTTCTAATTGACTGAAATCATAGAACCTTTCTCATTCTGAACGAGTTTGCAATACTTGGTAAAAGATCTAAGGCATTCACTTTTTTCTGTTTTAAGAAGTAAGTCCATGTGTATCTGCTATAGTCATCCCGATGATGTAAAAGCGTATTTGCTACCTCCTAGGCTTGATGTGGAGATGGGTAGAACAAGTCCATATGGATCAATTGCAAGGGCCTAGAGGTGCTTATTTGATTTTTAGATTTGAAGCTACTCTTAATTTGTTTACCTAATTGGCAGGCATCACATACATTATCTTTGATGAACTTGATATGAGGAATTCCTCTTACAAGTTCTTTGGATGATATTTGAGTGATTAGCTTCATGCTAGCATGACCTAATCTTTTGTGCCATATCCAAGCATTCTCATTTAAAGTAGAAAAACATATTTCATTACATAAATCATTGATGTCAATAGTGTATACGTTATTTTGTTTTAATGTAATCATGGATATGTTTTTGTGTGGTTTTTCAATGATGCAAGCATTAGATTCAAATCTGATAATATATCCTTTATCACACAATTGACTAATGCTCAAGAGGTTATGTTTTAGACCATCAACTAGCAAAACATCTTCAATAGAGAAGTTGGATTTGTTACCTATAGTTCCTTTGCCAATGATTTTACCCTTGTTGTTGTCTCCGAAGGTGACATATCCTTCATCTATGCTAGTGAGCTTAGAGAATTGGGATGGATCTCCGGTCATATGCCTTGAGCATCCACTATCAAGGTACCATCTCTTGCTCCTAGCTTGCGATGGTTTAGTTTTCTATAAGAAAGGATGATGTTTAGGTACCCATTTGCTTTTGGGTTCCTAACAAATAGATCTATCATGTTGCATAGAATTTGTCATGGTTCCTTTAGGAACCCAAATCAATTTGTTTGGACTAAATTTCCTGAATGGACAATAATGCGTCCTGTGTCCGAACTTGCAACAAAAGTTGCATTTGCTTTGATGTCTAACATGTAAGATGGGGCCTTTTACGATGGTAGTTGGATTTTGGTGAGGACTCCTCACAAATCCAATCCCACTTCTTTTGGGAACATGACCCTTGTTTGTAAGGATCATGTTTAATGACTTGCTACCAACCTCGAATTTCTTCAAGGTGTCCTTAAGTAGCAAGTTTTCTTTTTGAAAAGTTTCTAGAACATGGCATTTTATGCATGAGTTTAAACTATTACTATGTTCAGCATTTAACTTATCAAACTTGTAAATAAGACTATCATACTCCTTTTTTAGCAATTTGTATTTACCACTAATAGTCTTGCACTCATCAAACAATTCGTGGAAAGCATTTAATAATTCATCGAATGATAAATCTGCATCTAATGAATTTGTTACCTTGTCTTCGATGGCCATTAGAGCGTAATGAGCAACTTGCTCGGTGTTGGTTTCCTCTTCTTGGATCTTTCGAAGTCGTCCCATGTTGCTTGGCGCCTTCTTCTTTGATGTTCTTCTTTTGACTTGGGGACAATCATTCTTGTAGTGTCCCGACTTTTTACATTCATAGCAGATCACTTGGTCCTTCTTGGGTTCAAGTTTATTTTTCGCATCATTCTTAAACTTGTTTCTTTTAAAGAACTTTTTAAACTTTCTTGTTAAAAGTGCCAAGTCATCATCACAGTCCTCATCACTTGAGTTTTCTCTCAAGTGGCATTCAGAAGTTTTGAGTGCCATATCCTTCCTGTTCTTTGGAAGGTTGTCTTCTTGCTCTTCATGAGCTTTACAAGTCATTTCGTAGGTCATTAACGACCCAATTAGTTCTTCAAGAGGGAAGTTGCGCAAATCTTTTGCCTCTTGAATAGCAGTGACTTTAGGATCCCAACTTTTAGGAAGGGATCTTAGTATCTTATTTACGAGTTCAAAATCAAAAAAAACATTTTTTCGAGTCCTTTTAGACCGTTGGCGACATCCGTGAAAACGGGTAAACATGTCGCTAATGGTTTCACTTCGGTTTCATCGGAAAAGTTCAAAAGAATGCAACAACAGATTGATTTTTGACTCTTTTCACTCTACTTGTGCCCTCGTGGGTCACTTCAAGTGTGTGCCAAATATCAAATGCAGTTTAGCAAGTTGAAATAATGATTAAACTCGTTTTTTTATCAAGTCGTAAAATAAGGCATTCATAGCCTTTGCATTAAGAGCGAAAGCCTTCTTTTCCAATTCATTCCAATCGATCATTGGAAGAGAAGACTTTGAAAATCCGTTTTCAACAAGGTTCCACAGTTCAAAATCCATAGAAATAAGAAAGATCCTCATCGGGTCTTCCGGTAGGTGTAGTCCGTCCCCACTGAACATGGGTGGACGTGTAATAGAATGCCCCTCTTGGTTTTCAGTATGCCATCTCTCTTGGGTTTTAATCCGTTAGAGTCGAACTTGGCTCGATACCAATTGTTAGGATCGAGAGCACTAAGGGGGGGTGAATTAGTGCAGCGGAAAACTTTCTGCGATTAAAACCGAAAGCTGCGTTTGAACGATAAGGACAACTCTGTATGAGAGTTGATACTAAGCAAGGTTATAGTCAATCTATGCAGGCAGTTTGCAGCAATGATGAAAACCAGAATATCAGCGCAAACTGAAATCCGACGTTTGTACGAAGAAACAGATTTACGTCTAAGTGTCGATTCGTAAATCACTTGTTTAGATAAAACGCAGTTTAAGCAGAAGTATAAAGACAGTGTGCTGCTATTGTACAGCACAAAAAGTAATATGCAAAAAGCAGATTTACGTTTAAACGCATATTTACGTCTAAACGCATATTTACGTCTAAACTTTGAAACTCGTTTGTAAAATCGCAGAAGGCAGTATGCAGTTGAAATCAAGACGTAAACGTAAATTGAAATCTGATGATTGTATGAGGAAAGCCGATTTACGTCTAAATGCAGTTTTACGCAGTTTGCGTCTAAACGCAGTTTTACGTCTAAACGCAGTTTGCGTCTAAAACAGTTTCAAAGGGATCTAAACTTAGAAACTAGTTCATAAAAGCGCAGAAGACAGTTTTGCAGAATCAAAACACAAACATAAGCTGATCGTACGAAAAACACAGATTTACGCCTGAATGCAGATTCGAAAAGGTCAGCACTTAGAACTTATTCGTAAAGGCGCAGAGACCAGTAGTTATGTAGGAGGTTTGCAGTAATGATAAGGTACTCGAAATAAAAGCAAACCAGAGATTTAGAGTGCTTCGGTCAGTCTTGACCTACTCCACTTTTGGCTTCCTCCTCCGACGAGGTCACCGACGTCAACTAGCTGCCTTCCTTCAATGGGCGAAGGCCAATTGCCCTTTTACAGTTTCACTCCTTTTGATGGGCTCAGGAGACAACCCTTACAAAACCTTTCTCTCCTCACTTTTACAATTCAGAAACTTAAAGAACAAAAGGAGGAGACTTAAAGTTTTTTTACAACAATTTTGAGCTCAAGAATCACGAGAGAAGATCAAGATTTTGAGTAGATCTCTTGCTCTTTCTATGCTGAATGGGTGGGGGGGTATTTATAGGCCCCAACCCAGTTCAAATTTGGAGCTCAAAACGATCAAATCGAATTCGGGATCGGTGATTGCACCTCATTTGGAGAGGTTGCACCACCCGCCGAGCTCAAGATCGAGCCTCTGGGCGGTGCCACCCTCGTGGGAGGCGGTTGCACCTCCTCTGCCGCGAGCTTCGAAGATCGAGCTCGGCGGTTGCACCGCTTGGTTGGAGAGGTTGCACTTTGGGCGAGCTTGAAACTTGAGCTCTGGCGGTGCTGCTACCTCGACAGAGGAGGTTGCACGCCTGATCTCGCTTCGGAGATCGAGGCCACGGGCGGTTGCACCTCTTGGCTGGGGTGGTTGACCCGCCCAGTCTCGGCTGGGAGACATAGCCCAGGCGGTGCCACCTCGGCCTTAAGCGGTTGCACCTCACGGTGCAATCAGTGGTCCGAATGGTTAGCTCCATTCGCCCAATTTCAATCTTTTTGGGGGCCCAATTGCCCCAAGATTAAGCTAATGGGATCACCTCCCATTTTCCAACTTAATCAATGTGCTAACTACGATTAAATCTAAGACAATTTCTGCAGCTTTGCTCGATCGTCAATCGCTTCTTCTTCGGCGAGTTTTCGGCGAACTTCCGTCGATCATCCGATGAACTCGGTGATTCTTCTGCGGACTTCCGGCAAACTCCTGGACTTTGCGACGATCCACTTGGCGAGTTCCGACGAGCTTGGCTGGCAAGCTTCGGGACTACCGGATCTGTTCACCGAGAACCTCCGACGACCGTCCGAACTTCCGTCGAACTCGCGAACTCCCAACGTGATCATGATCTTGACTCCGGCGCAACTCCTGCTGCTTGTCTAACTTTCATCGTAGTTAATCCTGCACACTTATCTCAACACATAGATTAGACAACAAATGACAATTGACTTCATCATCAAAATCTGAGATTCAACACGACCAACTCAACCTACACCGGGAATCGGTTCCTACTTATAACGATGGAAGGCCATGTGGGTCAATCTAATTGCCTCACGTTTATCGACTTAATATTATCGAGAGATGTTTCTATAATTTGGTCTCCTAATATGACATGTCACACATATATATATTTAATATATATCTAAATCGCATGCAAATATATATACATATCTAGTATGTGTATAAGCAATTACACTAGATGATCATGGACCACAACCTAATATGATTAGGCCCGAGCCAATAGGCCTAATCACTCACATCAAGATCTATGTGTGCAACGGTGCATCTCCATGCCCTGTGATCGTCCATTTCGTCTTTGTCGGTTCCGTCGACATCTTGATGCATCTTCATGCATCACGGTCGTCCGTCTCGTGGGTCCCGCTATCGCATCCACGCTCCCGCTGTGCCTCCTCATGTGATTACAACTTAATCATAGGCACGCAGGCCCGACAATAAACGAGAAATATAATTGAGGTTCGCAGACCTCAATAATAATAATCACAGGTACACACATCACACGGTCCATGATCATCCGTCCACACATCATACATCACATGTATAAATAATAATCATTTAGGACTACTAGATAATAATAATAAAATAATAATAATCAACTAAACCTTTTAATTAATTAATATTTTATGAAATCAAGGACATTATAGGGAATTTCTGAATTCATAGGGGTATTTTCGTAATTTGGACAAAAGACAGAAACTGGAATTTCTCAAATTCCGAGGGACAAAACTATCTTTTGCCCAGAAAACCCTAGTGCCCTTTCTCTACTGCTGCCGCCGCCGCCACCCTACTGGTGGCGACCTATGCGGCGGGGCGAGGGCACTGCCCTTGCCTACAAGCGGCACGCCCGCTACCGGCGCTGCCGCTGCGGGTGGGAGCCCCCTTCGGGCATCGCCGCCTCCGCAGGCGGTGCTGTCCTGCCGGGCGACCGCCCCTTAGGGGAGGTTTCGCCCGCGAGAGCAGCGGCGGCGGGCGCCGCTGTTGGGCTGCGGGTGGGTGCCCCTTTCGGGCGCCGCCGCCTCCGCAGGCGATGCTGTCCCGCCGGGCGACCGCCCCTTAGGGGGGGTTTCGCCCGTGGGAGCAGCGGCGGCGGGCGCCGTTGCCCTGCGGCGCCTCTGCCCGTGTGCTGCCAGCCCCGCCGGCAGCAAGCCTGCTGCAAGCAGGCCCCCGGCCGGCTGCAACAGACGCAGCCCCTGTGCTGCCCGCCTTCGGCCGCGCACGCATGTAGATCGAGGGCAGCAACTGTTTCTGCCCTTCCTTGTTTTTGCGTCAACAATTTTGACGTCAAAATTCTTCCTAAACACAACACACGCAGTTCAAAACCAATCATTCGCACGAGCAACCTGGCTCTGATACCACTGTTGGGAAATCCTTGGGGGCGACATCATATGCGCAGCGGAAGAACAAGAAAAACAAAATCCCCAATTCCCAATGAGATGTTCGTCGTCGTGCGAAGATTGGTATACAAAATCCACGAAACATGAAACTGCGTGTAGAGTAGATTGTGTTACCTAGGGAGATCGTATATCCCTGTTTCCTTGCAGATCCTTAGGAGAGGGTGAAGGAGGTCAAGCGTCCTCCTCTCTAGCGGTGATCCACATAGCAGGGTTGCGACGACGCTCCTCAAAACTCCAGACCTACTCTGAGGTGGAGATGGAGAGGAGAATAGGAAAAGGCAAACAAAAGCTCTCTGGCCCATGGGGCTCATGAATCCCTCCTATTTATAGAGGTCCCCTGTCAAACCCTAATGGGTCCTCCCCTAATGGGTATTGGATCTGCATCCAATAAGACAAGGGCTCCGTCGGATATCTTATATCCGAACCTCTATTCATCGCAATACCTACCATATGTGTGTGACCCTCTAGGCCCAATATCGAGCTGCCCGTGAGTCATACCTGTCAGAACTCCTTCTAACTCAGTGAATTATTATCTCTGTAATAATTCACTCGACTCATCGACTACTAGGCCACTACGCCGTAGTCCCCAGATGATACAGGGGAATCAAATCCATTGGACCTGTCTGTCCTCAGTTACCGTGTACCTATAGTCCCTCATCCATCTAATATACCAGAGACCGTATATCGAGCATGGTGTTGTCAGACCCACACGGTTTCTTCTCGAGTCTCGCTCTAATCGGATTCTCCCGGAGAACTCTTTCTCTCTCAACCCGAATGACCTTGGTCAGGGATTTGTCTGAGCAAGAATACATGGGATATTCCTCTCATGATGCCGAGAGTGGATGATCCTCTATCGACACTCGATAGCCCTCGTAAGGTCGACTACCACTCCCAATGACCAGCTGTACTAGATATGGGACAGCCAAACCTATAAGTCTGGTATCAAAGACTGTAGCACTCATATAGGACATCCTTGATGTCTCAAGTCTAAGGACCAGATACACTACTAGGACTACGGAATCACTATCTAACAATAAGGTATCATCAACCATCCAGCATTCCGTGAGCGGATCAATCAGTGAACTCATTCTCCAATGAGCACCTATACTGTATCCCTAGTGTCCCTACACAAGCAGCTATGACACCAACTGCATCCATCATATGGACGGGTATACAGCACACCAGTCTGTCCGGTTATCACAATATCCCTCTCGAGTAACCTATGACTGGGATTATTTAGGATATGTGTTTAAAGGTGAATCGATCTCACTATCGTGATCTCATCACGATCCGATTCCCATTGCACAAATCCAAGGACATCACAATATATGTATGCATTTATGCAATAGTTATAAAGTGATATATGCCAAAATATAATATGCAAAAAGATTTCATATTAAGTCACACATGCCATCACTCACATGATTGGCTTGTTGGGCACCTATGGCTAGCATGAACAGACTCGGGCTATAGAGTAGTGCTTAAGCTTAGTTCTCCAACCTCGCTCAACTCTATCATTCTCCCACTATCTCCGCCAAGAATGTGTTCCTTCTAAAGGAACACTACTCTCTTAGTTACAAAGATCTTTTGGTCCTCGAGATGATAGAAATAGTACCCACAAGTTTCCTTGGGGTATCTCACAAATTTGTATCACTTTATCCTTGATTCTAACTTATCGGGGCTGTGTCTTTTAACGTGGGCAAGGCAGCCCCAAATCTTAACAACCTTAAGATCAGTTTTCTTCCCTTTCCATATCTCATATGGTGTAGACACTACCGACTTAGTTGGAACTCTATTCAAAAGGTAAGCTACGGTTTCTAGGGCATACCCCCATAATGAGATGGGTAAGTCAGCAAAACTCATCATGGACCGTACCATGTCTAATAGCATACGATTTCTCCTTTCAGAGACACCATTGAGTTGAGGTGTATAAGGAGGTGTCCATTTGGATAATATCCCATGGTCCTTGAGGAACTGAGTAAACTCTGTACTTAAGTACTCACCTCCTCGATCTGATCGAAGAGTTTTAATACTCTTTCCAGTCTGATTCTCCACCTCATTCTTATACTCTCTGAATTTCTCAAAGGCCTCGGACTTGTACTTCATTAAGTACACATATCCATACCTTGAGAAATCATCAGTAAAGGTAATGAAGTAGGAGTAACCACTAATGACATGAGTTGACATGGGTCCACATATATCACTATGTATGATTTCCAACAGCTCAGTGGCTCTCTCTCCAGTTCCACTAAATGAAGAGTTGGTAAGTTTTCCATGAAGGTAAGACTCGCAAGTTGCATATGACACATAGTCGAATGAATCTGGATATCCATCATTTAGTAACTTTTGAATCCTTCTTTCATGGATGTGACCTAGCCTACAATGCCACAAGTATGCACTGTTCATCTCATCTCGTTTCCTCTTGGACACATTTACATTCATGATATGTGGAGTAGTGTCTAACATAAATAAACCATTATGCAATGTTCTTTTCGTGATGATCTTATCATCCAATAATATCGAACAACCATTATTCTCAAAAACTAATTATATCCACTAACTGTCAAACATGAAATGGAGATAATGTTTTTGATAATAGAAGGAACAAAATAACATGCATCTAATGCAATAAAAGCTCCACCAGGCAGATGTAGGGCGACCTCGCCAACAGCTACTACAGTAACTTTTGCTCCATTACCCATCTTGAGGTCTATCTCTCCTCTCTCTAGTCTCCTAGGCCTTGCTAGAACCTGTAACGAATTGCATATATGATAAGCACTACCGGTATCCAATACCCATGTGTTATCATAAGAGTCTGATAAATGGAGACTGATCATGAATATACCTGAAGCTTCATCAAGCTTTTGTTTCGTCCTTTCTGCAAGGTACTCTTTGCAATTCCTCTTCTAGTGCCCATCTTTGCCACAGTGGAAGCATTGGCCTTTGTCCTTTGTTGGGTCTTTCTTAGCAACCTTTGCTTTACCTGGTCTGCTCTTGCCCTTTCCCTTCTTAAGGGACCTTTCTGCTTTCCTTTTCTTTATGGTCTCACCAGTGTAGAGAACTGACTTCTCTTTCTTAATAGTACCCTCTACCTGTGTCAACATATTGAGGAGCTCTGGGAGAGTCACCTCAAGCTTGTTCATATTAAAATTAATTATGAACTGTGAAAATGAATCTGTTATGGACTGAAGCACAATGTCCACACATAAGTTATCCTCTAGGACCATTCCTAGACCTGTGAGTTTCTCTATCCACTCAATCATCTTTAGGATATGATTCTGAACCAATGTCCCCTCAGTCATCCTAGCACGGAAGAGGCTCTTGGATATCTCATATCGCTGAATCCTTCCTTGTTCCTCAAACAATTTGCGGATATGTAGGAGAATGGATCTAACATCCATCTTTTCATGTTGTCTCTACAACTCAGGAGTCATAGAGCCCAACATATAGCACTGAACAAGAGTGGAGTCATCAATATACTTCACGTAGCAAGCGATCTCATCCTCGCTTGCCCCTTCTTCGGGCATAGGCATCACTGTATCAAGGACGTACACGATTTTCTCTATCGTGAGAATAATTTTTGAGTTACGGAGCCAATCCGTATAATTTGGACTAATAAGGTGATTGACATCAAGTATGCCACGTAAGGGATTTAAAAGCGATATTTTCTGAAAATAAAGATACAGTAGAAATAAATAACATGCAGATTTTGCAAGAAATAAACTATCAAGATATAGACTTCTATCTTAATATGCTCCCACTATTTTACTAACGAGTCACGCGACACCCTCAGCATGTGAAACGGAAGTCTCTAGCAGACTTCTAGTGGGGATCGGGATCCAATCAATGTCTTAGTGTAACCTCGAGGGACTCGACCAATCACACTAAGCCTAAAAGGTAGGCAACTCTTGTCGATCACAACTCCTAATATGATATGTTACACATATACATTTTTAATATATATCTACATCGCATGTAAATATATATACATATCTAGTATATGTATAAGCAATCACACCAGATGATCATGGACCACAATCTAATATGATTAGGCCCGAGCTAGTAGGCCTAATCACTCATATCAAGATCTATGTGTGCAACGGTGCATCTCTATGCCCTGTGATCGTCCATCTCATCCTCGTCGGTTCCGTCGACATCTCGATGCATCTTCATGCATCGCGATCGTCCGTCTCGTGGGTCCCGCTATCGCATCCATGCTCCCACTGCACCTCCTCATGTGATTATAACTTAATCATAGGCACGCAGGCCTGACAATAAACGAGAAAAGTAATGGAGGCTCACAGACCCCAATAATAATAATCACAAGTACACACATCACACGGTCCATGATCATCCGTCCACACATCATACATCACATGTATAAATAATCATCATCATAGGACTACTAGATAATGATAAAAAATAATAATCAACTAAACCTTTTAGTTAATTAGTATTTTATGAAATCAGGGACATATAGAGAATTTCTGAATTCATAGGGGTATTTTTATAATTTGGACAAAAGACAAAAACTGAAATTTCTCAAATTCACGGGGGCAAAACTATCTTTTTGCCTAAAAACCCTAAGCCCATCTCCCTATTCGCTATTGCTGCTACCACCGCCACCCTGCCGGTGGTGGCAAGTGCAACGGGACCGAGGCACCGCCCCTTCCGTGGGCGGTTCTACCCGCGAGGTAGCGCCCGTAGGCGGTGCTGCCTCGCTGGGGTTTTGCCCGCGGGAGCAGTGGTCACAGTCACCGCTGCCCTATGGCACGTCACCCCACGTGAGCAGCGACCGCAGGCGCCACTGCCCTGCGGTTCCTCTGCCCGCTGGCTGCCAGCCTCGCCAGCTGCAAGCCTGTTGTAGGCACAGTGCTTGCGCATGCGCCGACGCTGTGCTGCCTAGCTGCGGCTATCGCTGCAGGTGGTTGTAGGCACATAGATCGAGGGCAACAATTGTTGCTGCCCTTCTTTGTTTTTGCGTCAACGATTTTGACGTCAAAATTCTTCCTAAACACAATACATGCAGTTCAAAACCAATCATTCACAACGTGGATGCGATAGTAGGACCCACTAGACGGACGATCACTGTCTTGCCGGGTAGCGAGGAGCCGATCTCCTTATATTGCGACAACAACGGGGTGATTGCTCAAGCGAAGGAACCTAAGTCTCATCAGAAATCTGAGCATTTCTAAGGAGGTTCCACCTTATCAGAGAGATCATAACCCGAGGAGATGTACCAGTGGAAAGAGTTCTATTCGAAGATAATATTGCAGATCCACTGACAAAGCCATTGACTCATATTGTCTTTGAGCGTCACAGGGGTTTGATGGGGATCAAACACATAGGTGATTGGCTTTAGGTCAAGTGGGAGATTGCTAGTCATAGGTGTCCAGCAAGCCAATCACGTGAGTGATGGCATGTGTGACTTGATAAAGAATTTTTTTGCTTATTATATTTTGGCATATATCACTTTATAACTATTGCACATATGCAGATATATATTGTGATGTCCATGGATTTGTGCAACGGGAATCAGATCGTCATAAGATCATGAAAATGAGATTGATTCACCTTTAAACACATATCCTAAATAATCTCAGTCATAGGTTACTCGAGAGGGACATCGTGATAACCTGACAGACTGGTGTGTTGTATACCCGTCCATATGATGGATGCAGCGGGTCTCATAACTGCTCATGTAGGGACACTAGGGATACAGTACAAGTGCTAATTGGAGAATGAGTTCACTGATTGATCCGCTTACAGAATGCTGGATGGTTGATGATGCGTTATTGTCAGACAGCGATTCTGTAGTTCTAGTGGTATAGCCTTAACCCACAGGTCCCAAGATCTCAACCTGGCTCCGATACCACTGTTGGGAAATCTTGGGGGCGACATCAGATGCGCAGCGGAAGAATAAGAAAACAAAATCCCCGATTCCCAAAGAGCTGTTCATCGTCGTGCGAAGATTAGTGCACAAAATCCATGAAACTGAAAAACTACGTATATAGTAGATTGTGTTACCTAGGGAGATCGTATATCCCTATTTCCTTGCAGATCTTTAGGAGAGAGTGAAGGAGGTCAAGCGTCCTCCTCTCTAGCGGTGATCCACACAGCAGGGCTACGATGATGCTCCTCAAAACTCCAAGCCTGCTCTGAGGTGGAGAGGGGAAGGAGAATAGGAGAGGCAAGCAAAGGCTCTAGCCTATAAGGCTCTGAATCTCTCCTATTTATAGAGGTCCCCTGTCAAACCCTAATGGATCCTCGCCTATTGGGTATTGGATCTGCATCCAATAACCCAAGCCTTTTAGATTAGTGGATCTCTGTCCAATAATTTCTCATGGGCTCTTATTGGATTTCATCCATGGGATCCAATAATTCAAGGGCTTATTGGATATCCAATAAGACAAGGGCTCCGTCGGATATCTCATATCCGAACCTCTACTCATCGTAATGCCTATCATATATGTGTGACCCTCTAAGCCCAACATCGAGCTGGCCGTGAGTCATACTTGTCAAAACTCCTTCTAACTCAGTGAATTATTATCTCTGTAATAATTCACTCGACTCATCGACTATGGACGTACTAGGCCACTACGCTGTAGTCCCCAGACGATACAGGGGAATCCAATCCATTGGACCTGTCTATCCTTAGTTACCGTGTACCTATAGTCCCTCATCCATCTAATATCACAAAGACCGTATATCGAGCATGGTGTTGTCAGACCCATACGGTTTCTACTCGAGTCTCGCTCTGATCGGATTCTCTTAGAGAACTCTTTCTCTCTTAACCCGAATGACCCTGGCTAGGGATTTGTCTGAGCAGGAACATATGGGATATTCCTCTCATGATGCTGAGAGTGGATGATCCTCTATCGACACTCAATAGCCCTCGTAAGGTCGGCTACCACTCCAAATGATCAGTTGTACTAGATCTGAGACAGCCAAACCTATAAGTCTAGTATCAAAGAGTGGAGCACTTATATAGGACATCCTTGGTGTCTCAAGTCTAAGGATCAGATATACCACTAGGATTACAGAATCGCTGTCTGACAATAAGGCATCATCAACCATCCAGCATTCCGTAAGCAGATCAATCAGTGAACTCATTCTCCACTGAGCACCTGTACTGTATCCCTAGTGTCCCTACACGAGTAGCTATGAGACCAACTACATCCATTATATGGACGAGTATACAACACATCAGTCTGTCCGGTTATTACGATGTCTCTCTCGAGTAACCTATGACTGGGATTATTTAGGATATGTGTTTAAAGGCGAATCGATCTTATTTTCGTGATCTAATCATGATCCGATTCCTATTACACAAATCCAAGAACATCATAAAATATATATATATATATATATATATATATATATATATATATATATATATATATATGTAATAGTTGTAAAATGATATATGTCAAAATATAATAAACAAAAAAATTCTTTTTCTTTTTCGGCACGTATGACTAGCAAAGGCCATACTAAATTTTTTTATCCCATTGGTATAACCATATGACATCTTATCTTTCCTCAAAGTGATATAGGCGAATTTAAATTTTGAAGACTAATATGATCTTGTCCCCTGGAGGACTCCCTAATTAGTGTTCTGTATAAGTAAGGATTGAGGAGAGATAAAAAGACCCTCATCCTTGCACCAAGGTCTCAATTATATATATCTTTAAAATATTTTTAAAAGCTTTTAGTGATGGAAGAGTAGTGGGAAAATATTTTTTCGTCATATGACTTTCGCAAATGATTTTACTTGTTTACTCGTTCGCTAGAACGAGTCATACCATTCATTATTTACTCCCAACATTCCAACTTCTTTATCTTGCCTTTGTATTTGAGGCTCTATCAATTCAGATACCTATGTACGTGATACAAGTTCCAATATATGATATATCATATATGTATGATATAATAATAAATTTAAATTATTTTAATTTTATAAATAAAAAACCGAATATCTATTTTGTTAGATGCTAGATATAGCTACTTATTTGTTGTCTCACTTAACGTTGTTAAGAATCTAAGATATGAAATAGAACCTGTTAAGAGTCTTTTGAGGTAATGATAGGCAATCATGATAATTTTTATTGAGATAAGTGTGTTATGAATGGTAGGTAATAACTTCAATATTAGACAATCATATTATTATTATTTTCAAAATTTAAAATCATGATTTTAATATACGTGATATTGCCAATGAAATCGTAACGAATTTGTCATTCGCATTTAAGGAATTTTAATATAGTGTAATAAGAAAAGTATGTTTCTTCAATGAACATCAATCAAAATTATTTATAAAATGATCAGAAAATATTTTGAAAATAAGAAATATGTTAAAGAATATTAATTAATACTTCTTCTGAGTCATGTTGACATGACCTGGCCGATTGAGTCTGCAACCATCTACAAGTTCAGACATGTTGCGGCGTGTGTTTGTGGTGCAGCCGCCGAGCGTATAAAATTGATAGATAATATAAACCTGAAACGCACCAATTTTATTTGCATTCAAACTTGGTCCACCACGTAGTCTACAACTGAGCCTATATAAAGAGACGTGAACTAGCAATGAATTGGACGTGCACACACCAACAACACTTTCTGGCTTTAGTCGCGCCGCCGTCGCCCGTAGTAACCAAGTTGGCCAATTCGAATCTATTGTTGCTGCACCACCTGTCGTTCTCATTGCTCCACGTCAACAATGCACCAACAACCTCGTGAATTCCAACTCAACCATGACAAAGCTTTGCCCGCATGCACACACAAACCTTGGGCGAAGATGATCTAAGAAAGAAGCCGCCCCTGTAAGATTCGAATACCGCTGCTACTGACCCACTAACTTAGTGGATCGATCAGGACCTTCCATGAAACTTCTTCCCCACTGCAGGCCAGCTGGTCCGAGCCGACACATTAATTCCAAGTCAGTAAGCCCGCATTTTAATTTTCCTTGGAAAAAAACTTGGGAATCCTTTTGTCAAAAGAGAAGAGATGATTACTGTTTGTTATACAGGAATCTAAAACTTGGGAATCCAACGTGGATTGTTTCAGTTAATTGTTTGTCGGCCAAATGAAAGATCAAAGATATAATAATGTAGTCAGATGTTAATGGACAGTTTTTAGGTTTCCATATTTTTACGCATTTTTAAAAGCTCTATGGGTCTATATGAACTTATTGCACAAACATGTTTCTCTATAAAGTTGGAAAGAATCACACTGCATAAATGCTACGCAGTGTGACGACAAAATTAATGTTGTCACACTTTGAATGTAACCTAAGTTGTGACAATCAATTGGGTTTTTAAATGATCCGTGATAACTGGCTGATTTGTTTTTGTTTTTTTGTTTTTTGCTACATAACTTCAAAGGATTAATTCTATGCTATCAAGGACAGTTTACTCTTTTTAGTTTCGTTGCATGGTCGAGACCGTGAACTCGACTACGCCTCTTGCCGTAGCACTACTATTACATTGCGTACTCCCTCTTTGACTTACATCTCCTCAAATCATTTTGCCTCCACATCACCGAAACCCTTCCTTTTTGTTCATATCCTTTGCACCCTTACTTGAGGTAGTCTGCATACCATTATTATTTTAATATCCTTACTTAGGCAAATAGATTTCATATGGTGAAACAAAAAAAATAAAAAGAGAAATACAACAAATCCAGCTCTTGCATTCGGCGAGAAGTTGATCATGCACGTATCAGCAAATGCAAAGTTTGGCCTGCCCGACACATCTTACCTCACCGAATTAGATTGCTTGGAGTTGTAGTTTAATGTCTCCTCTTGATTACGTTTTGTTTTGTGACAGCAGCAGTGATTGACCGGTTTCTGGGTGTGACTTCATATTACCGCTGGATTTCTCCTCGAAGTCGATGGTGTCTTCTACCTCGAAATAACGAGCTCCAATCACCTTGCTCATGAGTGCATGCACCACAGCGTCTTGTGGAGCTCGTCCTGGCTGGACTCCATTTCGCAAGTGCTCACTATATATACCCCATGCATATGCCACAAAGGCAGCAAACGAGGAGGGAGAGGCATCGATCGATCGAGATACCTGGAATACAAGATGATTTCTTGGTCGAGCCTCTACCATGTGGTGGAAGCGATGATGCCGCTCTACGCGGCCATGGCTCTCGGCTACGCATCCGTCCGGAAGAAGGCATTTACCCCGGAGCAATGTGCGGGGATCAACCACTTCGTCGCACTGTTGGCCGTCCCCTTGCTCATTTTCCGCATGATCTCCTCCAACAATCCTTACACGATGAACATCCGGTTCCTCGCCGCGGACACGCTGCAGAAGGTGATCATCCTCGCTGCCCTCGCTGCATGGGCACGCTTCAGTAACAACGGCTCGATCGCATGGGTCATCACTCTCTTCTCCCTGGCGACGTTGCCCAACACGGTGCTTATGGGCGTGCCGGTCCTCCGCGGCATGTACGGGCCAATGTCCGAGAACCTAATGGTCCAGATCGTCGTCCTCCAGTTCGTTGTGTGGTACGTGCTGGTTGTGTTCTTGTTCGAGTACATGGCCGCCCAGAATGCCTTCATGGAGCAGCAGCAGATGCCGCCACCACAAGCCAATGGTTCTCACTCGGTGGACATACCAGCTGTTAATGCCGATGGCAGTGACCCCGATGTTTCGATTGCACAAGAAGAGACGACACGACCATCAGGGATGCTCATTCTGGTTATGGCGGTCAAGAAGATTCTCAAGATCCCAAGCACATACGCCAGTTTGCTTGGCTTGTTTTGGTCATTGATCGCTTTCAGGTTCTGATCTATACTTTGTGAGTTCATATATATATATATATATATTCCATATGCTACCAATGAGTATGTATTTCGTTTGCAGATTTGGTATCAAAATGCCAGCGATCATAGACAACTCATTGTCAATTATTTCAGTATCAGCTATTGGCTTGGGCATGTTCAGCGTTGGTAAGTATTCTTACACTGTAGTATTCATCAAATGACAACCTAATACTTAAAGCTAAAAAAACATATGTGGAGAGGTCGAAACAAATACTTTCTTTATGTTTGTATAATTAAAGATTATATCATTACATCACTAAATGAATAAAGTGAGCTAGAATCATAATGATGGTTAGACTTAGGGGCAGTGTTTAAAGAATAGAATATGGACATCAAACAAAGCTAGTTTAATATATAGCATGATGTCAATGAGGTAGAAAGGATGGTGGGTGATGAAAGTTTCAAATGCACATTAATAAAATATCAAAAAGATTTTGAGCTCTCAGATGAGAATTTTGTAGAGGAGACAATGGAATGCAAATCCTTAAGTCTTCTCTCACTATATATAATAAGCAGATTCTGACACTGTCATAGAGGAGAAATATGTATGTACAAATTTTCAGAAGAATTATCTCCCACTATAAATAATATCCAACATTTGCCCCTCCCCCCCAAAAAAAAATCTCTCTGCAATGGAAAGATTAAAATAAGATGGTTTTTTTGGGTGCAGGTGCCTTCATGGCTCAACGGAAGAAATTTATTACATGTGGATATTATCTTGCCATCTTGGCTATGGTTATGAGGTTCCTTATAGGCCCCATCGTTATGCTTGTATCATCGTTTGCGGTTGGTCTTCAGGGTGTGTTTCTAAACGTAGGCGTTGTCCAGGTTAGTAAGTTTCGTTTTAATCATTTTGATAGCATTGTATTTTCTTTAAATTTTCTTTTCACAAATTAGTGGCTTTTAGATGCCATGTTTTCACATGACAAAATATAAGATAATAAGATATAACCTTATATTTAAAGTATACAGAAACATAAGATGTATCATTATATTTATCGATAAGGGATGGTGTGTCATTATTTTGCAGAAACGTAGGATTTAAAGGGGGGGGGTGGGTTTGGCAAACAAAGTTGTAGCTGAAAATAGTGTTTTGTTTTCTCCTTTGATGGAATGAGATTTATTGTCATGATAGATGTTGAACTGTGACCTTTTTCTTTCATATAATAATTCATTTTATCTCTCTTCAATATAAGAGTTAGTTAATAAAATTAAATTGAGTTTATTATTCAATGTTTTTTCATTATTTTCAATATGAAATAATATAAAATATCATTCTCTTTAACGATATATTGTTGCCAAATTATTAGACTAAATAGGAGGTTATCTAGAAATGATTATTTTGTGTGTGTATGTGTGTGTTCTGGTTACAGGCCGCTCTTCCTCTTGCTGTACTTTCATTTGTTTACGCGGAGGAATACAATGTGCATCCGGATATCATGAGTACAGGGTTTGAGCTCTAAATAACCATTTGCTCTAATAATTATTATCTCTCATCTTCAATTGTGCTCATTGTATTCTTAAATACATGCAGGGTCATTGTGGGAATTTTCATATCTGTTCCCCTAACAATCCTCTACTATGTTCTATTGGGACTAGGAAGGTGAGACGCGGCAATCATAGCATCTCATCAACCTAAACGAAAGACGCAGTTTTCTCTAAAAGTTATGTACCACAACAATAGGACAGGTGACTGAAGAATAACAGTGTTGTTGTTTCGCTTCTGAGATCAAACTTTAGGAGTCGGACAAAAATAACTTCCAAGCTACGTTCTTGGAGCTTAACACTGTGTACTTGAGTTGTGAAGGAAAAGTTCTCCTTCATCAAAGGCAGATGTACATTGCAGATGATTGGTACTTAGTTTTGATATGGTTCTTATACAACAATACCTTAACCTGGGATGTCGAGAGAGAGAGAGAGAGAGAGAGAGAGAGAGAATAGTAATCATTTTAACATTTGGAAGGAAGTCGTGTTTGACTATATTTAGTTTTACATGTAATGTAATGTAATGTCTCATATTTAGTTTTACAAATAATTGATGAAGTACCAAGAACTCGAGAAATGCCTCATAACGTAAATAAAATCCCGGCTTAAGTCACAAGTCCTTTGCCCTTCAATGACCACAATGTCAAGAGTTTGCCATTATATCACGAGTCAAGCGGTGACATTAAGTGGCAGTAGCCCCTGAGGATCAGCCAATATCGAGAGCATTATGACTCCCATGACTTCGATCATTCTGATTGTAACGCCCTCAATCAAGTGAAAAGTTGAGTTGATACAATGCCGTAATTCTATAGATTTATCTATAAAAATATAAAATTAGAACATGTAGAATATTTATCATGTGATTCAATCTATAATCCATCTACCCGTAAGATATTTTAATTGATTCGATAAATTCTTAAAAAAATCATAATATTTTAATACAAATAACATATAATAATAATAATAATCTCAATGTATAAAAATATTAATAGATTAATTACGTAGTTCAACCAATAATCAATCCATCATGCTTCTATTGAGTAACTTTGAAAATTTGATAGATAATCATATAAGAATAGATAGCATGACTCACATGCTAATCAAAATTTATCATAAATAAATATTTTTTAAAAACACATGAATTCTTTGTACTTTCAACACATGCTTTTGAAATATATATGCATATCAAATAATCACTGAGAATTATGCAGGTCAAATCTTCCAAATGCATGAGTTTCTCTTATATATTTTTTGGATTTCTTTATTTTTTTAGAAATTGAGTTTTCTTTTTATCGAGATCATTTCCTATCACCTTGAAATTTTATTCATGGATTTTTTATCCTTTGATCTTTTCCTGTGAATTCTTCCTCTCTCTACTCATGAAAAAAGAGTTTTATTCACTTACTTTTGATGTACTTGATCTTTTATGCGATGATCATTTCCTATAAATCATTCTTCCTTTTATTTATAAGAATAGGGATTTGATTCACACATTTTGATCTTTTATGTGATGAATCCTTTCTCTTTCTATTTATGTAAGTAGAAGTTTGATTCATGGATTTTCGGTTCTTATAACTTGATTTTACTTATGATAAATGAATTCCTCCCTTATTATTATTATTATTATTATTATTATTATTATTATTATTATTATAAAGGGGAGAAAGAAACTTACTAACATCTTAAGAAAAGCAAAAAATGCTAACTTACATATCTCAAGAAGAAAAAAAAAAGAAAAATGCTAGCTTCTCCATTTCAAGAAGCAAAAGTGGTTATCTTGTAAAGTTTTTTTTGCTTAACTTCACATTTCATAAATTTACTAGTCTACATAAAATGGTGTAAAACTTACTTGCATGATTCAAATAATTGTTGAATGATTCTCCTTTTTGTTGCTGATAAAGGGGGAGAAATGATGAATGTTTGGAATCATGCCAAAATTATGTTAAGTTTGGTATCATGCATGAAGTGATAAATGGTAGTATCATACTTTAATATCATATATGCTATGCCCAAAATGATGTAAATTTTGGTATCATGCATGAAGTGATGAATACTTTTGTATATGTATATTATGCCCAAAGTGATGTTGATTTGTTATCATGCATGAAGTGATGAAATTGTGCATGTTATACTTTGATGACTTGAAACTATGATGACGCACAATGTATGGAATTTTGATATATTGCACTATGATCGAAATTGTTTACTTGAATTCAAAGGTTATGATTTCTTTTGAATTCAAGTTTGCCTTATCTCAATATGGTATATAGATAGGGGGAGTTAAGGTTAACTCCGTTATTAATTGGTTGTCATCGTCAAAAAGGGAGAGATTCTTAAATCTCAAATTTTGATGATGAAATCAATAATCTAATCCATGTGTTGAGATAAATGATGCAGGACTAACTACGATCGTGAAAAAGGTAAAACAATTAAAGGAGAATCAGTCGGAGTCAATAATCGGGCATCGGGCCAAATGAATTGGGAGATACACTGAAGGATCGGAGGATACAATGAAAGCTCGCTGGAAGTTCACTAGTAGTTCACCGAAAGCTCACCGGAAGATCATCGGGAGCTCACCGGAAGTTCACTGAGAGTTTGGTTGAACAATTGACATGCTGAACAACTTAGATTGCTTGTATCATAATTGTTTTAGTCTTAACTATTGTAGTTAAGACTTTAATTTGAGTTAGTTTTGGGAGAAATCCTACTAACTTAATTAGGGGGCCAATTAAGCCTAAAACAGGGTTGAATTGGGTTGGTTGGATGGCCCATTTAGCCACTTAGAGCCAAGTTAGGTAGCAGCACCGCCCATACTTGCGGTGGAATCGCTTGAGGCTCGACCTCCCAAGTGGTTCGGATGGTGGTACCGTCGACCATTAATGCTTGCCGGTAGTGGTATTATCTCAGGCAGGTGGTGGTATTGTTAGGATCGGAGCAACACTAAGAGGGGGGGGTGAATTAGTGCAACGGATTAAAACTTGTAAGTTTGAAATCGAATTCATAAATGCGAGGAGATTTTGATTCAATAATAACTTAAGTGAAGTAAGAAGATGAAAACGAAAGCTTGTTGTAGTATAAATAATAATTTTAGAAATGTAAGTACTCACACATTCAAGGAACACACCAACTTAAAGTGGTTCGGTCAAATAACCTACATCCACTTGTGAAGTCTTCTTCGATGAGGCTCCCAACTTCCACTAGCAAATCACTTTGAAGGGGAAGGACAAATACCCCTCTTACAACTTTTACAAGTGGTTCACACTCTTATAAATTTTCAACAAAAAGGAAGGAGGTGAACACTCAAGCAATTGAAAATAAGGCTTGCTAAAAACTTTACAAAGGTTTTTTTCTCAATCTATTGCTACTCAAATATTGTGTTCTCTGCTGAGAATTGAGGGGTATTTATAGGCCCCAAGAGGATTCAAATTTGGGCTCTAAATTTTGAATTCTCTTGGGTTCTCGATGCTGGCGGTCCCACCGCTTGTTAGTGTCTAACACTGATAGTGTACTGGCGATGCCACCGCCCAGTCCGGCGGTATCACCGCCCAATCCTTTGGGTTATGGGCAGTGCCACTGCTTGGACTGTTCCAGCTCACTAGTTGGGCAAACTTGGCCTAAATCAGTCCAAATTCGGGCCTAGTTGGCCCTTAACCAGATTATAGGATTAAATCTTAATCCTAACTCTAATTACATGCAAACTACGAAGTTAAGACATAGTTCTAAGCAGATCTTATAACCGGCAATGTCGAGTTTCCTTCCGACGATCTTCCGATACACCCTCGGATTTCTTCCGACGGACTCCTAGTGGACTCCCGATCTTGTGGTGAGTTTAGCGAGTAGCCAAGCCTTCTCAGTGATCTCTGTGAACCTCTGACAATCTCTTTGGTGGACTTTTGAAAACTCCGACAAGTCCCCGATTTCCTCTCGGTTGGTTCCGGCAGCATCTCCGATGAATCTTCGGACTCTCGAACACCCATCAAACTTGACTCCGGTAGACTTGCTTTATGTCTTCAAGCTATCATAGTTAATCCTGCACATGTAAAAACAAAGGTTTGATCTATACAATTACTCCTAAGCAATTAATCAAGTTGTCCGGCGTGTCATTGGTCCCTCGACGCTTCATCCAATTCTTTGGTGCATCGTCCTCTCTTGCGGCCTATTGCCCAATCGACCAATTGACTTCGCAACTTCGATATCCTTGGCGCAATACTCGCTCTTCTTGGCCCGATGCCCGAATCCATGGCTCGAAGCCTTCTGTTGATACGTTGACCGACCAACCGGCCCGACGTCCAATGTTCTGACATGTTCCTCCAACACAACATGATTTTCTTGCTTTAATTGTCTCATCCTGATCGAAGCATCTTACGTCACTCAAAATGCATATTAAATCATAAACACATATTAAGTGGTTTCATCATCAAAATACGAGATTCAACAATCTCCCCCCTTTTTGATGTTGACAACCACTTGATGACGGAGTTAACCTTAACTCCCGGATTTTAAACAAACTCCCCCTATCAATATGCCATATTGATAGAACCTTGAATTCAAGTCGAATTCAAGTCATTGCAAATATTCATCATGAATATTTACAACACGTCATCATGCATAATATGCTCATACTTCTCCCCCTTTGTCATCAACAAAAAGGAGAAGCGTCACTTTCTCTGTGTTTGAGAGATAAATTCAACTTATTGCATGAAAAACATAATATCAAGTTTTATCATAATGCAATTTGTAAGCTTGAAAATTTAGCAAATGCTACATCATGCAAGCTAGCAAAAATTTAGCAAGTGCTATATCACATTTGAATATGCAAGCTATCAAGTTTTAGATATGCAAGATAGTAAAAAGCATGTCCTACTTTACAACATTTTACAACATTTTACAACATGCAAGCTTATAGTTTTGAGATGTTCAAGAAAGCATCCCTTGTTTCTTGAAATACTCAAGTTTGCTAGATGTGCAAGTTAGCATGTTTTGCTTCTTGAGATAGGCAAGATTGCACATTTGGTATGCAAATTTAAAGTATGCAAGTTATCAACTTTTACACAAAAAGTTAGCAAAAAGATGTGCAAGATAGACTATTTTGCCTCTTTTCAAAATATGTAACTTGGCACATATTGCTTCTTTGAGATTTGCAAGATAGTATTTTTGCTTGAGATTACAAGATAGCATTTCTTGCTTTTGAGTTGAGCAAACTAATAAGTTTTGCCCCTTTTTGCGATATGTACATTTGTAATTTTTGCTTCCCTTGTCTTGTGCAAGCTAGCTATCTCCCCCTTTGTCATTATAAAAAAGAAGGGAAGATCCTTTACATCAATTTCTAAATCATGACAAAGGTAAGTATCAATCTTATTTGTAAATAATTATGTTTTCAAAATAAAATATACACAACTTCAAAACTTTACATTTGTATCCTTACTTCATGCATTATACAAATAAATTAATCACTATGGGCATATCATACATGATACATCATTTTGTTAATAAATCATAGCATTTATCAATATTTTGATCATTATACCAAGCATTCATCATTTAGAGCATTCATGATACACATTATATGCATATATCATCACAATAAAAAAGCAATTGCATGCATAATTTTAAATCATAAATGTTTCAAATCATGATGGTATTAATTTATCAAATTGCATCCTACCATGCATGATCAAAACTTCTCCCCATTTGTATTTCATGCATAATTTCATTTCATCACATTAGGAGTATCAAGAGGAATTAATTGGGTGATGAGATAAATATTTCATGAATACATGAAATTGTGTAAAAAATCATATCATAAGTGTTTCATACATTCATATCATCACATGAAGAAATATAAACAAAAATTGGTGATGAGACATTACTTCATGAATGCAATAAAATTCATATAGCATATCATGGTTTATTATAACTAGTTTTCTTTTTGGTGAATAGAAAAAAATAATAGAAGAGCAAGATCTCAATTCATGCATATCAAATATTCAATCATCAAAATCATGATTCATCTAGAAAATGCTCCTCTTTAAATATTCAAAGAGAGATCTTAGGAGATCATGATATAGATAAAATTTATTCAATCTTGTAGGAGAACAAGATATTAATTCAAGCATATAAAATTTCTCAATTCATTATAAATCATAAAAAGAATTGTGGTTCTGAAAAATCACGATTCATTTAGGAAAAATTTCTCTTTAATGCACGACAAGAAGAAATATAGCAATGATACCAATCATAATTCATTTGGATAGTAGATGCTAAAAAGGAACATTGAGGATAAAAGATCTTGATTTTTATAGAGTAAATCTCAAGTTATAAATATTGAAAAATCAAGATAAAGCTCATTCAAATTCAAATCATCAAATCAAAATCATTTTCAAGAGATTCATAAAAAGATGATAAAATAGATTTATCAAACCAAGAATTTTCAAGAAAAATACTTTTATCTATTTAGTTGTTTCATATAAGCATGCCTTTGTCCTTTTTGTGCCAAAAAAAAAAATATATATCATCAATCATTTAGGTTCGAAAAATAAATTTCTTCATAAAAACCATCAAGATCATCATGTATAACTTTTAAAATCTGATGCATAAAATGGTATCAAAACATTTAATATTTTCATTCCATCATTTTGCATTGGTTTTATTGAACATAATTTTGAATGATTCTTATAGATAACTAAAACTTCTTTAGTTTTAATTTATGTGATTGACTTTATATTAGCATGCTCAAATTTTATTTTTAAGTTAAAACCATACATCATGTTTGACAACCAAAGACAAGGTTCGTAAAAAAAAATTATCAAGCCTTCCATTCAAAAGCCATGCATCATTATTAAGCATGATATTAAACTTTTCAATATTTTCATTAAGACATCAAGCATGGTTTCAATCAAAATTACAAATCATCAAATTACACATTCTTACTTCTCAAGCACATACATAAGATTTATATTTAAAATTTTATTATATTTTCATTTTTAAACATTAAATTATTCAACATATAATTTTCAAGAAAATTAATCCTAAACTAAATTAAAAATAACTCATGAAAAGTATTATGTAATTTTGAAATAAATTAGGGAGATTTCAATTACCTCATCGTTGAAAGCGATTAAGGCCTAGTTTACCACCTCGCCTTTCTTGATTTTCTCCTCATCTTCGGAGGAGCTCGATTCATCCCAATTTGTGTTCTTCTTCTTGCATTCAAAGCAAGTAGTTCCGTTCTTTTTGCTTTTAAATTTTTGTTTCATTTATAGTTTAAGTTCACAATCACTTAAGCTTATGCTCGAGTGGTCTTCATATGTTTTATGTCCCAAATCCTTACTGTCCTTTGGAAGGTTGTTCTCGAGTTCCTTTTTTGTCACATTGTTCATTCCGTAGGTCATTAAAGACCCAATTAGTTCTTCGAGTGGAAATATTTTAAGATCCTTGGCCTCTTGAATGGCCGTAACTTTTGAATCCCAATTCTTTGGAAGGGATCTTAAAATTTTAGTTACTAGTTCAAAGTTAGAAAAATCTTTACCAAGAGCTTTGAGTCCATTGATGACATCCATGAAACGGGTGTACATGTCTCCGATGGACTCACTTAGTTTCATCCGGAAAAGTTCATAAGAATGCACAAGAATGTTGATTTTGGACTCTTTCACTTGGCTAGTGCCTTCATGAGTGACCTCAAGAGTTCTCCAAATATCAAAAGCTAAATCATAAATCGAAACGCGATTAAATTCATTTTTGTCAAGTGCACAATATAAGGCATTCATAGCCTTTGCATTTAGAGAAAACATCTTCTCCAAATCATTCCAATGGTTAATTGGAAGAGAAGACATTTCAAATCCATTTTCGACTATGTCCCATAAATTCAAATCCAAAGAAAGTAAGAAAACTCTCATTCGAGTTTTCCAATAAGTGTAGTCCGTCCCATTGAAAAAGGGAGGACGAATGAGAGAGTGCCCCTCTTGATGGCCGTAAAGAGCCATTTCTCTTGGGTGTTAAACCAACTAAGAAATAACGAGGCTCTAATACCAATTGTTAGGATTGGAGCGACACTAAGAGGGGGGGGGGGGGGTGAATTAGTACAATGGATTAAAACTTGTAAGTTTGAAACCGAATTCATAAATACGAGGAGATTTCGATTCAATAATAACTTGAGTAAAGTGAGAAGATGAAAACGAAAGCTTGCTGTAGTATAAATAAAAATTTTAGAAAGGTAAGTACTCACACATTCAAGGAACACACCAATTTAAAGTGGTTTGGTCAAATGACCTACATCCACTTACGAAGCCTTCTTCGATGAGGCTCCCAACTTCCACTAGCAAATCACTTTGAAGGAGAAGGACAAATACCCCTCTTACAACTTTTACAAGTGGTTCACACTCTTACAAATTTTCAACGAAAAGGAAGGAGGTGAACACTCAAGCAATTGAAAATAAGGCTTGCTAAAAACTTTACAAAGGTTTTTTTTTCAATCTATTGCTACTCAAAGGTTGTGTTCTCTGCTGAGAATTGAGGGGTATTTATAGGCCCCAAGAGGATTCAAATTTGAGCTCCAAATTTTGAATTCTCTTAGGTTCCCGATACTAGCGGTGCCACTGCCTGTCAATGGCGGTGCCATCGCCTATCAGTGTCTGACACTAACAGTGTACTGACGGTGCCACCGCTAAACCTCTCGGGTGCTAGGCAGTGCCACCGCCTGGACTGTTCCAGCTCACTAGTTGGGCTCCAAACTTGGCCCAAAACAATCCAAATTCGGGCCGAGCTGGCCCCTAACCAGATTATAGGATTAACTCTTAATCCTAACCCTAATTATATGCAAACTATGAAGTTAAGATATAGTCCTAAGCAGATCTTATAACCAGCAATATCGAGTTTCCTTCCGGCGATCTTCCGATACACCCTCGGATTTCTTCCGGCAGACTCCTAGTGGGCTCCCGATCTTGTGGCAAGTTTAGCGAGTAGCCGAGCCTTCCAGGTAATCTCCGCGAACCTTTGACGATCTCTTCGGCAGACTTCTGAAAACTTCGACAAGTCCCCGATTTCCTCTCGATTGGTTCCGGCAGCATCTCCGACGAATCTTCGGACTCTCGAACACCCATCGAACTTGACTCTGGTAGACTTACTTTATGTCTTCAAGCTATCGTAGTTAATCCTGCACATGTAAAAATAAAGGTTCGATCTAGACAATTACTATTAAGCAATTAATCAAGTTGTCCGGCATGTCATTGGTCCCTCGACGCTTCATCCGATTCTTTGGCGCATCGTCCTCTCTTACGGCCTATTGCCCAATCGGCCAGTTGACTCTGCAACTCTGATATCCTTGGCGCAATACTTGCTCTTCTTGGCCCGATGCCCGAATCCATGGCTCGAAGCTTTCTATTGATACGTCGACCGATCCACCAGCCCGACATCCAATGTTCTAACATGTTCCTCCGGCAAAACATGATTTTCCTGCTTTAATTGTCTCATCCTGATCGAAGCATCTTGCGTCACTCAAAACACAGATTAAATCATAAACACATATCAAGTGGTTTCATCATCAAAATATGAGATTCAACAGGTATAGCCAAAACCCAATCTTCAAGGCTCTATCAAATAATAGTACCGCTTAGACTAAGCGATGGTATCACCAATATAAGGTGTGTTAAGCGGTAGTACCACCCAATACTGGTGGTGGTACTGTCAGTATGCTAAAGACCCGGGATGAGACCTTTTTTGGCTCTATTTTTGAAGTCATTTGGGGCTTATAAATACTCCTATCATCCCTACTCAAATTACATAAAAAAAGAACTTGAAAAAGTTGTGCAAAACTCTATTGTAATTCTACTAGAATTTCCATCTCCATCTCTAAGTGTAAACTCTATTTAAGGGAGGGCTATGAGAGCTGTAAAGATTGTCTCCTAAACCTATAAAAATGAGAAAAGAGATATAAAAGGGTAGTTGATCTTCACCCATTGAAGGAAGATCAATAGTGGAAGCCAGTGACCTCGATAGAGGAGGAATTAGATTATGCATCATAATTTTAAATTATCAAAATGTCAAATACACAATTTCAAAACATTACAACTCATCATCACTTCATGCATGATACAAAAAATAAGTCAATATTACTTTGGGTGTAACATACATGATATCAAAACATTAAAATTTTCAGTTGTTCATCATTACTTATTACTACTCTCCCTTTATCATAACAAAAAGGAGAAAAATACAACAAGTAATTGATCCATGCTATTTCGACAAGTTTTACATCACTTTAGAACATGTAAGCTAGCAAGTTTTTGAGATGTGAAGTTAAGCAAAATTTTTGCTTCTTAAGATGATAAAAATAGTAGCTTTTGCTTTTTGATATGGGCAAGCTAGCACTTCTCTTTAGATATGCAAGCACTTTTGATTCTCTTGAGATGTGCAAGCCAATATTTTTGCTTTCTCCCCTTTGTCATAAGAAAACGAGAAGAAGAAGAAGAAGAAGAAGGGAGTAATTCATTCACCATATAAAGAAAAGAATCAAATCATAAGTTCCAACAGTCCATGAATCAAAGTTCTACTTTCATAAATAAAAAGAGGAAGGATTCATAGGAAATAATCATCACATAAAAGATCAATTATATCAAAAGTCAATAAATAAAATATTTATTTTCATAAATAGAAAGAGAGGATTCATAGGAAATAATCATCACATAAAAGATTAAGTATACCAACAATGTATGAATCAAATCATATTTTTTTATACATTGTAAGAAGAAGGAATGATAGGAAACAATCTCGATTTAAAAAGAAAACTCAAGTTATAAAAATCAAGAAATCCAAAGAATGTATAAGAGGAACTCATGTATTAAGAAGATTTAAAATACCTAATTCTCTTCTAATAAAATCAAATTGTTCTTCATTCAATGGTTTTATAAAAATATCAGCTAATTGATGTTTTGTATCAATAAATTCTAAAGATATATCATGGTTATTAACATGATCTCTAATAAAATGATGCATAATGTTAATATGTTTAGTTCGAGAGTATTGAACGAGATTTGTTGTTAAACATATTACACTAATATTATCATATTTTATAGAAATATTTTTAAAATATAGTCCATAATTTTCTAAAGTATTTTTTATCCAAATAACTTATGCACAGCATGCACCTGTTGGTATATATTTAGTCTTGGCTATAGATAATGCAATCAAAATTTGTTTCTTAGAAGACCAAGAAACAAGTGAGTAACCTAAGAGTTGATATGTTTTAGATATACTTTTTCTATCTATTCAACATCCAACAAAATTAACATGGACATAAGCAATCAATTTAAGATTTTTATTTATTAAATACCATAATCCTTAATTAGATGTTCGTTTTAGGTATCTAAAAATCCTTTTAATAGCTTTTAAGTAAGATTGCTTGGGATTAAATTGAAATCTAGTATATAGTCTAACACTAAACATAATATTAGGTCTAGTTATTGTGAGGTATAGTAAACTACCTATCATATCCCTATAAATTTTTTAATTAAAACATTCTCCATCAATGTCCATATCTATCTTTGTGTAAGTGCTCATTGGTGTATTAATAGCCTTAACACTATACATATTAAATTATTTTAATATATCTAAAGCATACTTAGTTTGACTAATAAAAGCTTCATCACTTAATTACTAAATTTGTAATCCTAATAAGAAAGTTAATTAACCTATTAAGATCATTTTAAATTCTTGGCTCAAACTCTTAACAAACGATTCATTTGGAGAACCAAAAATGACATCATCAACATAAATTTGAACAATGAAAAAATTAATTTTAAAATATTTAATAAATAATTAGTATCGACCTTGCCTTTCATAAAATTATTATAAATAAGGAAAGAACTAAGCCTCTCATACCAAGCCTTAGGGGCTTATTTTAACCCATAGAGTACCTTAGATAACTTAAAAACATGATTGGGAAAGAGAGCATTTTCAAATCTGGGTGATTGTTTAATATAAATTTCTTTGAAAATAAAGCCATTAAGAAAAGTACTTTTAATATCCATTTAAAATAACTTAAAATTATTATAATTAGCATAGGCGAGGAGAATCTTTTTGGCTTCAAGTTTAGCCATAGGAGCGAAGGTTTCTTCATAATTGATACATTCTTTTTAGTTAAAACCTTTGGCTACTAATCTAATCTTGTTTCTAACCACGATACCAAGTTCATCTTACTTGTTTCTAAAAACCCATTTAGTACCAATTATTAAATGTTCATTAGGTCTAGGAACAAGCTTCCACATCTCATTTCTCTCAAATTGATTTAACTCATCTTGCATTATCTAGCATATGAATCATGTTTTAGAGCTTCATTAATATATTTTAGTTCAATTTGAGATAAGAAGGACACTTTCACACAAAAATTTTTAAAAGAAAAATGAATTTGAACACATTTTGATATATTCCTAATGATTAGCTCCCTAGGATGAGAATTTATATACTTCCATTCCTTATGTAAGGATTCTTTGGAAGAAGATGTATCCAAGTTGTTTGGGGGAGGAGAGTTTTTATTCAAATTTAAAGTATCAAAATCAAAATCATCATAAAAATCATTTTTCTTAAATTCCGGAAGCTCATTAAAAATAATATGAATGAATTCCTCTATAACTAAGGTTCTTTTATTAAATACATGAAAGGTTTTAAAAATAGAGAAATAACTGAGAAAAATACCTTCATTGAATTTTGCATCAAATTTTCCTACCGCATCTATTTTATTTAAAACAAAACATGTACAACCAAAAATTTTAAAATATGAAATATTGAGTCTTTTGTTATTCCACAATTCATAGGGAGTTTTGAAAAGTAATGGTCTTACGAGAACCCTATTCATAATATATCATGTCGTGTTAATGACATCGGTCCAAAAATATTTGGGTAGGCTATGTTTGTTTAACATGGTTCTTGCCATCTCTTGTAAGCTCTTAATTTTTCTCTCAACTAATCTATTTTGTTATGGATTTCTTAGAGTAGAAAAATCATAGTTGTATCCATTTGACTCACAAAAATTTTGAAAATCATAATTTTGAAACTCACCACCGTGATTACTACGAATAGATGAAATCATAAAACCCTTTTCATTTTGAATAAGTTTACAAAATTTTAGAAAATATTTAAAGCAATCACTTTTATGTACCAGAAGTATGTCCAAGTGTATCTACTATAATAATCAACAATTGCAAAGGCATATTTACTTCCTCCTAGACTTGTATCAATTAGTCCAAATAAATCCATATGGATCAATTGTAGTGGTCTACAGGTGTTTATTTGATTCTTTGATTTGAAACTATGTTTTATTTGTTTTCCTAGTTGCCATGCATTGCAAACTTTGTCTTTGACAAATTTGATGCTAGGCATTCCTCTTATAAGTTTTTTAATTGAAATTTGAGAGATTAGTTTCATGTTAGCATGACCTAATCTTCTATGTCAAAGCTCTGCATTATCGTTTAAAGCTGAAAAACATGTTTCATCATAAAAATAATTAATATTAATAGTATACACATTATTATGTTTTAAGGCAATCATAGATCTATTTTTGTATAGTAAATTATACAAGCATTAGATTCAAATTTGATGATATATCCTTTATCATATAATTAACTAATTCTTAGTAGATTATGTTTTAAACTATCTACTAATAACACATCTTCAATCAAGAGGCTTGACTTGTTACCTATGGTTCCTTTGCTAATAATTTTTCCCTTATTGTTGTCTCCGAAGGTGACATATCCTTCGACTTGGCTAGTGAGCTTAGAGAAGTGTGTTGGATTTTCGGTCATGTATCTTGAGCATCCACGATCAAGGTACCATCTTTTGCTCTTAGCTTTTGATTGTAAACATATCTACAAGAAAGGAGATTTTTTTTTAGGTACTTATTGAACTTTGGGTCCCTCATTAATAGATCTACCTATCTTAACTATTGGCATTAAGTTATTTATTGTTCCTTTAGGAACTCAAACTAATTTGTGTAGACTATACTTTTTAAATGAATATTTATAGGCATAATGTCCAAATCTACCATAAAAATTATATTTATTTCTATGTGAAAAATGTAATGTGGGTCCTTTAACGAAGATAGTTGACTTTTGTTGAGTGTTACTCACAAAGCTGATTCCTTCTTTTCTATAAACATGACCCTTATTAGCAAGAATCATATTTAAAGATTTGTTATCTATTTTAAAATTTTCTAATGTTTCTTGTAATAAAACAAAATCTCATATTTGAGTTTGCAAGCCAATCACATGAGTGATGACATATTTGACTTGGCACGTAGTCTTTTTGCTTATTATTATTATTTGACATTTTATCACTTTATATTACTTGTTGCTTGAATATATTGTGATGTCCATGGATCTGTACAATGAGAGTCAGATCGTGATAAGATCACGATAATGAGATCGATTTGCCTTTAAACATAGATACTAAATAATCCTGGTCATAGGTTACTCGAGATAACTGAATAGACTAGTGTGTTGTATACCGATCCATATGATGGATGCAACTGGTCTCATAGTTGCTCATGTGGGGACACTAGGGATACAGTACAAGTGCTTATTGGAGAATAAGTTCAGTGATTGTTCCACTTACGGAATGTTAGATGGTTGATGATGCCTTATTGTTAGACAATAATTCTGTAGTCCTAATGGTGTATCTGGTTCTTAGACTTAAGACACCAAGGATGTCATGTGTGAGCACTTCATTCTTTGATACCAGACTTATAGGTCTGGAGGTTCTAGATATAGCACAACCGGTCATCGGGGGCAATAGCCAACTTTACGAGGAGTATTAAGTGTCGATAAACGATCATTCACTCTTGGTGTTATAAGAGGAATATCCCTTGTGTTCTTGCTCAGACAAATCCCTAACTAGAGTCATTCGGATTGAGAGATAAATAGTTCTCCGGGAGAATCTAATTAGAGCAAGACTCAAGCAGAAACTATATGGGTTTGATAGCACCATACCCGATATATGGTATCTAGGATATTAGATGGATGATGGACTATAGGTATATGGTAAATGAGGATAGATAGGTCTAATAGATTGCATTCCCCTGTATTATTTGGGGACTACGACGTAGTGACCTAGTGCGTCCACAATCGTTGAGTCGAGTGAATTGTCATAGAGATAATAATTCAGTGAGCTAGAAGGAGTTCTGATAAGTATAACTCATGGCTAGCTCGATATTTAGCTTAAAGGGTCACACACATATGGTAGGTGTTGCGATGAGTAGAGGTTCAGATATGAGATATCCATCGAAGCCCTTATCTTATTAGATATCCAATAAGCCCCTGAATTATTGGATCATATGAATGAGATCCAATAATGGCCAATGAGAGATTAATGGATAGAGATCCACTAATCTAAGAGACTTGGGTAGTTAGATGGAGATCCAATACTTAATAGGGTAGGATCTATTAGGGTTAAGTTGACAAGAGACCTCTATAAATAGGAGGGAACTAATGGTTCATAGGCTATAGTCTTTTTGGGTTGCCTCTCCTATTCTCCTCCTCTTCCTCCTCCTCAAATAGTAGGCTTGGATTTTTGAGGAGCATCATCGTATTCCTATTGTATGGATCACTACTAGAGAGGAGGGCGCTTGACATCCTTCACCCTCTCCTAGAGATCTACAGGGATTTAGGGATATACGATCTCCCTAGGTAACACAATCTAATTTATATATACAGTTTTAAGTTTCGCGAGTTTTTGCGCATCAATCTTCGCATGACGATGAACATATCTTTGGAAAATTAGGGATTTTATTTTCTGTTCTTCCGCTGTGCATGTGATGTCGCCCTCTAAGATTTCCCTACAGTGGTATCAGAGCTAGGTTGTTCGTGCAAAAGATTGGTTTTGAACTGTATATATTATATTTTGGAGAAGCTTTTGATGTCAAAATCGTTGATGCAAAAATGAGAAAGGGAAATAACTATTGCTACCCTTACTACCCTCGCAGATGGCTGTTGGCGGTCGTAAGGCTACTGCCGGTGGCTTGCCTTCAATAGCCTGCCAATAGTGCTGCTCGTAGGGGCAGGCACTGTGTCGTAAGGGGTGGCGCCAACAAGCATTGCCTCAGCAAGGGGCAACGCCTGTGGGCGCTGTGCCCGTAGGGAAAACTACCCGTAAGTGCGTCAGGGCCCGTAGTGGCGCCAGCCCGACGGGGCAACGACACTTGCGCACACGGGCGTTGGGCCCGTGGGGGCATGCGACGCTTGCCGTCGTTGGGCTTGCACGTGAGCCCCAGCAAAGGCACCCGCAGGGGCGACGATGCCTGCAGGGTCGCTCGCTCGTGGGAGCGCCCACCTGCAATGGCGACGCCGCCCATGGCAAGGGTGGCGCCTCCCCCCTCACTGCAGAGGGCCACCACCGGTAGGGTGGCGCGGTCGCATTAGTGGAGAGGGAGAAGGGCAGTAGGGTGTTTTGGGCAAAAAGATAGTTTTGCCCCTTGAAATTTTAGAAATTCTAAATTCTGTCCTTTGTCTAAATTATGAAAATACCCTTCAGAATTTAAAAATTTCCCTATATATCGTTGATTTCAGAAAATATTAATTAATTAAAAAATTAAATTGATTATTATTTTTATTATTATCTAGTAGTCTTACATGATGATTATATATAAATGTGATATATGATATGTGGACGGATGATCATGGACCGTGTGATGTGTATACTTGTGCTTATTATTATTGGGGCCTACGAGCCTCCATTTTATTTCTCATTTATTGTTGGGCATATGTGCCTATGATTAAGTTATAATCACACAAGGAGGCGCAGTGGGAGCATGGGAGCGATAGCGGGACCCACGAGGCTAAGACGGAAGATCGCGATACATGGAGATGCGTCGAGATACCAACGGAACCAACGAGGATGAGATGGATGATCATAGGTCATAGAGATGCACCGCTGCACACATAGATCTTGATGTGAGTGATTAGGTCCACTGGCTCAGGCCTAATCACATTAAGCTATGATCCATTATAATCTGGTGTGATTGCTCATATGATGTGTGATTGCTTATGCACCTACTAGATATGTATATATTTGCATGCAATATAGATATATATTAAATATGTATGTGTATGACATATTATATTAGAAGGCCAAATTAAAATCTTTTCTCTTGATAATATTAAGTCGGTAAACGTGAGGCAATGAGATTGACCCATGTGGCCTTCCATTGTTATAGGTAGGGATTGATTCTCGATGTAGGTTGAGTTGGTCGAGTCTCTCGAGGCTCACCTATACGTGATTCGCTATCTTGCCTATAACATAAAGATGTCACCGGTGACCTAAGGACATGGTATGCTTGGTCGAGTCCCTCGAAGGTATATCATCGAATCAGACTCATCTTGTAATGATGGTGTTGACTTAACTAAACATCATGGTTGGTCGAGTCCCTTGAGACTATGGTGGTTCAGAGGCCGAACAAGATGAGAATCACAAGGAGTTGTGATCGGTAAGAGTTGCTTACCTTTTGGGCTTAGTGTGATTGGTCGAGTCCCTCGAGATTATACTAAGACACTGATTGGATCCCGATCCCCATAAGAAGTTTGTCGGAGACTTCCGTTTCACGTGCTGAGGGTGTCGCGTGACTCGCTAGTAAAATAGTAGGAGCACCTTAAGATAGAAGTCCATATCTTATTTGTTTATTTTTATAAAATCTGCATTTTATTTATTTTTTCTATATTTTTATTTTTAGAAAATATCACTTTTAAATCTCGTACGTAGCATACTTGATGTCAACCACCACACTAGTTTGAATTATACGAATTGGTTTTGTAACTTGAGAATTATTCTCACGGCGAAGAAAATCGCGTACGTCCTTGATACAGTGATGCCTACGCCCAAGAAAGGGGCAAGCGAGGATGAGATCACTCGCTACCTGAACTACATAGATGACTCCACTGTTGCTTAATATTACATGTTGGGCTCTATGACTCCTGAGTTATAGAGACAGCATGAAAAGATGGATGCCAGATCCATTCTCCTACATGACCATAAACTATTTGAGGAACATAGAAGGACTTAGCGATATAAAATATCTAAGAGCCTCTTCCGTACTAGGATGACTGAGGGGGCACCAGTTCAAAACCATGTCCTAAAGATGATTGAGTAGATAGAGAAACTCATAGGTCTAAAAATGGTTCTAGAGGATAACCTGTGTGTGGATCTTGTACTTCAGTCCCTACCAGATTCCTTTTCATAGTTCATAATGAATTTTAATATGAATAAGCTTGAGGTGACTCTTCTTGAGCTCCTCAATCTATCGAGGGAGGCAGAGAGCACTATCAAGAAAGAGAAGTCAGTTCTCTATACTAGTGAGACCAGAAAGAAAAGGAAAGCAGAAAAGTCCCTTAAGAAGGGCAAGGGTAAGGGCAGACCGGGTAAAGCAAATATTGCTAAGAAAGAACCGACAAAGAACAAAGGCCAATATTTCCACTATGGCAAAGATGGGCACTGAAAGAGAAACTGCAAAGAGTACCTTGCAAAGAGGGTGAAATAGAAGCTTAGAGAAGCTTCAGGTATATTCATGATCAGTCTCCAGTTGTTAGATTTTTGTGATAGTGCATTGGTATTAAATACCAGTATTACTTATCACATATGTAATTTGTTGTAGATTCTGGCAAAGCCGAGGAGATTGGTGAGAGGAACACTACATAATGGTTTATTTATGCTAGACACTGCTCCATAAATTATGAATGTAAGTTAGTCTAAGAGGAAATGAGATGAGTTGAACAATGCATACCTGTGGCACTGTAGGCTAGGTCATATCTGTGAGGGAAGAATTTGAAAGTTGCTAAAGGATGAATATATAGATCCATTAGACTAAGAGTCATATGCAATTTGCGAGCCTTGCCTTCGTGAAAAACTAACCAATTCTCCATTTAGTAGAACTAGAGAGAGAGCCACTGAGCTGTTAGAACTCATACATAGTGATATTTGTGGACCCATGTCAACTCATGCCATTAGTGGATACTCCTAATTCATTACCTTTACTGATAATTTCTCAAGGTATGGACATGTGTATTTGATGAAGTACAAGTCCGAGGCATTTGAGAAATTCAAAGAGTATAAGAATGAAGTGGAGAAGTAGATTGGAAAGAGTATTAAGACTCTTCAATCAGATCGAGGAGGTGAGTACTTGAGTATAGAATTCACCTAGTTCCTCAATGACCATGAGATTATATCCCAATGGACACCTTCTTATACATCTAAACTTAATGGTGTATCTGAAAGGAGGAATCGTACACTATTAGACATGGTGCGGTCTATTGATGAGTTTCGCTGACCTACCCATCTCATTATGGGAATACGCCATAGAGACCGTAGCTTACCTTTTGAATAGAGTTCCAACTAAGTTGGTAGTATCTACACCATATAAGATATAGAAAGGAAAAAATATCCGATCTTAAGGTTGTTAAGATTTGGGGCTGCCTTGCCCATGATAAAAGATACAACCTCGATAAGTTGGAATTGAGGATGGAGCGGTGCTAGTTCATGAGATACCCCAAGGAAACTTATGGGTATTATTTGTATTATCTCGAGGACCAAAAGGTCTCAGTAGCCAAGAGAGCGGTGTTCTTTGAGAAAGAATACATTCTTGGCGGAGACAGTGGGAGCATGATAGAGTTGAGTGAGGTTGGAGAACCTAGCTCAAGCACCACTCCACAGCCCGAGTTTGTTTAGGTACCTAGTACATAAGTTTCGACTTTACGTAAGTCTAGCAGGGTATCGCATCCTCCTGAGAGATATGTGGGACATATTAGAGGAGAGGATGTTAAGGATACTGATCCTCGAACCTACGAGGAGGATATTACGAGTATAGACTCCGGAAGTGGCAAGAAGCCATGAATTCTATGATGGATTCCATATACGTCAACAAGGTTTGGAACCTAGTTGATACGCCCGAGAGTATTATACCCATTGGTTGCAAGTGAATCTTCAAAAAGAAGATCAGAGTAGATGGAAAGGTAGAGACCTAAGTAAGGCTAGTGGCTAAAGGGTATCATTAAAGATAAGGTGTTGACTATGATGAAACCTTCTCACCAATAGCCATGCTAAAATCCATCCGAATTTCATTGGCTATTACATCACACTATGATTATAAGATTTGATAGATAGATGTGAAAATTACATTCCTCAATGGCAACCTCAAGGAGGAGGTATATATGATACAATATGAGGGATTCGTGTCCAAAGACTGCCCGGGTAAATTGTGTAGGTTGCTTAGATCCATTTATGGACTAAAGCAAGCTTCCCAAAGTTAGAACATAAGATTTAATGAGGCAATCAAATCTTATGATTTCATTAAGAATAAAGATGACCCTTGTGTGTACAAGAAGGTAAGTGGGAGCGTTATCACCTTCTTGTTTTTATATGTGGATGACATCTTGATTATTAGGAATGATGTAGGAATACTATCCATAGTAAAGATTTGGTTATCTAGCCAATCACATGAGTGATGATATTGACTTGATACATAGTTTTTTTACTTGTTATTATAATTTGGTATTTTATCACTTTATATTGCCTGTTGCTTGAATTTATTGTGATGTCCATGGATCTGTGCAATGAGAACCAGATCATGATGAGATCATGATAATGAGACCAATTTGCCTTTAAACACATATATTAAATAATCTTGATCATAGGTTACTCGAGAGAGACATTGAGATAATTAGACAAATTGGTGTGTTGTATACCCATCCATATGATGAATATAATTGGTCTCATAGTTGCTCGTGTGGGGACACTAGGGATACAGTATAGGTGCTCATTGGAGAATGAGTTCAATGATTGATCCACTTGCGAAATGCTAGATGGTTGATGATGCCTTATTATCAGACAGCAATTTTGTAGTCCTAGTGGTATATCTGGTCCTTAGACTTGAGACATCAAGGATGTCTTGTATGTGTACTTCATTCTTTGATACCAGACTTATAGGTATGGAGGTTTCAGATCTAGCACAACCGATCATCAAGAGTGGTAGCCAACATTACAAGGACTATTGACTGTCGATAGAGGATCATCTACTCTCGGTATCATGAGAGGAATATCCTATGTGTTCTTGCTTAGACAAATCCTTGGCCAGGGTCAGTCGGATTGAGAGAGAAAGAGTTCTCTAGGAGAATTTACTTAGAGTGAGACTTGAGCCGAAACCATATGGGTCTGACAACACCATACTCGGTATACAGTCTTTGGGATATTAGATGGATAAGGGACTATATATATATGGTAATTGAGGATAGACATGTCCAATGGATTGGATTCTCTTGTATCATCTAGAGACTGCGACGTAGTGACCTAGTACGTATACAATCGATGAGTGGAGTGAATTATTATAGAGATAATACGACTACTCTAACCCGCAAACTATGGAAGTTGCCTGAACTCTAGAGCATTAGCCTATTATAGTTTTGATTGATACTAGTAGCACTAACAATTTTATGGACAGTGAGACTGTTGACCGATTGGCCTACCACATTGAAGACTATGACAGATTCGAAGTAAAGATTATTGATGGACTGATTTTCACTTGTGATAGCAAAGATTCAAAGATAAAATTGATTATATAGGGCCAGAAGTTTCATACAATGATTACTACACTGAAAGACCGACCTATTGCTTACACTATCAAAAAGTGGAGACCATACTTACTTGATCAACGGGTTGTGATGCGTTGTAGATAATCTATGGCTAAAGTGCTGAAAGAGAAGCTCCCCGAGATTGATGCTGCTCAGCCTTAAGGATAAGGCTGATTTGAAGAGGGAGGAACTGTTAAGACCCTTTTTCTAAGCTTTTGAATAATGTTTATTGAGTCTGTTTAGTCCAATTGTTTATTGAGTCGGTTTGGTTCAGTTAGAGTCAAGTAGAGGTTTATTTAATATTTATTTATTATTAGAGTTCAAGTCCTGATAGACTCTGGGTGGAACTCTATAAATAGGGATGTAACTGCTTCTTTTCAGTTATCTATAAAAAACACTATTCTGTCTTTTGACAAACCCTAGGAGGCCGATCCCCTCGAAGTGATCAAGGAGGGTCGATCCCCTCGAAGCGATCAAGGAGGGCTGATCCCCTCGAAGCGATCAAGGAGGGTCAATCCCCTCGAAGTGATCAAGGAGGCTGATCCCCTCGAAGCGATCATTATCATTCCCATTTCTCCCCTTTCTTCCACGATAAGACCTTTAGGGTCTTATCATTTTGGGTGCAGTTTGAGAGTATGGTTTGATGTAGTTTTAGGGCTATGGATGAAAGTTTTGGATCAGTGGTAGATGGCAGCAAAGGTTTTATAGAAATCAGTGGAAGTTGCTGCAAGTATGTGCTGTCTTGTAAGAGTAGAATTCTCGTCGAAGAAACAGCGGTTTCTCGACAAAATTTCCACCAAAAACTTAAGAGAGTTGAGGAGGGAATTGATAACAAAATCTCATTTTATATGACAGCAAGGATGTTCAATTTAATCAAGAAAATTTTGGCAGTATAATAGCAACGAAATTGGTGCAAGTTGCGATAGCAGAATTCTCGTCGAAAAATTTCATCGGTTTGTGATTTAAATTTGTAGCAACACAAAATCATTTTTTAGAGATGAATTCCTTAATAGATCAATATTAAATGAAAGCGAAGATAATCTATGAAGTGTATAAGAAATTTCATTCAAAAAAGATTGCAAATAGATGGGTTAAGGCAACAATATGCAGCTGAAATTTTCTGCAGCATAGATTTTCAAGTGTAGCAGATTGGACATAAAAGATTAGTGATTTATATTAAGAATTTTTTGACAAAACCAAAGGAAAATCCACTTTAGGAAGTGTCAAAGCTATCATACAAATTTCAGAGAGATTTAGATAGAAAAAATGTTGTATCAAGATCAAACAAACAGTGCTACGCGGTTGAAATTTTACAATGCAGATTTTCAAGTATACTAGATTAGACGTAAAAGATCAATGGATTATATTGAGAATTTTTTGACAAAACTAAAGGTAAATCTGCTGTTAGGAAGTGTCAAAGATGTTATAAAAATTTCGTAGAAATTTGGATAGAAAAAACATAGTAGCAAGATCAAACAGATAGTGTCATGCGGTTGGAATTCTACAATGTATCTTTCGTCGTAGAGATGAAAACTTTATGATGAAAAGTTAATGCAGCAATATAGGAACAATTTTTTTTTAGATTTTAAAATAAGGATAACTAAATTGCAGCAGCAATAAGGTAGGAAACCAGAACCTGTTGCAATTCACGGGGAGACCAAAAGATGATCCGCGGTGGTGGAGATGATGGCAGAATTTGGCGACGATCTTTTAAACAATTGTGGGAATTGCTTTGGGTGACTGTGGAGGGTTGATGGATGGCTGTGGAAGGGCAGCGAGACGCCAAGAACACTGCTCTGATACTAGGTGTTAGAACCCTTACAGATTTTAAACTTGGGTTTGATTTCTTTAGGGGATCGGCCTCCTTGGAACTCTATAGGGGTTCCTCCCTCCAAGTTACTGCTCAAAGGCTGCAAAAAAGATTCATCTATTGCTTACCAAAAGAGAAGGAATACATGACTATTTATAGGGCTTCTAAACCCTAACTCCTAATAGGACTCTTACTCAAGACTCCTACTTCTAACCAACTCCTAATAGGACTCTTACTTAAGAATCCTACTTCTAACCAACTCCTAATAGGACTCCTACTCAAGACTCTCATTCCTTTACAACTCCTAATTCTTCTCTAAGAAATAACCTCCTAACCCTAGCCGGCCTCTTCACCTCTTTAATAGGGGTCGGCTTAGGTAGGTTTTACATGAATATCCCTCTCAATTAGGACTCTCCTAGTTAGAGTCCTAACAAAGAGGGAGAGGGGCTTAGGGTTTTGAGCAAAAAGATAGTTTTGCGTCTCAGAATTTGAGAAATTTCAGTTTCTGTCTTTTGTACAAATTATGAAAATACCCCTAAGAATTTAAAAATTCCTTTCTTGTCCCTAATTTCAGAAAATATTAATTAATTAAAAGATTTAGTTGATTATTAGTTTTTATTATTATCTAGTAGTCCTACATGAAAATGATTTATACATGTGATGTTTGCTAAGCTAAACAAGTCCTTATGCTTTTGTTTCTTCCGGCGAACTTCTAACAATCTCTCGGCAATGTTCCGGCAGACTCCCAGCAAGCTCCTGGACTTCACGATGATCTTCTTAGTGAGTTCCGACGACCTTCTCTAGCAAGATCCGAGACTTCTCGGCTGGTTCTACCAAAACTTCCGACGAACGTCCGAATTTCCGATAAACTCTCGAACTTCCAATGAAATCGCATCTTTGACTCTAGGACTTCATTTTGCTTCATGCTTTGCTATCATAGTTAATCCTGCACATGTAAAAATATACTTCAATCTAGACAATTAATACTAATCATTAATCATGTTGTCCGGCATGTCATTGGTCTCTCGACGCTTCGTCTGATTCTTCGGTGCATCGTCCTCTCTTGCAGCCTATTGCCCAATCGGCCAGTTGACTCCGCAACTCCAATATCCTTGGCGTAATATCCGCTTTTCTTGGCCTGATGCTCGAATCCATGGCCCGAAGCCTTCTGTCGATACGTCAACCGATCCATCGGCTCGACGTCCAATCTCTTGACATGTTTTCCTCCGGCCCAACATGATTCTTCATGCTTTAATTGTCCTATCCTGATCAAAGCATCTTATGTCACTCAAAACATAGATTAAATCATAAACGCTTATCAATTGGTTTCATCATCAAAATATGAGATTCAACAATCTCCCCCTTTATGATGATGACAACCAATTGATGACGGAGTTAACCTTAACTCCCGGAGTTTAAATAAACTCCCCCTATCAATATGCAATATTGATAAAACCTTGAATTCAAGCAAAATTCAAGTCATTGCAAATTTCATCATGAATATTTGCAACATATCATCATGCATAACATGATCATACTTCTCCCCCTTTGTCATCAACAAAAAGGAGAAGTATAACTTTCAAATGTTTGGAAATATAAGTTCAACTCATTACATGATAAACATAATCTCCATTTTTATCATCATGCAAGCTAGCAAAAATTTAGCAAGTGCTATATCATATTAGAACATGCAAGCTATCAAGTTTTAGATATGCAAGTTTTACAACATACAAGCTAGCAAATTTAAATATGTGCAAGTTGGCATATTTGCTTTTCTTTGTGATGTGCAAGATAGCATATTTTTGTATCTTCTTGAGATTTCAAGCTAGCAATTCTTGGTGATGTCCAAGATAGCAATTTCTTCTCTTTTGAGAAGTGTAATTTTTGCTTTCTTCTTGAATTGTGCAAGCTAGCATCTTTTATCTCCCCCTTTGTCATTGTCAAAAAAAGGGAAGACCTTTTATATTAATTTTCAGATTATGACAAAGGTAAATAATCATTCTTATTTCAATATGTTTGTGCATCATTATGGTTTCAACTTGAAATATGCCCAATTTCAAAACCTTACATTTGTATCCTTACTTCATGCATGATACAAATAAATCAATCATCACTATAGGCATATCATACATGATATTCAAGCATTCATGATACATCATTTTGGCAACATGATCATAGCTTTTCAAATGATGGTATCTAGATATCAAAATTCATTACATCCTATCATGCATGATCATTAACTTCTCATTTGTATTTCATGCATTATTTTATTTCATTACATTCAAAATATCAAGAGAATTTTGATAATGAGATAAACATTTCATGAATACAAGGAATTTTACATAATAAAATTCAACTCATAAATTCTCAAGATGTCAAGTATCATATCATGGTTAATTTGAATACATCATTTTTAGTGAACACCAAGAAGAATCATAGCATGAAAAAATCTTTCATAGAAAAATTTCATGTATCGAATATTGAGAAATCAAGATGATGATTCATAAAAAATATCACAAGTTATAATCAAGAGAAAAATCATCATTCATTTGTTAGGATCAAGAGCGGCACTAAGAGGAGGGGTGAATTAGTGCAGCGATAAAATCACGTCAGTTTAAGAAAATCTTTCGTACGATAAAACCCAAACTCAGAAATGCTTAACTTGAAACATGTGTTCATAAATATATAGAAGATAATAAGCTATTAAAGAGATTTGCAGTAAAGATAAATTGCTCAAAGTAAAATATAAACCAGATTTTAGAGTGGTTCGGTCGTCGTGACCTATATACACTTCGCTGATTCCTCTTCCGTCAAGGCCACTGACATCCACTATCTATCTTCCTTTATAGGCAAAGATCAACCTCCTTCTTACACCCCTCTTCTCCTTTTACAAGGTTTATGAGACAACCCTTACAAGCACTCACACTCCTAAACAGAATTCTAAACTTAGAATGGAAGAGGAAATTTCTCAAGAGATTGTAGCAGTGTTTTCTCACTTTTAAATATTTTGTGCTTGTGTCTTTTAACCAAGGATTAGAGGGATATTTATAGGCTTGTTTATTCAAACTTGAAGCTTAAAAACATCTCATCCCGGGTTTCCCGGGCACAAGCGGTACCACCACTAGTGTTAGTCTAACACTAACATAGCACTTGGTGGTACCACTGCCTATTCTGGTGGTATCACCGCCTGGGGGGTTGTGTTGGGCGGTACCACCACCCAAACTAGCGATACCACGTCCTGACATAGTCTTGAAAACTGTGTCATGACGGTGCCACTTCTTAAGGCACTATTTGGGCCTTTTATTGGGCCCAACATAGTCTTTACATGGGCCTAGCTGGCCCCTAATTGGGTTGGCCCAAATCCAAACCCAATTACATGCTAACTATGATTCATAAGACATTTGCTAAGCTAAACAAGTCCCTATGCCTTGGTTTCTTCTGGCGAGCTTCCGGCGATCTTCCGGTGAACTTCTGAAAATCTCTCAGCAATATTCCAGCAGACTCCAAGCAAGCTCTTAGACTTCACGATGATCTTCTTGGCGAGTTCCAACGAGCTTCTCTAGCAAGCTCCAAGACTTCTCGGCTAGTTCCGGCAGAACTTTCGACGAACGTTCGGACTTCTAACGAACTCTCAAACTCCCAACGAAATCATGCCCTTAACTTCGGGACTTCATTTTGCTTCATGTCTTGCTATCATAGTTAATCCTACACATGTAAAAATATATTTCGATCTAGACAATTAATACTAAGCATTAATCATGTTGTCTGACATGTCATTAGTCCCTCGATGCTTCGTCTGATTCTTCGGCGCATCGCCCTCTCTTGCGGCCTATTGCCCAATCAGCTAGTTGACTCCACAACTCTAATATTCTTGGTGCAATATCTGCTTTTCTTGGTGGGGTGCCTGAATCCTTGGCCCGAAGCCTTTTGTTGATACATCGATCGATCCACCGGCTCGACGTCCAATCTTCTGACATATTTTCTTTCAGCCCAACACGATTCTTCCTGCTTTAATTCTCTTATCCTGATCGAAGCATCCTATATTACTTAAAACATGAAATAAATCATAAACACTTATCAATTGGTTTCATCATCAAATTACGAGATTCAACAGCTTGCACTTTGTAAATGAAGCAAAAATGACACTTCTCAAAAGAGAAGAAAAAGCTTGCAATCTTGAACATCACTATTTTGCCTATCTCAAGAAGCAAAACTTGCAACTTACACATTGTAATAGGAAGCAAGAATCGTTTGCTTACACACTTCAACAAGACCTATTGGAAGACTAGAATAAGAATCTTCCTAATTTCTATAAATTTTGAGCTATGGAACGTTGTTAAAAATGGTTTTCAAAAGTTTTCTCTTCCAATGAACGATTGGAATAATTTGGAGAAGAAGACTTCACTTTAAATGCCAAGGCTATGAATGTCTTGGTTTGTGCACTAGATAAAAATGAGTTCAATCGAGTTTCGATTTGTGAAATGACTTTTGTTATTTGGCACATACTCGAAGTGACTCATTAAGGCACTAGTAGAGTGAAAGAGTCAAAAATCAACCTTTTAGTACATTCTAATGAATTATTTCGAATGAAACCAAGTGAGACCATTAGAGACATGAACACCCGATTTACGGATGTCGTCAATGGTCTAAAAGGACTTGGTAAAAGTTTCTCGGATTTTAAGCTCATTAATAAAGTTTTAAGATCCCTTCCAAAGAGTTGGGACTCTAAAGTCACGGTCATTCAAGAGGCCAAAGATTTAAATAACTTTCCTCTTGAAGAACTAATTGGGTCACTAATGACCTATGAAATGACATATAAAGCTCATGAAAAGCTTTAGGACACCGTTCCAAAGAATAGGAAGGACATGTACTGAGAACACAAGAAGACCACTTGAGAGAAAACTCAAGTGATGAGGATTTTGATGATAACTTGGCACTCTTAACAAAGAAATTTAAAAAATTCATTAATAGAAACAAATCTAAAAATGATACTAAAAAAAAATTTGAACCCAAGAAAGATCAACTTGCTACGAATGCAAGAAACCGGGACTCTACAAGAGTGAATGTCCCCAAGCCAAGAAGAGGACACCAAAGAAGAAGGTGCTCAAAGCAATATGGGATGACTTAAGCGCATCCGAAGAAGAGGAGCCAACCAATACCGAGCAAGTTGCTCACTATGCACTAATGTTCATTGGAGAGGAGATAACAAATTCAATTGATGCAAATTTATCATTTGATGAATTATTAAATGATTTTCATGATTTATTTGATGAATGCAAAATAATTAATAAAAAATATAAATTGTTAAAAAATGAGCATAATTCTCTTGTTAGTCATTGCGATAAATTAAAAATTGAGCATAATGATAGTTTAGCTCTATGTACGAAATGTCATGATTTAGAAATACTTCAAAAGGAAAACTTGCTACTCAAGGATACCTTGAAGAAATTTGAGGTAGGTAGCAAGTCCTTGAACATAATCTTTGCCAACAAGGGTCATGTTCATATAAAAGGCGGAATAGGATTTGTGAGTATCTTTCACCATAATCCAACCACCTTCGTTAAAGGCCCTATCTTGCATATTTTGTCCCAAAACAAATGCAACTTTTGTTGCAAACTTGGACATTTAGCTTATCATTGTCCATTTAAAAATGTTAGTCCACACAAATTGATTTGGGTTCCTAAAGGAACCGTAAAGAATTTCATTCAACATTATAAGCAATTTAGATCGATTTTTGAGGTATCCAAGGTCAAATGGGTACATAAAAATTATCCTCTTTTGTAGAAACATATACCATCACAAGCTAGGAGCAAGAGATAGTACTTTGATAGTGGATGCTCAAGGCATATGACCGGAGATCCATCTCAATTCTTTAAGCTCACTAGCATAGACGAAGGATATATCACCTTTGGAGACAACAACAAGGGTAAAATCATTGACAAAGGAACCATAGGTAACAAATCCAACTTCTCTATTTATGATGTATTATTAGTTGATAGCTTAAAACATAACCTCTTGAGCATTGGTCAATTGTGTGATAAAGGATATATTGTTAAATTTGAATCTAATGCTTGTATTATTGAAAAACCATACAAAAACACATCTATGATTGTATCAAAACAAAATAACATATACATCATTGACATTAATGATCTTTACAATGAAATATGTTTTATGATTTTGAATGACAATACTTGGCTTTGGCATAAGAGATTAGGTTATGCTAGTATAAAACTAATCACTCAAATTTCATCTAAAGAACTTGTAAGAGGAATTCCTCATATCAAGTTTGTCAAAGATAATATGTGTGATTCTTGTCAATTAGGAAAACAAATAAAAAGTAGCTTCAAACCTAAGAATCAAATAAGTACCTCTAGACCTTTGCAATTGATCCATATGGACTTGTTCAGACCAATTTCTATATCAAGCCTAAAAGGTAGCAAATATGCTTTTATCATTGTAGATGATTATAGTAGATACATGTGGACTTATTTTTTGGCACACAAAAGTGAATGCTTTAGGTATTTCTCTTAGTTTTGTAAATATGTTCAAAATGAAAAGGGTTTTATGATTTCATCAATTCGAAGTGATCATAGTGGTGAATTTTCAAACCGTGATTTTTAAAAATTTTGTGAATCTAATGGATACAACCACAACTTCTCTACTCCAAGAAATCCTCAACAAAATGGTGTAGTAGAAAGAAAGAATAGAAATTTATAAGAAATGACAAGAACCATATTGAACGAATATAGCCTACCCAAATATTTTTGGGCCGAAGCCATAAACATGGCATGCTATGTCATGAATAGAGTTCTAGTAAGATCCTTACTCACCAAAACTCCTTATGAGCTGTGGAATAACAAAATACCCAATATTTCATATTTTAAATATTTTGGGTGTAAGTGTTTTATCTTGAATGAAAAAGATGCCATAGGAAAATTTAATGCTAAATCCGATGAAGTAATTTTTCTTGGCTATTCTTCTATTTCTAAAGCATTTCATATATTTAATAAAAGAACCTTGATTATAGAAGAATCCATTCATGTTGTTTTCAATGAGGTTTTCGAAATTAAGAAAAATGATTTTGATGATGATGTTAATTTTGATACTTTGAATTTAAATGAACCCCTTTTCCAACTAACAACTTGGATGCATCCACTTCCAAAACATCCTTACCCAAGGATTAGAAGTATGTAGATGCTCATCCTAAGGAGCTAATCATAGGAGACACATCTAAAGGGGTTCAAACACGTTCTTCTCTTAAAAATTTTTGTGTCAACGTCGCTTTTCTCTCCCAAATTGAACCTAAATATATTGACGAAGCCATAAAAGATGATTCATGGATTATCGCAATGCAAGATAAGTTAAATTAATTTGAGAGAAATGAGGTGTGGAAGCTTGTTCCTAGGCCAAATGATCATTTAGTTATTGGTACTAAATGGGTCTTTAGAAACAATCAAGATGAATCTGGCATCATGGTTAGAAACAAGGCTAGATTAGTGGCCAAAGGTTTTAACCAAGAAGAAGGTATCAATTACGAAGAAACTTTCGCTCTTGTGGCTCGATTAGAAGCCATAAGGATGCTCCTTGTCTATGCTAGTAGTAATAATTTTAAGTTGTTTCAAATGGATGTTAAAAGTACTTTTCTTAATAGCTTTATTTCTGAAGAAGTTTATGTTGAACAACCTTCCGGATTTGAGAATGATAGTTTCCCTAATCATGTGTTTAAACTAACTGAAACTCTTTATGGTTTAAAACAAGCCTCAAGGGCTTGGTATGAGAGACTTAGTTCATTTCTTATTAAAAATAATTTCTCTAAAGACAAGGTTGATACTACATTGTTTATCAAAAACTTTAAAAATAATTTTCTTATTATTCAAATTTATGTTTATGATATTATTTTTGGTTCTACGAATAAATCTCTTTGTGAATCATTTGCTAAAAGTATAAGTCTTGAATTTGAAATGAGTTTGATGGAGGAATTAACTTTCTTTTTGAGCTTACAAATCAAACAACTAAGTAATGGTATATTTCTTAGTCAAACAAAATATGCTTTAGATTTGCTAAAAAGGTTCAATATGGATAGCTCAAAAGCTATTAACACTCCCATGAGCACCTCCACTAAGTTAGAAATTGATAAAAGTAGAGAAAGCTTTGATAAAAAAACTTATAGGGGTATGATAGGAAGTCTACTATACCTCACCATAACAAGACCCGGATATCATGTTTAATATAGGTCTTTGTGCTAGGTTTCAATCTAACCTTAAGATATCTCATCTTAGAGCAGTTAAGAGAATACTTAGATATCTTAAAGGTACCACTAATCTATGATTATGGTATCCAAAATCTGAGAACTTTGAACTAATTGCATATGCTGATGCGGATTTTGTTGGATATAGATTAGATAGAAAAAGCACATCCGTAACATGTTAGTTTTTAGGACACACACTTGTTTTTGGTCATCCAAGAAACAAAACCCGGTTGCACTATCTACAACCGAAGCTGAGTACATTACAGCTAGTGCATGCTGTGCACAAGTTGTGTGGATGAAAAACACTTTAGAGGATTATATTTAATTCAAGTGATAATTAAAATGTGATAATTCAAGTGCAATATGTTTAACAAAGAATCTCATTCAATACTTTAGAACAAAACATATTGACATTAGGCATCACTTTATATGAGATCATGTCACTAATCATGATGTAATCCTAGAGTTTATTGATACAAAACATTAATTGGCCGATATTTTTACAAAACCTTTAAGTGGAGAATAATTTGATTTTATTAGAAGAGAATTATGAATGTTGATTTGTTCGAATGCATGAATTTGTTAAATTTCATTTTCGGACTTTCCTGATTCTTTGATCACTCACTTAAATTCTATGTTGAAAATTGTGTCTTAATGCTAAAAGTTTCTATGATCATGTAATATCATGTTTATCTTCATGATTGTGATTGAAAAGCTATGACAAAATATTGTTCGAATGCATGATTTTGTTGTATTTCTCTTCCGGACTTAATGTATTTCTTGAATGGAGCTTTCATGAGTCTATGCCATATCAAATTCATTTCATATCCGTGCTCCATCACTTAATATTTTTTTATACATGAAATTAATCGACAAATGCATCTCTCATGGATTTATCTCTTATGAATTTTTAAATTGAGAAATGGATTTAATATGATGATTCTTTTACATGAATTCCCTCCTGATGAAGGAAGAATTTTTTTTGAGATGAACACTTGCAAGGATTTAATTTCACATGAATATCTTGATCCTTGTGAAAAATGAAGTATGATTTAATGAAACTCTCTTATCATTTTTAACTTCATTCAAAGTTGGTTGTCAATACTTTTTCCTCCTTACTTTCCTCTTTCGTATGAATGCTTTTGAATGATATCATGTCATGAAGCTTGAAATATGATTGATATAAATTTCTTTACAAAGTTGAAATATGACATGAATTTTTTTTTATCACACTTGCATATATTGTTGAATCGTTCGCTTTTTGTTGATGACAAAGGGGGAGAAATTATACCAAAATGTGATAAATTGATAATAAATGTTTGTAATTTTTCACTTGAAATATTTGCATTATGATAAGATATCTAAAACTTAACTTATAATTTTGCAAATTAATATCTTGCCATAGAATAAATTACTATGATTGTTATCCTTCATATTTGAAATATAAGACTTGAAAATGGATATCATGCCTTGACATCATTTTCAGAATGTTACATCATTATAGGAATCATATTGTGTGTTGATAAGTTTAAATGAACTTAACTTATCAATATTTCTCTTGAATTCAAAAGCTTTGAATTCAAAAATGACTTTTCTCAAGTATGGCATATAGATAGGGGGAGTTAAGGTTAACTCCGTCATCAATTGATTGTCATCATAAAAAAGGAGAAGATTGTTGAATCTCGGATTTTGATGATGAAGTCAATTGTAAATTGTTTAATCTAATCTATATGTTGAGAAAAGTGTGCAGGATTAACTACGATGATAGTAAGATATGCAGTAGGTGTTGTGCTAGAGTCAAGATTAAGATCACGTTGGGAGTTCAAGAGTTCGTCGGAAGTCTAGACGTTCGTCGGAAGTTTTGCGGGAACCAACCAAGAAGTCCAGAAGCTTGCCATAGAAGCTTGTCGAAACTCACCAAGAAGATCGTTGCAAAGTCCAGGAGCTTGTCGAGAGTCTATCGGAGCATCGCTAAGAGTTCGTTGGATGTTCGCCGAAAGCTCGTCGGAAGAAGCAATTGATGCACCGGAACACAAATTGCAATAATCATATCTTAATTATTGTAGCTAGAGTATAAATTAAGTTATGATTAGGAGGTAATCCGACTAACTTAATTAGGGGCCAACTAGGCCCTAAGTTGGGCTGGTTTGGGTCGGATTCAAGGCCCAACCAGGACCCAGGATTCCTAACCGGCGGTGGCATCGCCATGGTCAGTAGTGGCACCCTTAGGAGACTCGGTCTCCCAGGAGTTCTGAGTGATGGTACCGCTCCTATCAGGCGATAGTACCACCGACAGTTATTACTACCCAGACTAAGCGGTAGTACCGCCCAATATCCAATGTCAGGTGGTAGTACCGCTAGTACCTTGGAAATTCGAGCTCTGTCAAGCGATATTACCACCCAGACTAAGCGGTAGTACCGCCCAATATCCAATGTCAGGTGGTAGTACCGCTAGTACCCTGGAAATCCGAGATTATACACTTTTAGACTCTAATTTTTAACTCATTGGGGCCTATAAAAACCTCACCCATTCCTGCATGAAAGGGCAATGAAATATTCAAATACTCTTAAGTCTTTGAGGCCTTAAAGTGTTGTAAAAGCTAGAGTTCTCCTCCTTCCTTTCTAAGTGTTGAGATCATTCAAGAGATGAGTGAAACTTGTAAGGGTTGTCTCCTTAACCCGGCAAAAGGAGAAAAGCTGTAAAAGGGTGGTTGGCCTTCGCCTATTGAAGGAAGGCCTCTAGTGAACACCGGTGACCTCGTCGAAGGAGGAAGCCAAAAGTGGATATAGGTCATGTTGACCGAACACTCTAAATCTGGTTTGCATTTCATTTTGAGCAATCTTCTTTAAACTGTAAATCATTTCATAGCAAAGTGCTTCTTCTCCTCATCTTGCTTTCACTACACTTATGCTCTCTTATGTTTCAAAGTTTTTATCTTTCCGAATCGATTCAAACATACGAAATATTTTCTGATTTTTATTTGCACTAATTCACCCCCCACTCATGATATTAGGCAATTCCAGCAAAGTCCGTGACAGTCCACTCATGATTCCTCCTCTATTGAGGCCACTAGCTTCTATTATTGATCTTCTTTCAATGGACAAAAATTAACTACCCTCTTACAACCCTTTTCTCGTTTCATAGGTTTAGCAGATAACCTTTACAACTCATTCACCCCTCCGTTAAACAAAAATCTAACTTAGGAGAAGAGGAGAGAAACTTTCACAAGATTATAATAGCGTTTTCATTCTCAGTTCTTGTGTAATTGAGTAGGGATGAGTGGAGTATTTATAGGCCCCAAATAGCTTCAAAAAGGAGAAAAAAATGTCTAATTCTAGGTTTTCGGGATACTGGTGGTATTACTACTAGTACTGGACAATACTATCGCTTGACAACCCTGCTCTAGTAGTACTATCGTCAGTCTGAGTGGTACAATTGCTTGATAGTGTAAAAGACTATGTCTGGGTAGTACCACGACCAATCTGGGTGATACTACCGCTAGTCTGGGTGGTACCACTTCCCAATCAATGCCTAGGACAGCGAGCTTCTAGAGGTTCCATCGCTAGACCCTATTACAAGTCAATGAATGGGCCAAATAACAGGCCAAATTCAACCTTAATTCAAACCCAAGTGACCCCTAATTGAGTTAGTAGGGTTACATCCAAAACTAATTCAAATTAAGACATAACTTCAACAATAAAGACTTAAACAATTACAAAACAATAAATATAAGTTATTCAGCTTGTCATTTATTTATCCGAACTCCCAGTGAACTTTTAGTGAATTTTGGACGCATCGATCAAACCTTCGACGTATCACCCGACCCATTGGCATGTTGACTCCTGCAACATCTTATCTTGGCACAACGTCCTGATGCCTGATCTCTAACTCCGGCCTAATGTCTAATTATTCTGCATTAATTATTTTGACTTTTCATGAAGTTAGTTCTATATTTTTTTTCAATACATAGATTAGATCGTAAATTCAATAATTAATTTCATTATCAAAATATAATTTCATTATCGCAGTGAGCAGTCATCCGCTATTGCACTACGAAGTAACCATGTTAGTGTCTACACGAGGCACTACTACCATTGTTGGACTCCTTGAAATGTCTAAGCTCCGTCCGCCATGACTCCTTTATCCGCCATCCGGTGCCTTTTCTCTGCAGATTCTTTCCATGGCTGACATCATGCGGTCGTCGGGTGAACCAACACCAGTGGCTTGCTTCCGTCCATTCTAGTAATATAGCATTGTTGCCCCTTGTTGTGCTATCGACGATAACCACTTTCACCATGCATCGTTGCCTAGCAATAGTGTCTCATGCTCCTGTCCATTGCCCTTAGAAGCCCTCTCACACTTAGTAGCAACACTTGCATAGTGCACAATGCAACCATCATCGCACTGTTCGACCTTATATGACCGTCGACCTGGACCAATAGCCTTGCAGCAGTATTTTCATTTATGAAAATAAACAGATCGTGTGAGGCAAACGTCACATGATCAGAACAAAAACATCTTCTCACAAATAAAAAATGATAACAATAACATATTTTATACGTCACATGATCAGAACAGAAACATCTTCTCGCAAATAAAAAATGATAACAATAACATATTTTATACGTCACATGATCAGAACAGAAACATCTTCTCGCAAACAAAAAATGATAACAATAACATATTTTATACGTCACATGATCAGAACAGAAACATCTTCTCGCAAATAAAAAATGATATCAATAACATGTTTTATACAAAATAGATCTAATGCACAAATATATCAAAAATAGATTTAATACATAAATAGATATAGTTTCTTTAATAATCTATGATAACTTAGATTTCTATGATATAACTTTGGTATCAATCATAATAAATAAAACTATTATATAAAAATTTAATGTTAGGATTGAAATCAAATATCACAAATCTGAGACAAAATATATATACCTTTTGAATATATATACCTTTTGAATATGATAATCAAAAGGATACATCGGATATCATGAAGTAACGCATGATGATCCGCGTACATTGTAAATCTACACAAGGAAGAAACCCTATCTTGACATCTATTGCTTTAAGTAATGAATTAAGAATAAACGGAGAAGAGAGAAAATCTATAATATTTCAACAATATTATATATTCATGTATCCACGTTGAGTCCTTACAAGGTTCGATCATTTTATAGATCAGAGCAAATGATCTAGGATAAATAAATAGAAGAGTCATTCCTATTAAAGTATCTCCTAAATAATTATTCTATAATTGAACTTCCTTATTATTAGTTGATAACTATACTTAGAATTCAATCATAATTTTAATATATTTTATCTAATTAAATAGGATCATATCAGCTAACAAATATATGAATGAGTCGTCGATGACTTAATCTTTGCTATTTAATTTGTTAATGTTTATTATGTACAAACTTCAGAGTATTAAGTATCTGACAAGTTTTAAAGTCACATGCTTTAGATTTATATTACTTCGGAACCTATACTAGAGGTCACTAACATGTGATTTCCTCCCATATAAACAATGGTCTTCCGAGTTGCGTTTAGACTATATTTGAGACTATGACCTATTGGTAAACAGAAGGGACTTGTCGTGTGCAAGTTGGCTTTCTTGACATGACAGATTAGCAATAATATTAGAGTAAGGTTGCTAGGAACGTCATGTATTTAAGATCAGATTTGGGGCAAAGGGAAGGAGATAATTATTGTTACGATTACAGTACTCTTACATATAACCATGCTTGAATAAGTTATCTATCGTGTTATATGTATATGCTATCTAATATAATAAGTACTTCGAATTTGAGATGATTTATTTTCCAATACGAATCTTGTCTATATGTTTATGTTCGAACTATTGCTTGGGAATTTGTATTGGATGGCTGGAACGTGGAGGATGTTCATGTTCTAGAGTTTAATTGTTGTACATGACCTACTAATGCCACTGCTTACCAACTGGCTTTGGAAGAGGTGTGTATCTACGCTTAAATTATGTTGTATACCTTTCTTGCCCCGTTCTGATCATAGCTCTTTATTAGCGCCAAAAGTTTCCATTTCTAACTCGAACATTAGTTGATACATGCTTCTAGTTGACAGTGTATATATTTTTTTATGATTGTTTATATATTTGTTACCACTTCTCTTCAACTTCTTTGACTACTGCTCCTCATGTATGGCACATTTTATTCTCATTTCCGTGAACTTGGTTTCTCCGTGGTTATGTGAGTCAAGTCACCAATTTGTTTTCTATCATTTAATGACGGTTTGTCATTTTAGGCGTGAGCTTGGTTTATTTTTAGGACCTTCCAACTCAATTCATGATTGAACCAAGATTTATTATACTTCACCAATTCTCGCATTTATTAATAATGAAAAAGAGACTAAGGATCTATGGTTGAAAATGATCGTTAATCTCGCATGATGAATTTAATCCGATTTAACTTATTTCCTGAATGAATGTTGTTGTTGAATATTTCTTTAAAATATTCAGTCTAATAATTTCTCTACATCTTAGCCTCATCATAGTAGATTCCACTCGAGTCGAGGATCTTACAAAAGTACATCAATAATATACTCGATAGGACCATTTTAATGATTAAGTCAATAAAAAATTAAAAGAATAACGAGTATAGTTCAAAAAATTCAAATGTGAGCACATAAATGTAGAGGTGCTCATTTTATAATTCTCAAATGGGTATCAATAAACAAATTTTTTTTTTTTTCATATGCTTATATGCCTGGTCTCATGTTATCGTCATACTAATTAGACCTCCTAAAATCAAATGGACAATATGTGTCGTATGAGTATATTTTGATTAAATATTATATGAAAGCTTTTTAAATATTCTATGGTATCAATAATGATCTTATATTATTTTCAATCATATAATGTGATGATGGCATATATCATCAATTGTTTCTCGATATACGTATGCTTCCTTCCATCCTACAGTAACTCACTCTTATATTTGTTTTAAAAGCATGATATTTTTGTTAGATTATGTGTCACTATTTAATTAAGAAAGATATATTATAGATATGATTGGATTCTGATTATGATTATTGGTCAATAGAAAAGAAGTTCAATTAAAGTAGGATTTCTTAGAATATAATCTTAATGGGAGGAACTCTAGGGACCCTTTGCTCTTGCCTATAAATAGATAGGACCTCTAGAGATTAAGTGTGCATCTGAGTAGTATCTCAACAATTAAGATATTAAGGTTTTTCTCTTAATCTCCCTCTCCCCTAATTCCCTAATCCATCAATTTAGGTGATTCTATGAAAAGATAGGAAGAGAGGAGAAAGGATCTAGTTTCGTTTTGTAGATTGACAGCGATCTTGGATTAAAGATGATGCCCTACAGATCAAACCGATATCTTTGAACAGATGACATCAGAAGGTATGCATCGTTAATTAGATCCAAGTATTTGATTTCAATCCTGGTATAAAGGTTTTATGTTTACATATTTTATGTTTACAATTGGTATCAGAGCTAGGTTCTTGAGATCAATAACATTAGATCTATTATTTTATTTATGATGCATGATTGATCCCTTTTCTCTGATGTTTGACCTTGCTGTAAATCTATTGATGGTAAAGTTGTGTTGGGCAACGTGCTTGTCGTAGTGAAGCAAGCGATAGTCATACGCAGGCATCACAATGCCCATATGATGGCCGACCGCACACGGCCAGAACCCATCCATGCGACGATTGGCCATTTATGGTTATTATATTGTATATCTATAAGAATTATATTATGATATATGAATCAGAATGGATCCCTTATTATTGTCATATGTCATGAAAAGTAATGGTTCTTAAAAGGAATATGATGCAATAAAAGAATAGTTAAAATTAATAACCAAAATAGTGTCTGATAAATTTATCGAATTATCCAATAATTATAAATAAGTCTATTATATAAATGCGACTCAAAGGAGTCGAATGATATAATAGACAGATTTGTGGTTAAAAGTTTTACTCATAAAGAATGTATCGACAATAACAAGATTTTTAATGAACTCATTAAGAATCATGACATTAGAGATTCGTTATGAGTTTGAGTTATATCATAATGATATGAAAACATTTTTAAAAGATCTAGTTTTATATGGGTTACTCTAAATGATTTACAAAGAAAATAAAAGAAATATAAAGTTTGGTATGTAAATTCAGGAATCCATTTATGACCTTAAACAAGCTTCAAAATAATGATATATAAAGGTTCTTGATATCATTATTTTTATATTTAAGGTAAAACTATTGATCAGTATTTATATCAATGGGAGCAAGTTTATTATTTTGGTCTTGTATATGAATAATATTTTGCCTTACCAATAGTGATCTTGATTTATTATACTAAATCAAGAAATTTATCAGTAAGAGTTTTAAAACGATTGATATGAATGAGACATCTTATATTATTAACATTTAGTAATTCAAGGATAGACCTCAATAATTATGAAGATTATCTTAGAAAGAATATATCAACCGAATCTTGAAAAGATTTAAAATACAACTTTGTTCAGTAAATTATAAAAGCAAAATTTTAGTCAATAGTAAATGCTTGAAAATAAGTTGAAAAGAATCAGATTAAGAAGATATTTTCTATATATGCGTAGTTGGAAGTCTATGTTCAAGCCTGTGTTAGAAAAGATATCAATTTTTATAATTAAAATATTGAGTATATATTGGAGTTATCCAGAAGTAAAAACACTAAAGGACTACAGAGAAAATAATAAGATATCCGGAAGGGATAAATGATTATATGCTCACATGTATAAAATTATACCAGCTTGAAATAATGGTATTTTTCAGATGCTGATTGTATAAATTACCTCGATAATAGGAAGTCCACTTTATAGTTAATATCTATATCAATTAGAGGGGTAATTTATTATTATTAATAATAGAAGTTGATTTTGTGGCATGCTTTGAGGCCACTAATCAATTTTTTTACTATAAATTTTTTTTATCTCAGGACTTGGTGTAGTCAGACTCAATTATCAAGTCGTTGAAGATATTTTATGATATTACAATAGTTTTCTTCTCTAAGAATGACAAGTACTATTGCATCTATATACATTATGGTATAAAGTACTTGATGGTTAGAGAAGATGAGTTCAGAAACATCCAATGTCAATTAATTACTTAAGTTCCACTGTATTGATTGCTAATCCATTCATTTAGGACTTACAGCCTAAAGTATTTTAAAAGAACATGTTCTTATTATTGGGTTTTGAGCAACCCATAAAGGATATAGTGATACATGTTTGAGTGTATACTATAATTGACATTCTTGCTTATGTACTTAAAGTTATTTTTTCTATTATACTGTTCACAATTATATATATATATATTATGGTTGAATGTGATGATAGGATTGTCTTGACAAGACAAATTATAGGGGTCATTTTGGACTACATTAGGAAATGCTAACAATATTGTGGTACATAAAAGGAAGTATGACACTGATGACATACAACCGCTATGACTCATATTATTAGTTAGACTTAATATAATATTATTATTATAATTATTAAACTTATTAGCCTATTTTAAAATACGCGTGTATGTATATAGTTTTTCTAAAATTTCAGAATCCAATTAGGTCAAATTATTTTTTTATAAAAATTATTTATTTATTTTTTATTTTAAATCCTTTTGTATCATACAAATTAATGGCCAAGTAGGAGAATGTTAGATTATGTGATTCTATTTAATTAAGTAAGATATATTATTGATACAATTGGATTCTAATTATGGTTATTGGCCAATAAAAAAGAAGTTCAGTTAAAGTATGATTCCTTATGAGATAACCTTGATAGGAGGAACTCTCCTAATAACTTATCCTAGATCCTCTGCTCTTGCCTATAAATAGACAGAACCTAAGAGCTAAGTGTGCATTTGAGTAACATCTCAACAATTGAGAGATTAAGGTTTTTCTCTCATCTCCCTCTTCCCTAATCCCCTAATCTATCAATTTATGTAAGATAGGAAGAGAGGAGAAAGGATCAGGTTTAGCTTTGTAGATTGACAGTGATCTTGGATTAAAGACGATGCCATGCAGATCAAACAAAAATCTATGAACAGATGACATCAGTAGATACGCATCGTTAATTAGATCTAAGTATTTAATTTCAATCCTAACATAAAGGTTATTTCCGCATTATAGTATGATTATAAATTTTATGCTTATAATTTCTTCTATTTTTACATGATTTTTCTCCTCTCGCAGCGAGATCGTGGTTGATCATGAACACAGCAGTTATCCTAATTCAGTTAAGGACCACCATCTACTTGTTTATCTTCATGTGACGAATGTATATGATCTTGACATGATACTTGAGACAGATATATTGTTGTTATTTGTGGCATCCCATTTTACTTTTATAGATTACCCTGAGCAGGTATACTTAAATGCTTACAAGAGAAGAATTTAGTGTTCTATTTACTCGCTTTGTGTCGTCTAATCTCTTTCTTTTGGACCCATCGACTATGTAAAACTACTGGCTTTCATGCATATGTTGCTTCATTGCGTGATCCTAACCACGACCAACTCAAGCTTAGTGATGTGCCCATTAGGCGGACTGAGGTTAGCTCTGTGTTCTTCACGCCAAGGATAATGTTTCAGTCCAATTCCAATATATACATCTCAATCCAACCTACTTGTGGAAGGGCGAGCACCACATCTCCACCACATATGCATTAATCGAGCATCATAGCTCGAAATGGGCACCATAACGTCGGATCGTGCACATAATTGCTTGTACATTACAAACAAACGGTAGCGGCACATAATTCCTCATGTAGTAGCATTCTCTCCGATGACTGTTCTCAGACACCAATTTGACCGGGCCACGAGCGGCACCAACACGTTTGAGTTCAGCAACTAATTAGCACCACGTGCAGTGTCGCCACGTCGTCACGCTCTCCGGCTTTATATAGCTAATAATCTCGGACAACCTCGTCCTTCGTCAATTGGCACGTGCACTTTAATATGTGGTTGCACTCACTACGATCTATCGAAAGTAGCTGGACTTAACGCGGTAAAGAAACGTCTGGTCAATCTATCAACGCTTACCCTTCAATGACAACCCTTCTACGGTTAAACGATGGTCCGAGTGGGCTCCATCACTGAATCCAATCAAAATGGCAGGGTAGCTCGCCGGTGAACGAGGGTCGCACAACGAATGAAAAGATCTAGACCGTTGATTCCTTGTCAATACTTGCACAAAGCGAGTACTTAGTATAACTCTGAGAACTCACAAGGAGCCTGCGCTGCACGCACGCGCTGGCGGAATCAAATCACCGTCTCTTCGGTTCCCATCCTTTTTAACCCTCATTCTGTACTCGTTCCTCGAGATGGCGGCCAAGGCGGAGGACGCGCCGGCGCTCCCCGCCGCCGCTCCTGTCGACCCCTCGGATCCCGGCGCAGATCCGGCGTTGCGGCGCATCCTCGTTGACAAGGGGAGGGGGGAGGAGGAGGAAGAAGAAGAAGAAGAAGAGGACGGGATGGAGGAGACCAAGGAGAGAGAAGCCCGACCTCGAGAACCGAAGCGGCGGCGGACGTGCCCGGCGGCTCTGGAGACGACGTGCTCGTCTCTGGCGGCGAAGGAGGGGGAAGGCGACGAATCGAGCCGAGCGGGACGGGGGGAGTTCTCATTCTCGTTCGACACGAGGGGGCTGCCGCCGGTCGAGACGACGCCGAAGTTCGGGTTTTTCCGCTTCCCAGTGGCGGATCTGGGGCTGGGTGGGGCGGCGGAGGAGGAGAGGGCGGATTCGGGGGGAGCGGAAGAAGGGGAACGTGTTACGGATGAGGGCAAAATTGGGGATTAGAGAAGAATTTGATGGCCGGTTTCTTTTTAGACATCTTTCGATCCATTTGGAGGTGATCTGTGCAAATTCCAATTTCGCCTCGCGCTCTCTTCCTCTCTCTCTCTCTCTCTCTCTCGCGCGCGCGCGCCTCTCTTCTGGTTTCTGTTGTAAGCTGAATGAAGTGATGAATAAAGTGAATTATCCCTGTTTCGTTCAAGTGTTTCTAATTGTTGTTGGTTCCAGGTGGGCATAGATCAGATGTGTAGTTCTTGTCGACTGCGATGCTGATAGTTCGGGGATTAGCTCCGTGCTAAAGCAACGAGATAAACTTTAACCATCTTTTTTCTTTCTTTTTTGATGTTGAAATAGTGCTTCATTACCATCAAAATATCGTTAAAGTACAGATAAGAAACTATAAAACAATTAGTTTCTCAGCGGGAGTACGCAGTGGTTGTTAGATATATTATTTAAATTTGATTAGGATTAATTAGAATTTTATTTTAATTGGGAGTTAATAATTGATTACGAGTATGACGTGATTGGTTTAAGCCTGTAAATTGGGTTCATCGCATTGTATTCACAGTAGCCCTAGCAGAAACAAAGAGAAGAGCAATGTCGTTGTCTGTTGCCTTCGCTGCCTAACAAAGAGGTGTTACTGAATATCTTGAAGTTTGTAAGAGGGTTCGTGAGTAATTTTTGTTTTCTCTAATTTTTCCTCCTCTATACATGTGTGTTTTATTCTATCATTTTTTAGTTCAATCCAATTTAAAAAGATCTATCCTTATGCTCTATGGTATGAGCCATGGCTTTGCACCGCAGTTGAAATATTTAGGTTCGAGGTTGATGGGTAAGAATGACGTGATAAGTGAGTAGGTGTCACTTATAAACACACGTGGTATTATAATCAGTAGGTGGTGATCGATTCGAGGGTTACCTGAGTCATTGGATCCATGGAAGCGTGGAGTCGATTGTAATATGTCCAATCAATTGAAGATCCGAACCACCCAATCAATATGTTCAAACATGTCAAAGTTGGATCAGATGCTAAGTGTCCGACCAAGTAAGCTCACTTAGTCAGCTCACCTATGTGTTATGGGCGTTGGACGTGCTGAACAAGACGCTACTCCAACGCTCGGGTCACAAGCCATTCCCCATTTTTCATCGATAATCTAAGAAATTACTATCATCTAGCTACCTAGGATCCCTAGGTGCGCTCCCAAAAGAACTAAACTTCTACTTACTTCGACTAGTCCAATAGTCTAACTACTTCAAGCATAAAGAGCATTGAATTGACTGTCAAAGGAGTTATGGTTAGGATCGCTCCTCTAACTTAGTTTTGTAGGAACTTAGTCTTGCAAGGACTGATTTGGAGGGAGATCATCTAAACAGGGTCATGGTTGAATTTGATTTTTGAATAACTAAAATTTAACTTATCAAATTTAGAGGTTGATTGGTCATCCAATATTGAAATCCAGTAATAATGTCCTTTGCGACTCCTGCTATAGTAAGAACTATCAATTGCTTGAGAGGATATGGGGATTTTCAAACCCCTTTGACATTAACTCAGTGGTGAAGGTGGGGACAACGATGCGACAACTACTAAACGCTTACTCGGACACACCTTTACGATAGCCATATTGTCAGAGACTTAGTTTGAATTGCACATGCTAAACTTGCTAGGACACACCTTTGTGATAGATATTAACTCAATTGAAAAGCAAACATGCTAAACTTGCACATCTCTAAAACATGCTAGTTTGCACATTCTAAAATGATGTAAAACTTGCTACCTTACTGGCTTGCATTCTTCAAAATTTTCTAGTTGCATTTTTCTCCTTTTTGTTGATGACAAAGGAGAAGTTATGATGATGATATAAGATTATGAATGAAATACTCATGATATTATGATGATATATACAATGAGAAGTTATGATGATCATATATAGTAGGATGTAATATACTTTGATTGATACCATGATAATTTGAAATATACATCAAGATTTAGAATGATGTATGCAATAATGTGAATCATGATTAAAATTGCTTTGATTTGAATTCAATTTGAATTCAAGGTTCATTTCAATATGACATATTGATAGGGGGAGTTTAGTTTAAACTCCATCATCAATTGGTTGTCATCATCAAAAAGAGGGAAATTGTTGAATCTCAAATTTTGATGATGAAATCAATTGATGAAGTTAAGATCTAATATGCATTTTGAGTGACGTAGGATTAACTTTGATCAAAAAAGGTAAATCAATTAAAGTAGAAGGAATAGGACATTGGGCCAGAGTGAAATATGTCAAGAGATTGGACATCAAGCTAGAGAATCGATCGACATACCAATAGAAGGACTTATGCTATGAGTTCAGACTTCAAGCCGAAGGATCGGACATTACGCTAAGGAGATCAGAAATTGCGAGAGTTAACATACTAATTGGGCAATACGCCAAAAGAGATGATGATGCGCCAAAGGATTGGACGAAATGTCGGATGAACTAATGACATATTGGACAAAATAGGATTTATGCTTATAAGGGAATCGACTTTTCGCTGCTTGGCACAACTCTCAAATCTCTGATGAACTTCTTCATCTAGACTCCCTCATTTGCTGCCTCTCCTATAGTAATATACTCTACCTCTATGGTCGAGTTATTAGTAGTATCTTGCTTAGAACTCTTTCAGTATACTGCTTCTCCATTCAAGGTGTACACATACCCCGAATTTGACTTGCTATCATCAACATCGGACTAGAAACTTGAGTTCGTGTAGCCTTCAACCCTGAGGCTTCTACCTACATATACCAATAATAGATCCTTAGTCCTTTATAAGTACTTAAGGATATACTTTATTGCTTTCCAATGCTCCAAGCTTGGATTTGCCTGATACTTGCTCGCGACACTCAAAGCATGTACTATATCTGGCTCGGTATATAGCACGACATACATGATAGGCCCTATCGCTGAGGCATAGTGTATCATATCCATGTTCGTCATTTCTTTAAGAGTCTTTGGAGACATACTCCTAGAAAGTGATATCCCATGCCTCATCGGTATGATACCACTCTTGGAATTTTCTATGCTAAACCTTTTGATAATGGTGCCTATGTATCTGGATTGGGACAAGTCAAGCGTCCTCTAGGATCTATCTCTATAGATCTGAATCCCCAAGATATAGGATGTATCCCCTAAGTCTTTTATGGAGAAGTGTCTAGATAACTATGTCTTTACCGTGGATAGTATTCCTATATAATTCCCAATGATCAAGATGTCATCCACATATGATACCAAGAAGGTGATAGCACTCTCACTTTCCATCCTATACACACAAGGCTCATTTTCATTCTTAACAAAGTTATAAGATTTGATCACCTTATCAAATCTTATGTTCCAACTTTGAGAAGCTTGTTTCAGTCCATAAATAGACCTAAGCAACCCTATACACCCTATCTGGGCAGTCCTTTGACATGAATCCCTCTGGCTGCATCATGTACACCTCCTCTTTGAGGTTGTCATTGACTAATATAGTTTTCACATCCATTTTCTAGATCTTATAGTCATTGTGTGTTGCAATAGTCAATAGAATTCAAATGGATTTTAACATGGCTATGGGTGAGAAGGTTTCGTCATAGTCAACACCTTGCCTTTGATGATACCCCTTAGCCACTAGCTTTGCTTTATAGGTCTCTACATTTCCATCTACTCTGATTTTCTTCTTGAAGATCCATTTGCAACCAATGTGTACAATACCTTTAGGGGCATCAATTAGGTTCCAAATCTTGTTAGAGTATATGGAATCCATCTTAGAATTCATGGCTTCTTTCCACTTCCTGAAGTCTATACTCGTAATAGCCTCCTTGTAGGTTTGAGGATTAATATCCTCAACATCCTACCCTCTAATATGTCTCACATATCTCTCAAGAGGATGGGATAATCTACCGGACCTACGTAAAGTCGGAACATGTATGCCAGGTACTTGAACAAACTCGGGTTGTGGAGTGGTGCTTAAGCTAGGTTCTCCAACCTCGCTCAACTCTATCATGCTCCCACTATCTCCACCAAGAATGTGTTCCTTCTCAAGGAACACTGTTCTCTTGGCTACAAAAACCTTTTGGTCCTCGAGATGATAGAAATAATACCCACAAGTTTCATTAGGGTATCCCACGAACTTGCATCGCTTTGTCCTTGATTCCAACTTATCGGGGTTGTGTCCTTTAATGTCGGCAGGGTAGCCCCAAATCTTAACAACCTTAAGATCGGGCTTTTTCCCTTTTGATATCTCATATGGTGTAGACACTACTGACTTAGTTAGAACTCTGTTCAAAAGGTAAGTTGCAGTCTCTAGGGTGCATCTCTAAAATAAGATGGGTAGGTCGGTGAAGCTCATCATGAAACACACAATATCTAATAGTGTATGATTCCTCCTTTCAGATACACCATTGAGTTTAGGTGTATAAGGAGGTGTCCATTGGGATAGAATCCCATGGTCCTTGAGGAATTGGGTAAATTTTGTACTCAAGGCCTCAGACTTGCACTTCATCAAGTACACATGTCCATACCTTGAGAAATTATCAGTAAAAGTAATAAAGTATAATTAACTACTTATGGCATGAGTTGACATGGGTTCACATACATCACTATGTATGAGTTCCAGCAGCTCAATGGCTTTCTCTCTAGTTCCACTAAAAGGAGAGTTGGTTAGTTTTTCACGAAGGCAAAACTCGCAAGTTGCATATGACTCATAGTTGAATGGATCTAGATATTCATCATTTAGTAACTTTTGAATCCTTCCCTCATAAAAGTTGTTGGGAAATCATGGGGGCGACATCATATGCGCAGCGGAAGAACAAGAAAACAAAAATCCCCGATTCCCAAAAAGATGTTCGCTGTAGATAAGAAGATTGGAAAAAAAAAAAATCCAAAAAACACAAAACTGCGTATAGAGATTGTGTTACCTAGGGAGATCGTATATCCCCTGTTTCCTTGCAGATCCTTAGGAGAGGGTGAAGGAGGTCAAGCGTCGTCCTCCTCTCTAGTGGTGATCCACACAGCAGGGGTTGCGACGACCCTCCCTCAAAACTCCAGGGGCCTCGAGGGTGGAGAGGGGAGAGGAGAATAGGAAGGGCAAGTAAAGACTCTAGCCTATGAGACTGTGAATCCCTCCTATTTATAAAGATCCCGTGTCAAACCCTAATGGGTCCTTTCCCTAGTAGGTATTGGATGCATCCAATAAGACAAGGGCTCCGGTCGGATATCTCATATCAGAACCTCTACTCATCGCAATGCCTACCATATGTGTGTGACCCTCTAGGCCCAATATCGAGCTGGCCATGAGTCATACCTGTCGAGAACTCCTTTTAACTTGGGTGAATTATTATCTCTGTAATAATTCACTCGACTCATCGACGGACGATACTAGGCCACTACTGGCCGTGGTCCCCAGACGATCAGGGGAATCCAATCCATTGGACCCGTCTGTCCTCGTTACCATGTACCTATAGTCCCTCATCCATCTAATATCCCGAGACCGTATATCGAGCATGGTGTTGTCGGACCCATACGGTTTACGCTTTCGAAGTCTCGCTCTAATCCGGATTCTCCCGGAGAACTCTTTTTCTCTCAACCCGAATGACTACGGCTGGGGATTTGTCCGAGCAAGAACACATGGGATATTCCTCTCATGACGCCGAGAGTGGATGATCATCTATCGACACTCAATAGCCCTCGTGGGTCGACTACCACTCCCAATGACCGGTTGTACTAGATGCGGGGACGACCAAACCTATAAGTCGGTATCAAAGAGTGGAGCACTCATACAGACATCCTTGGTGTCTCAAGTCTAAGGACCGAGATACACCACTAGGACTACTGGAATCGGTTCCGACAATAAGGCATCATCAACCATCCGGCATTCCGTAAGCGGATCAATCAATGAACTCATTCTCCAATGAGCACTGCATCTTGTATCCCTAGTGTCCCTAAACGAGCAACTATGAGATTTGCATCCATCATATGGACGGAATATATCTGACACCGATCTATCCGGTTATCACGATGTCCCTCTCGGTAACCTATGGACAGGGATTATTTAGGATATGTGTTTAAAGGTGAATCGATCTCATTATCGTGATCTCATCACGATCGATTCCCATTGCACAAAATCAAGGACATCACAATATATATATATATATATATGCATTTATGCAATAGTTATAAAGTGATATACGCCAAAATATAATAAGCAAAAGATTCTCGTATCAAGTCACACGTGCCATCACTCATGTGATTGGCTTCATTGGCACCTATGACTAGCAATCTCCCACTTGACCTAAAAGCCAATCATATATATGTCCGATCTCCATCGGACTCTGTGGACGCTCAAAGACAAAATGAGACAACGACTTTTGTCGGTGGATCTGCAATGTTATCTTCGGATGGAACTCTTTCCTTTGCTACATCTCCTCGGGTCACGATCTCTCCGATAAACTTTGGAACCTCCTCGAACACCGATGAGACCCGGGTTCCCTTATTTGAGTAATCACCCATAGTTTGCGCAATATAAGGAAGTCGACTTATCGCTATCTCAGATCGACTCCCAAATCTGTGATGAACTTCTTCACCCGGACTCCCTCCTTTGCTGCATCTCGATGCAGCAATGTACTCGATCTCGTGGTCGAGTCGGTGGTGGTATCTTGCTTGGAACTCTTCAACTGCTTGCTCCTCCATTCAAGGTGTACACATACCCGAATTCGACTTGCTATCATCGACATCGGACTGAAAACTTGAGTCGGTGTAGCCTTCAACCTTAAGGCTATTACCTCCATATACTAGTAAAAGATCCTTAGTCCTTCTCAAGTACTTAAGGATACACTTTCTTGTTTTCCAGTGCTCCAAGCACGGATCCGCCGATACCGCTCGTGACATTGAGCATGCGCTATATCGGGCCTAGTACATAGCATGACATACATGATAGACCCTATTGCTGAGGCATAAGGTATCATATCCATGTTAGCCCTTTCTTCTCGGAGTCTTTGGGGACATACTGTAGAAAGTGATATCCCATGTGTCTCATCGGTATGAGACTTCTCTTGGAATTTTTCATGCCAAACCTTTTTGACAATGGTTTCTATGTACCTGGACTAGGACAAGCCAAGCATCCTCTTGGATCTATCTCTATAGATTCTAATCCCAAAATATAGGATGCTTCCCCTAAGTCCTTCATGGAGAAGTGTCTAGATAACCAAGCCTTTTTTGTGGATAGCATTCCTAACGTCATTCCCAATGATCAGGATGTCATCCACATATAACACCTAAAAAGGTGATAGCTCCCCACTTACCTTTCTGTATACACAAGGCTCATCTTCGTTCTTACTTGAAGTCATAAGACCTGATTGCCTCATCAAATCTTATGTTCCAACTTAGGAAGCTTGCTTTTAGTCCATAAATGGATCTAAGCAACCTACACACCTTATCTGGGCAGTTCTTGGACACGAATCCCTCAGGTTGTATCATATACACCTCCTCCTCGAGGTTCCCGTTGAGGGAATACGGTTTTCACATCCATCGCGGATCTCATAATCATAGTGTCTTTGTAATAGCCAATAGAATTCTGATGGATTTTAGCATTGCTACGGGTGAGAAAGTTTTGTCGTGGTCAACACCTTGCCTTTGACGATACCCCTTAGCCACTAGCCTTGCTTTTATAGGTCTCTACCTTTCCATCTACTCCGATCTTTTTCTTAAAGATCCACTTGCAACCGATGGGTACAATACCTTCTAAGCATCAACTAGGTTCCAAACCTTATTGGAGTACATAGAATCCATCTCAAAATTCATGGCTTTTTTCCACTTCTCGGAGTCTATACTCATAATAGCCTCCTCGTAGGTCCGAGGATCAATATCCTCTACATCCTCTGCTCTAATATGTCCCACATATCTCTCGGGAGGATGGGATACTCTATCGAGACCTGCGTAAAGTTGATACTTGTGTATTAAAATTTTGAGCGGACTAGGGTCAGTAGAGTGGTGCTTGAGCTTGGTTCTCCAACCTCGCTCAATTCTATCATTCTCCCACTGTCTCCGTTAAGAATGTGTTCCTTCTCAAGGAACACTGCTCTCTTAGCTACAAAGACCTTTTGATCGTCGAGATGATAGAAATAATACCCACAAGTTTCCTTGGGGTATCCTACAAATTTGCATCGCTCTGTCCTTGATTCTAACTTATCGGGGTTGTGTCTTCTAACATGGGCAGGGTAGCCCCAGATCTTAACAACCTTAAGATCAGGCTTCTTCCCTTTCCATATCTCATATGGTGTAGACACTACCGACTTAGTTGGAACTCTGTTCAGAAGGTAAGCTGCGGTTTCTAGGGCATATCCCCAGAATGAGATGGGTAGGTCGTAAACTCATCATGGACCGTACCATATCTAATAATGTACGATTTCTCCTTTCGGAGAGACACCATTGAGTGAGGTGTATAAGGAGGTGTCCATTGGGATAATATCCCATGGTCCTTGAGGAATTGAGTAAACTCTGTACTTAAGTATTCACCTCCTCGATCGATCGATCGAAGAGTTTTGATACTCTTTCGGTCACGGTTCTCCACCTCATTCTTATACTCTCTGAATTTCTCAAAGGCCTCGGACTTGTACTTCATTAAGTACACATATCCATACCTTGAGAAATCATCGTGTAAATGTAATGAAGTAGGAGTAACCTCCAATGGCATGAGTTGACATGGGTCCACATACATCACTATGTATGAGTTCCAACAACTCATTGGCTCTCTCTCCAGTTCTACTAAATGGAGATTTGGTCAGTTTTCCACGAATGCAAGGCTCACAAGTTGTATATGACATATAGTCGAATGGATCTAGATATCCATCATTTAGCAACTTTTGAATCCTTCTTTCATGGATATGACCTAGCCTACAATGCCACAGGTATGCACTGTTCAACTCATCTCGTTTCCTTTTGGACATATTTACATTCATGATATGTGGAGTGGTGTCTAACATAAATAAACCATTATGCAATGTTCCTTTCGCGATGATCTTATCATCTAATAATATCGAACAATCATTGTTCTCAAAAACAAATTTATATCCACTAACTGTTAAACATGAAATGGAGATAATGTTTTTGATAATAAAAGGAACAAAATAACATGCATCTAATGCAATAAAAGCTCCACTAGGCAGATGTAGGGCGACCTCGCCAACAGCTAATACAGCAACTTTTGCTCCATTACCCATCTTGAGGTCCATCTAAGCCTCTCAGTAGTCTCCCTAGGCCTTGCCGAACTGCAACGAATTGCATATATGATAAGCACTACTGGGTATCCTATACCCATGTGTTATCATAAGAGTCGACAAATGGAGACTGATCATGAATGTACCCAAGCTTCATCTTTTTTTGTTTAGCCCTTTTACGCAAGGTACTCTTTGCAGTTTCTCTTCCAATGCCCATCTTTACCACGGTGGAAGTATTGGCCTTTGTCTTTTCTTTGGGTCTTTCTTAGCAACCTTTGCTTTACCTTGTTTGCCCTTGCCCTTTCCTTCTTAAGGGACCTATCTGCTTTTCCTTTTCTTTTTTCGGGTCTCACTAGTGTGAGAACTGGCTTCTCTTTCTTAATAGTACTCTCTACCTCCCTCAACATATTGAGGAGCTCTAGGAGAGTCACCTAAAAGCTTGTTCATATTAAAATTCATTATGAACTGTGAAAAGGAATCGGTAGGGATGAAGCACAATGTCCACACACAAGTTATCCTCTAGGACCATTCCTAGACCTGTGAGTTTCTCTATCCACTCAATCATCTTTAGGACATGGTTCTGAACCGGTGTCCCCTCCGGTCATCCTAGCGGAAAAGGCTCTTGGATATCTCATATCGTTGAGTCCTTCCCTGTTCCTCAAACAATTTTTAGGACATGTAGGAGAATGGATCGGCATCCATCTTTTCATGTTGTCTCTGTAACTCTGGAGTCATAGAGCCCAACATATAGCAGTGAGCAAGAGTGGAGTCATCAATGTACTTCACGTAGCGAGCGATCTCATCCTCGCTTGCCCATTCTTCAGGCGTAGGCATCACTGTATCAAGGACATACACGATTTTCTCCGCTGTGAGAACAATTCTCAAGTTACGGAGCCAATCTGTATAATTTGGACCAGTAAGGCGGTTGACATCAAGTATGCCACGTAAGGGATTTGAAAGCGACATTTTCTGAAAATAAAGATGTAGCAGAAATGAATAACATGCAGATTTTGCAAGAAATAAACTATCAAGATATGAACTTCTATCTTAATATGCTCCCACTATTTTACTAACGAGTCACGCGACACCCTCAGCACGTGAAACGGAAGTCTCCAGCAGACTTCTAGTGGGGATCAGGATCCAATCAGCGTCTTAGAGTAACCTCGAGGGACTCGACCAATCACACTAAGCCTAAAAGGTTGGCAACTCTTGCCGATCACAACTCCTTGTGATTCCCGTCCTGTTCGGCCTCCGAATCACCATGGCCTCGAGGGACTCGACCAACCATGATGCTCGGTTAAGTCAACACCTTCGTTATAAGATGAGTCTGATTTAATGATATATCCTCGAGGGACTCGACCAAGCATACCATGTCCTCAGGTCACCGGTGACATCTCTATGTCGTAAGCAAGATAGCGAATCGCGATATAGGTGAGTCTCGAGGGACTCGACCAACTCAACCTACACCAGGAATCGGTTCCTACTCATAACGATGGAAGGCCACATGGGTCAATCTAATTACCTCACGTTTACCGACTTAATATTATCGAGAGATGTTTCTATAATTTGGTCTCATAATATGACATGTCACACATATACATATTTAATATATATCTACATCGCATGCAAATATATATACATATCTAGTATGTGTATAAGCAATCACATCAGATGATCATGGACCACAACCTAATATGATTAGGCCCGAGCCAGTAGGCCTAATCACTCACATCAAGATCTATGTGTGCAACGGTGCATCTCCATGCCCTGTGATCGTCCATCTCGTCCTCGTCGGTTCCGTCGACATCTCGATGCATCTTCATGCATCACGATCGTCCGTCTCGTGGGTCTCGCTATCGCATCCACGCTCCCGCTGCGCCTCCTCATGTGATTACAACTTAATCATAGGCACGCAGGCCCGACAATAAACGAGAAATATAATGGAGGTTCGCAGACCTCAATAATAATAATCACAAGTACACACATCACACGGTCCATGATCATCCGTCCACACATCATACATCACATGTATAAATAATCATCATCATGTAGGACTACTAGATAATAATAATAAATAATAATCAACTAAACCTTTTAATTAATTAATATTTTTCTGAAATCAGGGACATGTAGGGAATTTTTTAATTCCTAAGGGTATTTTCGTAATTTGGATAAAAGACAGAAATTGGAATTTCTCAAATTTCGAGGGGCAAAATTGTCTTTTTTCCAGAAAACCCTAATTTCCTCTGTTGCTGCCGCCGCCGCCGCCGCCACCCTGGCGGCGGGGCACTGTCGGGCAGCGAGGCATGGCCCTCGCCCTCGCCTCGGCGGCTGCGCCCATTGGCGACGTCATTGCGGGTGGTGGGCCTCCCGGCGCCCGCTGCCTCAGGCGGCGGTGCTGTCTGGCCACCAGCCGGCCATATTGGGGGTTTTTCGCCATGGGACCGGCCGGCGTACGTTGCGGCGGCCTCAGCGGCGACAAGCGCCACGCTGCGGTGCCTCTGCCTGTGGGCTGCCAGCCCGCCGGCGGCAAGCCTGCCATAAGCAGACCGCCCACGGTTGTTGCAGAGGCACAGCGCTTGCGCTGTTCCTTTCGGCTGCGCTGCATGCATGCACGAGATCGAGGGGGCAGCTATTCTCGCCCTTTCGCTTTTTGCGTCAATGATTTTGACGTCAAAATTCTTCCTAAACACAACACACGTAGTTTAAACCAATCATTCGCACGAACAACCTGGCTCGATACCCATTGTTGGGAAATCAAGGCGACATCATATCGCAATGGAAGAACAAGAAAACAAAATCCCCGATTCCAAAAAAAGATGTTCGTGTAGATGCGAATATTGGTGCGCTAAAAATCCATAAAACACAAAACTGCGTATAGAGATTGTGTTACCTAGGAGATCAGATATCCCTGTTTCCTTGCAGATCCTTAGGAGAGGGTGAAGGAGGTCAAGCGTCCTCCTCTCTAGCGGTGATCCACACAGCCGGGGGTTGCGACGACCCTCCTCAAAACTCCGGGCCCTCGAGGTGGAGAGGGAGAGGAGAATAGGAAGGGCAAGCGAAGACTCTAGCCTAGAGGTCTGTGAATCCCTCCTATTTATAGAGATCCCTGTCAAACCCTAATGGGTCCTTCCCTAGTAGGTATTGGATCTCGCATCCAATAAGACAAGGGCTCAGGTCGGATATCTCATATCGAACCTCTACTCATTGCAATGCCTACCATATGTGTGTGACCCTCTAGGCCCAATATCGAGTGGTGGCCGTGAGTCATACCTGTCAAAACTCCTTCTAACGGTGAATTATTATCTCTGTAATAATTCACTCGACTCATCGACTACGGACGTACTAGGCCCTACGCCGTAGTCCCCATCTGATATAGGGGAATCCAATCCATTGGACACATGCGTCCTCGTTACCATGTACCTATAGTCCCTCATCCGTCTAATATCCCGGAGACCGTATATCGAAAGCATGGTGTTGTCGGACCCATACTACGGCCGCCGAAGAGTCTCGCTCTAATCGGATTCTCCAGGAGAACTCTTTTCTCTCAACCCGAATGACCCCGGCTGGGGATTTGTGCGAGCAAGAACACATGGGATATTCCTCTCATGACGCAGAGAGTGGATGATCCTCTATCGACACTCAATAGCCCTCGTGAAGAAGGTCGACTACCACTCCCAATGACCAGGTGTACTAGATGCGGGGACAGCCAAACCTATAAGTCTCGGTATCAAAGAGTGGAGCACTCATCATGGGACATCCTTGGTGTCTCAAGTCTAAGGACCAGATACACCACTAGGACTACTGGAATCATTTGTCGACAATAAGGCATCATCAACCATCCAAAGATTCCGTAAAGCGGATCAATCAATGAACTCATTCTCCAATGAGCACTGTATCTTGTATCCCTAGTGTCCCTACACGAGCGCTATGAGACCATTTGCATCCATCATATGGACGGGTATACTGACACACCAGTCTATCCGGTTATCACGATGTCCCTCTCGAGTAACCTATGGTAGGGATTATTTAGGATATGTGTTTAAAGGTGAATCGATCTCATTATCGTGATCTCATCACGATCTGATTCCCATTGCACAAATCCAAGGACATCACAATATATATATATATATATATGCATTTATGCAATAGTTATAAAGTGATATACGCCAAAATATAATAAGCAAAAAGATTCTGTATCAAGTCACACGTGCCATCACTCATGTGATTGGCTTGCTGGGCACCTATGACTAGCAAAAGTGACCTAGCCTACAATGCCACAAGTATGCACTGTTCACCTAATCTTGTTTCCTCTTGGATACATTTACATTCATGATATATGGAGTAGTGTCTAGTATAAATAAACCATTATACAATATTCCTCTCGTGATGATCTCATCATCTAATATTATTGAACAACTATTATTCTCAAAAACTAATTTATATCCACTAACTGTTAAACATGAAATGAAAATAATATTTTTGATAATAGAAGGAACAAAATAATATGTATCCAAAGCAATAATAGCTCCAATAGATAGATGTTGGGTGAGATCGCCAATAGCTACTACAGCATCTTTTGCTCAATTACCCATCTTGAGCTCTATTTCACCTCTCGCTAACCTCCTAGGTCTTGTCAGAACTTATAAGAATTGTAAATGTGATAAGCACTACTGGTATCCAATACCCATGTGTTATCATAAGAGTCTAACAAATGGAGATTGATCATGAATGTACTTGAAGCTTCTCCAAGCTTTTGTTTCGCCCTCTTTATAAGGTACTCTTTGCAGTTCCTCTTCTAGTGCCCATATTTGTCGTAGTGGAAGCACTGACATTTTTCCTTTGCTATGTCTTTTTTAAGAACCTTTGCTTTACCCGATCTACCCTTGCCCTTGCCTTTCTCAAGGGACTTTTCTACCTTTCTTTTCTTTCTGGTCTCACTACTTTATAAAACTGGCTTCTCTTTCTTGATAGTGCTCTCTGCCTCCCTCAACATATTGATGAGCTCAGGAAGAGTCACCTCAAGCTTGTTCATATTAAAATTCATTAGGAACTATGAAAAGGAATCTGGTAAGTTCTGAAGCACAAGATCCACATACAAGTTATCCTCTAGGACCATTCATAGACATATGAGTTTCTCTTTTCACTCAATCATATTTAGAGCATGGTTCTGAATCAGTGTCCCCTTAGTCATCCTAGCATGAAAGAGGCTCTTGGATATCTTATATCACTAAGTCCTTTTCTATTCCTCAAATAATTTTTGGACATGTAGGAGAATAGACCTGGCATCCATTATTTTATGTTATCTTTGTAACTCAAGAGTTATAGAGCCCAACATGTAACACTGAGCACGAGTGGAGTCATCTATGTACTTCACCTAGCGAGTGATCTTATCCTCGCTTGCCTCTTCCTCGGGCGTAAACATCATAATATCAAGGACGTACATGATTTTCTCTGCTATGAGAATAATTTTCAAGTTGCAGAGCCAATCCGTAAAATTTGGACCAGTAAGGCGGTTGATAACAAGTATACCACGTAAGGGATTTGAAAACGATATTTTCTGAAAACAAAGATGCAACAGAAATAAATAACATGCAGATTTTATAAAAGAATAAACAAATAAGATTTGGACTTCTATCTTAATCTACTCATACTATTTTTTTGGTGAGTTATGCGACACCCTCAGCACGTGAAACAGAAGTCTCCAATAGACTTCTAGTGGAGATCGGGATACAATCAGCATCTTAGTGTAACCTCTAGGGACTCGACCAATCACACTAAGCCCAAAAAGTAGGCAACTCTTGCTAATCACAACTCTTTATAATTATTGTCCTATTCGACCTCCGAACCACCATGGTCTTTAGGGACTCGACTAACCCTGACATTTAGTTAAGTCAACACCATCGTTAAAAGATGAGTCTGATTCAATGATATACCCTCGAGGGTCTCGACCAAGCATACCATGTCCTCAGGTCACTAGTGACATCTCTATATCGTTGGCAAGATAGCAAATCATGATACAGATGAGACTCTAGGGACTCGACCAACTCAACCTACATCGAGAATCGGTCTCTACCTATAACGATGGAAGGCCACGTGGGTCAATATAATTGTCTCACGTTTACCGATGTAATATTATCGAGAGGGAATTTTGATTTGGTCTCATAATATGATATGTCACATATATACATATATACATATTTAATATGTATATATATCAATATTATGATTTTGGTAATTTGGATAAAAAGGATAGACTTAGAATTTCTAAAATTCTAAGGGGCAAATCTATCATTTTTTTTAAAACACTAATTCCCCTTTCTCCTTCTCCCATGCTGCCTTGCGGTGTGGCCGATGCCCCGCCGGTAGGAGAGGGCACCCCCCCTCCCACGATCAATGCCGCACCTGCATATGGGCGCCCACGCAAGTGGTTTTTCCCATGGGCGGGCGCCCCTTCGGGCACCATTGCCCCCACAAGCGGCTCTATTCGCGGGCACAATGCCCTCAAGCGCCGCTACCCCACGGTTGGCTCTATTCGCGGGTGTAGCACCCGTAAGCATCATTGCTATGTGGATGTGGATTTTGCATAAAGCATCATTGCTAGGGTTTGATTGAAACCTAGCATAAAGTCCTACACTGAATATGATATCTGGTCTAGTTGCAGTGAGAAAGTAAACTTCCTATCATACCCCTATAAGTTTTTTGATCGAAGCTTTCTCCACTTTCATCAACTTCTAACTTAATGGAGGTGCTCATAGGAGTGTTAATAGCTTTTGAGCTATCCATATTAAATCTTTTCAGCAGATCTAAAGCATATTTAGTTTGACTAATAAAGATGTCATTGCTTAGTTGCTTAATTTATAAGCCTAAGAAAAAGGTTAATTCTCCCATCAAACTCATTTCAAATTCAAGACTCATGGTTTTAGCAAAAGATTCACAAAAAGATTCATTTGTAGAACCGAAGATAATATCATCAACATAAATCTAAACAATGAGAGAATTATTTTCAAAATTCTTGATAAATAATGTAGTATCAACCTTGCCTTTTTTGAAATTATTTTTAATAAAAAAAGTACTAAGTCTATCATACCAAGCCCTTGGGGCTTGTTTTAAAACATAGAGAGCTTTAGTTAATTTAAATACATGATTAGGGAGGTTATTATTTTCAAATCTGGGAGGTTATTCAACATAAACTTCTTCATAAATAAAGCCATTAAGAAAAGCACTTTTAACATCCATTTGAAACAACTTAAAATTATTATTACTAGCATAGGCAATGAGCATCCTTATGGCTTCTAATCTAGCCATAGGAGCGAAGGTTTCTTCGTAATCAATACCTTCTTCTTGGTTGAAACCCTTGACCACTAATCTAGCCTTGTTTCTAACAACGATACCATATTCATCTTGCTTATTTCTAAAGACCCATTTAGTACCAATAACTAAATGGTCATTTGGCTTAGGAACAAGCTTCCACACCTTATTTCTTTCAAATTGATTTAACTCATCTTGCATTACGATAATCCATGAATCATCTTTCATGGCTTTGTCAATACATTTTGGTTCAATTTGGGAGAGAAAAGCGACGTTGGCACAAAAATTTTTAAGAGAAAAATATGTTTGAACCCCCTTAGATGTGTCTCCTAGGATTAGCTCCTTAGGATGAGCATCTACATACTTCCAATCCTTGGGTAATGATGTTTTAGAAGTGGATGCATCCAAGTTGCTAGTTGGAGAAGGGATTTCATTTAAATTCAAAGAATCGAAATTAATATCATCATCAAAATCATTTTTTTTATTTCAGAAATCTCATTGAAAACAACATGAATGAATTCTTCTATAATTAAAGTTCTTTTATTGAAGATACGAAAAGCTTTAGAAACCGAACAATAACCAAGAAAAATTCCTTCATCGGATTTAGCATCAAATTTTCCTATGGCATCTTTTTCATTCAAGATAAAACACTTACACCCAAAAAATTTAAAATATGAAACATTGGGTTTTTTATTGTTCCACAACTCATAAAGAGTTTTGGTGAGTAAGGGTCTTACTAGAACTCTATTCAAAATATAGCATGCAGTGTTTACAGCTTCGACCCAAAAATATTTGGGTAGGCTATGTTCATTCAACATGGTTCTTGCCATTTCTTGTAAATTTCTATTCTTTCTTTCTACTACTCCATTTTATTGAGGATTTCTTGGAGTAGAGAAGTTATGGTTGTATCCATTAGATTCACAAAATTCTTAGAAATCACGGTTTTGAAATTCACCACATTGATCACTTCGAATTGATAAAATCATAAAACCCTTTTTATTTTGAACAAGTTTACAAAATTGGTGAAATATCTAAAGCATTTATTTTTTTATTTCAAGAAATAAGTCCATGTGTATCTACTATAGTCATCTACAACGACGAAGGCATATTTGCTACCTCCTAGGCTTGATATAGAGATTGGTCTGAACAAGTTTATATGAATTAATTGTAAGGGCCTAGAGGTGCTTATTTAATTCTTAGATTTGAAACTACCTTTAATTTGTTTTCCAATTGACAAGCACCATACACATTATCTTTGATGAACTTGATATGAGGAATTCCTCGTACAAGTTTTTGGATGATATTTGAGTGATTAGTTTCATGCTAGCATGACCTAATCTCCTATGCCAAAGCCAAGCATCCTCATTCAAAACCGAGAAACATATTTCATTGCAAAGATCATTGATGTCAATGGTGTATACATTATTCTATTTTAATGCAATCATAGATGTGTTTTTGTGTGATTTTTCAATGATGCCAGCATTAGATTCGAATTTGATGATATATCCTTTATCACATAATTGACTAATGCTCAAGATGTTATGTTTTAAACCATCAACTAACAAAAATCTTCAATAAAGAAGTTGAATTTGTTACCTGTGGTTCCTTTGCCAATGATTTTACCCTTGTTGTTGTCTCTGAAGGTGACATAGCCTTCGTCTATGCTAGTGAGCTTAGAGAATTGAGATGGATCTCCGGTCATATGCCTTGAGCATCCACTATCAAGGTACCATCTCTTGCTCCTAGCTTGTGATGGTGTATGTCTCTACAAGAAAGGATAATTTTTAGGTACCCATTTACTTTTGGATGCCTCAAAAACTGATCGACATTGTTTATTATGTTGCATAGAGTTTATCATGGTTCCTCTAGGAACCTAAATCAGTTTGTTCGAACTAATTTTCTTGAATGGACAATGATACATTTTATGTCCATGTTTGCAACAAAAGTTGCATTTGCTTTGGTGCCGAACATGTAAGATAGGGCGTTTTATAAAGGTGGTTGGATTTTGATGAGGACTTCTCATAAATCCGATTCCACTTCTTTTGGGAACGTGACCCTTATTTGTAAGGATCATGTTTAAAGACTTGCTACCAACCTCGAATTTCTTCAAGGTATCCTTAAGTAGCAAGTTCTCTTTTTGGAGAGTTTCTATATCATGATATTTTATACATGGAGCTAAACTATCATGATATTCAGTTTTTAATTTATCAAAATTACTAATAAGACTATCATGCTCATTTTTTAACAATTTATATTTTCTACTAATTATTTTGCATTAATCAAATAAGTCATGAAAAGTATTTAGTAATTCATCAAATGATAAATCTGCATCAATTAAATTTGTTACCTCCTCTCCGATGGCCATTAGGGCATAATGAGCAACTTGCTCGGTGTTGGACTCCTCTTCTTCGGACACACTTGAGTCATCCTACATTGCTTTAAGCGCCTTCTTCTTTAATGTTCTCTTCTTGGCTTGCGAACAATTACTTTTGTAGTGTCCCGGCTTTTTACACTCGTAGCAAATAACTTGGTCCTTTTTGGATTCAAATTTATTTTTTGTGTCATTTTTAAACTTGTTTCTCTTAATGAATTTTTTGAATTTCCATGTTAGAAGTGCCAAGTCATCGTCACAGTCTTCATCACTTAAGTTTTCTCTCAAGTGGTCATCTAAAGTTCTAAGTTCCATATCCTTCCTATTCTTTGGAAGGATGTCTTCTTGCTCTTTATGAGCCTTGCAAGTCATTTCATAGGTCATTAATGACCCGATTAGTTCTTCAAGAGGGAAGTTGTTTAAATCTTTAGCCTCTTGAATAGCAGTGACTTTAGGGTCCCAACTCTTAGGAATGGATCTTAGAATCTTATTTACAAGCTCAAAATCCGAAAAACTTTTGCCGAGTCCTTTTAGACCATTGACGACATCCGTGAAACGGGTGTACATGTCTCCAATAGTCTCGTTCGGTTTCATTCAGAAAAGTTTAAAAGAATGTATCAAAAGATTGATTTTTTACTCTTTCACTCTACTTGTGCCTTCGTTAGTCACTTCGAGTGTATGCCAAATATCAAACGTGGTTTCACAAACTGAAACACAATTGAACTCATTTTTATCAAGCGCACAAAATAAGGCATTCATAACCTTTGCATTAAGAGCGAAAGTTTTCTTCTCCAATTCATTCCAATCGATCATTAGAAGAGAAGACTTCAAAAATCCATTTTTGACAAGATTCCAAAGTTCAAATTCCATTGAAATAAGGAAGATTCTTATTCGAGTCTTCCAATAGGTGTAGTCCGTCCCATTGAACATAGGTGGACGTGTAATAGAGCGGCCCTCTTGGTTTTCGACGTATGCCATCTCTCTTGGGTTTTAATCCGTTTGAGAGTTAACCCCGCTTTAATACCAATTATTAAGATCAAGAGCACTAAGAGGGGGGTGAATTAGTGCATGAAAACTTTTCGATGATTTAAAATGGCGTTAAAGATGATGAAATTGTTTCGACGTAAAACCCCGAAACTTGGAAACTTAACTTGAAAGCGAGTTCGTAAAAGAGTGCAACAAAAATAATGAGGAAGTAAAGCACATATGGAGGTTTGCAGTAAGGTAAGCATAAGAATAAATGCAAACCAGAGAGCATCGCAATTTTAGTGTGGTTCGGTCAATCTTGACCTACATCCACTTTTGGCTTCCTCCTCCGACGAGGTCACTAACGTCCACTAGATGCCTTCCTTCAATAGGCGAAGGCCAACTACCCTTTTACAATTTCACTCCTTTTGACGGGCTTAGGAGACAACCCTGACAAAATTTTCACTCCTCTCTTGAATGATCGAAACTTGGAAGAAAAGAGGGAGGAGAACTTTTAGCTTATACAACACTTTTGAGCTCTAAAATTCACAGAGTAAGATTGGATTTTCGGTGCCCTTTCATGCAGGAAAGGGTGTGGTTTATATAGGCCCCAAACTGGTTTGAATTTGGAGCTCAAAAATATCATCTTCTGAATTTTCGGGGTCCTGGTGGTACTATCGCCATAACTGGGTGGTACTATCTCTCGGAGATCGAGCTCAGGCAGTACTACCTCATATCAATTGGTTTCATCATCAAAATACGAGATTCAACAGTATCTATAGTCTCTCATCCATCTAATACCCTAGAGACCGTATACCGGGCATGGTACTGTCGGGCCCATATAGTTTCTACTCGAGTCTCGCTCTAATCGGATTATCCCGGAGAACTCTTTCTCTCTCAATCCGAATGACCCTAGCTAGTGATTTGTCTAAGCAAGAATACATAGGATATTCCTCTCATGACACCGAGAGTGTATGATCCTCTATCGACACTCAGTAGCCCTCATAAGGTTGGCTACCACTCCCGATGACCGATTGTGCTAGATCTGGAACCTCCAGACCTATAAGTTTGGTATCAAAGAGTTGAGTACTTATACAAGACTTCCTTGGTGTCTCAAGTCTAAGGATCAGATACACCATTGGGTTGATGGATTCATTGTTTGACAATAAGGCATCATTAATATCCAGTATTCCGTAAGCGGATTAATCAGTGAACTTATTCTCCAACAAGCATTTGCACTATAGCCATAGTGTCCTCACACAAGCAGCTATGCGACCAGTCACCTCCATCATATGTACGGGTATACAATACACTAGTTTATTCGGTTATCTCGATATTCCTCTCAAGATAAAGGCGAATCGATCTCATTATCATGATCTCATCATGATCCAATTCCCATTGCACAAATCCATGGACATCGCAATATATATATATATATATATATATATATATATATATATATATATATATATATATATATATATATATATATATATATATATATATATATATATATATATGCAACAAGCAATATAAAGTGATAAAATGTCAAATAATATAATAAAAAAAAGAATATGTATCATGTCATACATGTCTCACTCACGTGATTGGCTTGCAGGGCTCCTAAGACTAGCAATACTAACGGTGGTACCTCCAGTACCTCGAAAACCCATGATGAGACTATTTTTTGCTCCAATTTTGAAACCATTTAGGGCCTATAAATATCCTACTCATTCTTGCTCAATTAACACAAGAACTAAGAATGAAAACTTGTGAAAACGTTGTGAAAACACTATTGTAAGCTTGTGAGAGTTCCCCTCCTCTTCTTCTAAGTTAGATTTTTATTTAAGATAGGGGTGAGTGTCTTGTAAACGTTATCTCCTAAACCTATGAAAAAGAGAAAAGGGCTACAATAGGGTAGTTGATCTTCATCTATTGAAAGTGTTAGGATCGTGAATCGACACTAAGAGAGAGTGAACTAGTGCGGTGGGGGTGGCGGGGTGGGGGTGCAGGGAGGGGTGAACTAGTGCTTAGGATAAAAATGACGGTCTAAAAATTTTTGTTCAATGAAATCGTATCAAAAAAAGTTTAACTTGAAAGTACATTTGTAAGTATAGTGAGAGTAGTAAGCAAGTAAATCAGTTTGCAATATGAGAATGAAAAGAAGAAGAGAAATGCAAACTGTGTATACCAGGTTTATAGTGGTTCAATCATCGTGACCTAGTCCACTTCGGATTCCTCCTTCGTTGAGGCTACCAGCAGCAACTAACGGTCTTCCTTCAATGAGCGAAGACTAACTACCCTCTCACAACTCTTTCTCCTTTTCACAGGTTTAGGAGATAACCTTTACAACCGCTCAACCTTCCCTTAAACAGAAATTACACTATTAGAGAAGAGCAGGGGAACTCTCAAGATTATAATAGTGTTTTCCCCAGTTCATATGTGCATTGAGCAGGGATGAGTGGGATTTTTATAGGCCCCAAATGGATTCAAATTTGGAGGTAAAAATTTGAATCCCCGGGATTTCATGGTATTGGCGGTACCACCGCTAGTACTCTTTGACACTATGTAGCACCACCACCCAGTCTAGTGATACCACCGCTTGATAGTCTCGGAGACTGTCTTGAAAACTGAATCGCTGGCGGTTCTACCGCCTAGACTGGCGGTGCCACCTCTTGACCCATCTTTTGGGTTACTGAATGGGCCTTCCACTTGGCCCAAAATAGCTCCAATTCGGGCCTTGTTGGCTCCTAATTAAATTTGCCAAATTATATTCTAAACCAACTCAATTAGAACTAAAACTACTTCGATCTAGACAATTATTATGAAACATTAATCATATGTTGTCCAATATATCATTAGTTCATCTGACGCTTCATCCGACCCTTCGGTACATCGTCCTCTCATTTGGCATATTGCCCAATCGGCATATTGTCTTCCCACAACATCCGATCTCCTTGGCAATGTCCGATCTTCTTGGCTCGATGCTCGGACTCATGGCACGAAGCCTTCTACAGACATGTCGACTGATCCTCCGGCCCACGTTCAATATTTTGACATGTTCACTCCAACCTAACATCTGATTCTTTCTACTTTAATCTATTTGCCTTTTATGATCGAAGTTAGTCCTACATCACTCAAAATGCATATTAGATCATAAAATCATCAATTGATTTCATCATAAAAATCCGAGATTCAACAATCTCCCCCTCTTTGATGATGACAACCAATTGATGATGTGGAGTTTAATCTAAACTCCCCCTATCAATATGTCATATTGATGAACCTTGAATTCAAATTGAATTCAAGTCAAAGCAATTTTAATCATAAATATTTCATCATTGCATGCATCATTATCATAAGTTGAAGTATTGCATCCATAATAACAAATCATCATGTATATTTTCAAAATAGAAAATCATCATTACATACATGATTCCAAATCATCATCATATCAAAATATCAAAGTGCATTACATCCTACCATGTATGATCATCATCATACCTTCTCCCCTTTTGTCATCAACAAAAAGGAGAAGTGCAACTATCAGGTTTTTGAGATATAATTTCAAATCATTGTATTATAAACATAATTTTAAGTTTTTGAAACATCATTGTATATATCATCATGCAAGCTAGCAAGTTTTTCAAATATAAAAGTTAGCAAAATTTTTGCATCTTTTGAGATATACAAGATAGCATGTTTTTGCATCTTCTTGAAATGTACAAGTTAGCAAACTTTGCTCCTCTTTTGAGATGGGCAAGTTAGCAAGTTAGCTTTTCTTTGCGATGTGCAATCTAGCAAGTCTTACTTCCTTTTACAATCTAGCAAGTCTTACTTCCTTTTACAATATGCAAGCTAGCAAATTTAATAAGTTTTATATCATTTTCGAACATGCAAGCTAGCAAATTTTATAATATTTTAGAACATGCAAGCTAGCAAATTTTATATCATTTTAGAATATACAAGCTAGCAATTTAACTTTTCTTTGTGATATACAAGTTAGCAATCTTTGCTTCTCTTTTGATATGTGCAAGCTAGTAATTTGATCTCCCCCTTTATTATTGTTAAAAAGAAGGGAAGAATACAATGTTATAATTCTTTTCCCTTTACATTAATTTTCAAATCATTACAAAAAGATAAATTTAAATCAAGGATGATGAGTTATACAATTCATGAATACAAGGGAGTATTATACATAAAACTCAAGTCATAAGCCTTAAGAAGTCAAGTGACATATTATGGTTAATTTGGATAAATGTTCTCTTTAATAAACAATAAAAAAATCATAGGAGAACAAATAATGAAAGATCTTGATTCATACAAAAATCTCAAGTTATAATTCTAAGAAATCAGAAGACAAATCATAATTAATTTAGATAATTCTCTTTAATAAAATGATAGAATCATAGTGAATGATATAAAAATCTCAAGATCATGGTTTGTTTGCATAGTTTTTCTCTTTAGTAAATGGTAAAGAGAAGAAATCATAGAAGAAAAAAAAAATTTGATTCTCATAAAGATATCTCAAGTCAAGAAATCAAGAGAAAGTTCATGATTCGGTTTGATAAATATTCTCTTTAGTAAATAGCAAAAAGAAATATAGGAGATCAAATAAGAGATCTTGATTCACATAAAATAAATCTCAAATAATTAATGTTGAGAATCAAGATTCATTTAGATAAATCTTCTCTTAGAAGATAAAATCATATGAGAACAAAGTGATTCATGTAAAATACATCTCATGTCGAATAAATCAAGTGTTTGGATAAATATGAAAAGATATTATCAAATCCAAAATCATCATCAAATTCACTTTTCTTTCATTCGAGAAATTTGTTGAAAGTAATGTAGATTGATTCCTATAAGATTAAAATTAGCTAAAGTTCTTTTAATTCCAAATTTTGTGATTAATTTCATGCTCTAGTTTTCTATACAAAAACCATGTATCATCATTTAAAATCGAAAAGCAAAAATCATAAAGATACACATTATTGCTTCTTAAAACATACATAGGTTTAATCTTATTAGGTGTACAAGCATTAGATTTAAATATAACATTTTGTTCCTTTATCATAAAACATGCAATTGCCATGCTCAATTTTTTTAAAAACAAATTTTAAAATCACTAGAAAGAGAAGTATGATCCCCCTTTTATATTTCTAAAAATAACTTATGAAATGCATTTTATATTTCTTATTAACTAATTTAAAAACAACTTATGAAATGCATCAAGTTATTTCATAGTAAGGTAAAGAGGTTTTTGTGGAGTTACTTACCTCGTTGTCAAAAGTCACCAAAGCGTAGTTCGCTACCTCGTCTTTATTGGTTTACTCTTTATCTTCGGATATACCCGTTTCATCCTATGTCGCCTTGAGTACTTTCTTCTTTTTTTGTGCGAGCACCTTATGTTAAGAACGAGTCGACACTAAGAGGAAGAGGGTGAATTAGTGCAGTGGATAAAAGTGTTAGTTTAAAAAATCTTCGTACGATAAAAATTGATTTCGACGAAAACCATTTCAAAGAAATGTTAACTTGAAAGCGTTTTTGTAAGGTAATGAAAGCAGTAGGCAAGTTAAGTAGTTTATAGTAAAGATAAATTGCTCAAATATAAATGCAAACCATTTTATAGTGGTTCGATCGTCGTGACCTACATCCACTCCCGTCGAGGCCACCGGCATCCACTAATGGTCTTCCTTCAATAGGCGAAGACTAACCATCTTCTTATGACTCTATTCTCCTTTTGATAAGCTCAAGAGAGAACCTTTACAAGTTTCATACCTCTCTTAGAATGAACTCTAAACTCTAAGAGGTGGAGGGCAACACTCAATACTTTTCAAGCTTTTTCAACTCTTTTTCATCAAGGATTTTTTCCCCCTTTCTACCCAATTCTTGTTGCCGTAAGCAAGAAAGAGTAGGGTATTTATAGACCCCAAATGGATTCAAATTTGGAGCCCGAAACTTAAATTCCCAAGATTTTGGGATATGGGCGGTACCACCACCTTCACAGGGAAGTACCACCACCTGACACAGTCTCGGAGATTGTGCCACGTCGGTTCCACCTGTTGGGTCACTGTTTGGGCTTTTTCACTTGGCCCAACACAGCCCAAACTTGGGCCCAATTGACTCTTAATTGGGGTGACCCAATTGCTTCCTAATTATGTGCTAACTATGAAATTGAAGGCATACAATAAGCTAATCCAGTCTAGTTAGTCTAGGTTGCTTCCAGTGAGCTTCCGATGATCTTCCGGTGAACTTCCGACGATCTATCAGCAATGTTCCAATGGACTCCCAACAAGCTCCTAAACTTCATGATGATCTTTTTGGCGAGTTTTGATGAGCTTTTTGGCAAGCTCCTGGATTTCTCAATCAATTCTAGTAGAACTTCCGATGAACATCCGGACTTCCGATGAACGTCCGGATTTCCGACGAACTCTCGAACTCCCAATGAAATCTTGTTCTTGACTCCAGGATTTCATTTTGCTTTATTTCTTGATCGCTATCATAGTTAATCCTACACAATTAAAACCTACTTCGATCTTAGACAATTATCACAAAGCTTGAATCATGTTGTCCGGCATGTCATTGGTTCATCGACGCTTCATCCGATTCTTCGACGCATCGTCCTCTCTTACGACCTATTGCCCAATCAGCCAGTTGACCTCTGTAACTCTAATTTCCTTAGTGCAATTTCTGCTCTTCTTGGCTCGATGCCTGAACCCATAGCCTGAAGCCTTTTGCCGATACGTTGATCGATCCTTCAGCTCGATGTCCAATCTTCTAATATATTTTTCTCCAGCCTAACATGATTCTTCCTGCTTTAATTGTCTCTCCATGATTGAAGCTTCCTGTGTCACTCAAAATGCAGATCAAATCATAAACACTATCAATTGGTTTCATCATCAAAATCTGAGATTCAACACCTTCTTCAGTTGCGGAAATTCACTTTCGAAGTGCCCCGACCGATTGCATTCATAGCAAATTATTTTATTTTTTTAAGTTCATTTTTTTCTTTGATTCCTGTTTTATAAGCTTTTTAAATTTTATTATAAGGAATTCAAGGTCATCATCATCATCATCATCATCATTTGAGTTTTCTCTCAAGTGGTCTTCTATTGTTCGAAGTGTCAAATCCTTCCTATTCTTTGGAAGGTTATTCTTATGTTTATCATGTTCGATACAAGTCATTTCATATGTCATTAAAGACTCAAAAAGTTCTTCGAAAGAAAAATTATTTAAGTCCTTTGTCTCTTGTATTATCGTCACTTTCAGATACCAACATTTTGGAAGGGATCTGAGTATTTTGTTAACAAGTTCAAAATTAGAAAAACTTTTACCAAGTGCTTTTAAACCATTGACAACATCTATAAAATGGGTGTACATGTCTCCAATGAATTCATTTGATTACATTCGAAACAATTTAAAACTATGCATCAAAAGATTAATTTTCAATTCTTTAACCCTACTTGTGCCTTCGTGTATGATTTCAAGAGTATGCCAGATGTCATGTGCAGTTTCACAAGTCAAAATATAATTAAACATATTTTTATCCAAAGCACAAAAAAAAAGCATTCATAGCTTTTACATTTAACAAAAATATTTTTTTCTCAAAATCATTCTATTCATTCATGGGTTTAGAGGGTTCTCGAAAATCATATTCAATAATATTTTATAAATCAAAGTTTAAAGAAAGCAAGAAAACTCTTATTTGTACTTTCTAATATATGTAGTCCATCCCATTGAACATAAGAGGATGAATGATAGAGTAACCCTCTTGAAAGCCAAAAAAAGTCATCTCTCTTGGGTGTTAAAACAAATAGAGAGAAGCAAGTTCTCATACCAAATGTTAGCATCGTGAATCGACACTATGAGGGGTGGAGGGGGGTTGAATTAGTGCTTACGATAAAAATGATAATTTAAAAAATTTTATTTGATGAAATCATATCGGAAAGAATTTAACTTGAAAGTGTTAGGACCAAGTCGACATTAAGAGGGGGGGTGAATTAGTGCTTACATAGAAATTACGTCGGTTCTAAAATCTTTCGTTCGATGAAAATCGATATCGGAAAGATAAGTTTAACTTGAAAGCTCATTCGTAAGCATAGTGAAAGCAATAAGCAAGTAAGGCAGTTTGCAGTAAAGCTAAATAGCAAGAATAGAAATGCAAACCAAGTTTTATAGTGGTTCAATCGTCGTGACCTACATCCACTCTCGATTCCTCTTCACTCGAGGCCATCAGCTTCCACTATCGATCTTTTTTCAATGGGCGAAGATTAACTACCCTTACAACTCAATTCTCCTTTTGACATATTCAGGAGAGAACCTTTACACCCCTACTACCTCATCTTTTAAACTTCACTAACACTAAGAGCTTGAGAGGAGTTCTCACAAGATTACAACAGCATTTTTCTTTCTTTTTCCTCTCAGTTGATGTGTAATCTGAGCAGGGATGAGAGAGGTATTTATAGGCTCCAAATAAATTCAATCTTGGAGCCTAAAAGTGTCTTATCTCCGATTTTTAAGGTACTGGTGGTACCACCACCTATAACACTAACACTAGGTGGTACCACCGCCCAATCTAGCGGTACCACAACTTGGGAGACTATGTCTGGGTGGTACCACCACCCAGACTGGCAGTACCACCACTTGACATTGGGCGGTTCCATCGCCCAATCTGGCGGTAGTACCGCCTAACACAGTCTTGGAAACTATCTCAGAGACTGAGCCACTAATAGTGCCACCGCTTGGACCGATGGTGCCATTGCTTGACCCAACTTTTGGATAACTGAATAAGCCTTTTTCTTGGCCCAAAATAGTCTCAATTTGAGCCCAGTTGGCCCCTAATTGAGTTGGCTTAATTATATTCTAAACCAACCCAATTACAACTAAAAGTACTTTGATCTAGACAAATTATTACAAGCAAGAATACTAAGTTGTCCGGCATATAATTAGTTCATCTGACACTTCATCCAACCCTTCGACGCATCATCCTCTCCTTCCGCATATTGCCCAATTAGTATGTTGCCTTCTCGCAACCTCCGATCTCCTTGGCGCAATGTCCGATATTCTTGGCTTGATACCCAAACTCATAGCATGAAGCCTTCTACCGACATGTCGACCATTCTTCCGGTTTGACGTCCAATCTTCTGACATGTTCAATTATGGCCCAACTTCTTATTCTTCATGCTTTAATCAATTTGCCTCTCCTGATCGAAGCTAGTCATGCATCACTCAAAACATAGATTAGACCATATCATTATCAATTGGTTTCATCATCAAAATCCGAGATTCAACAATCTCTCCCTTTTTTATGATGATAATCAATTAATGATAGAGTTTAACTAAACTCCTCCTATCAATATGCCATATTGATAGAACCTTGAATTCAGAAATAAATTATGAAACCAAGCAATATGTCATAAAATCATGCATAATCAAAATTTTAATACATCATTCCATGCATGATTGTCATCTTAACTTCTCCCCCTTTGTCATCAACAAAAAAGAGAAGTACAACTAGCAAGTTTTTGAGATATAATTTCAAATCATTGTATTATAAACATAGTTTCAAGTTTTTGAAACATCATTGCATATATCATCATGCAAGCTAGCAAGTTTTTCAGATATAGAAGTTACCAAAACTTTTGCATCTTTTAAGATGTGCAAGATAACATGTTTTCTTTTCTTTGGGATGTTCAAGCTAGCAAGTTTTTTGAAAAGGAATGCAAGATTTACATCATTTTAGAACATGTAAAGCTTGCAAATTTTACATCATTTTAGAACATGCAAGCTAGCAAGTTTGCTTTTCTTTGTGATGTGCAAGCTAGTGTGATTTACTTCTTCTTAAATTGTGCAAGCTAACAAATTTTGGTAATCTTTTGATATGTGTACAATAGCAATTCTTTCTCCCCCTTGTCATTGGCAAAAAGAGGGGAATAACACAAAGGTGTAAATGTTCAAATCATCACATGAAAGTTATCAAGAAAGATCAATTTGGTGACGAGGTATACAATTCATGAATACAAAGGAATTATACATAATAAAACTGAAGTCATAAACTTTAAAAACTCAAGTGACATATCATGATTAACTTGGATAAATGTCCTCTTTAGTAAACAACAATAGAATTGTATGAGAACAAATAATAAATGATCTTGATTCATGCATAAGAATTCTCAAGATTCATATAGAAAATCTCCTCTTAAGAAAATACCAAGAGGAATTGGAAGAGGACAATTAATGAAAAATCTTTATTCATAATAAATCTCAATTTACAAATATCAAGTGAAAGAATCAAGATTTGTTTGGATGAATCTCTTCCTTAGCAAAAGAAAAAATCTTGATTCATAGAAACTTTTCAAGTTGTAATCAAAAGAACAATTTAGCTAATTTTTGTCTTTAACAAAAGGCAAGAAGAAACATAGCAATGATACCAATCATGATTCATTTGGATTGTAGATAGCAAAAAAAAACATAGAGGATAAAAGATCTCAATTCATATAGAATAAATCTCAAATTATAAATATCGAGAAATTAAGATAAAGATCATGATTAGATGAATCTCATACAAATTCAAACTTCAAATCATCAAAATCACTTTCAAGAGATTCAAAATGACATAAATAGATTTATCAATTTCTTATTGAAAAATAGATAAGATTGAGAAATTATCAAAATGCATTCCCTTTTTAGTTGTTTTAATTCATGTGATTGATTTCATACAAGCATGTCCTTATATTTTTTTTTATCCCAAACAAAACATACATCATTATTAAAAAACCGAAAGAGCAAGATTTATCACAAAAAATCACCAAGATCAAAAAAATGTAACACATAATTCCAAAACATATGATTTCAAATCATCATGACTTCAAATCCTCATGCATAATATAAAATCATCAAGCATGATACCATTGAACATAAAGCATCATCAATCAAAATCCAAAAGCAATATAGAAATTATCAAGATACACATTATTGCTTCTTAACAAAACATACATAGGATTAATCTTATTAGGTGTACAAGTATTAGATTTAAATCTAATATTTTATTCCTTTATCATAAAGAAATACAATTGTCATGATCAATTTTTTTTAATTTTTTCAAAAACACTAGAAAGAAACGCATGATCCCATTTTATTTATTTATTTATATTTTATATACTAATTTAAAAACAAGTTATGAAATGCATCAAGTAATTTCATAGTAAACTAAGAGGGTTTTGGTTACCTCGTCGTTGAAAGCTATTAAGGTGTAGTTCGCCACCTTGTCTTTGTTGGTTTGCTTCTCATCTTCGGATAAGCTCGATTTGTCCCACGCCACTATGAATATTTTCTTCTTCTTTAGCAACTTCTTCTTTTTAAGTTCATTTTTATTCTTAGTCTCATGTTTTATAAATTTTATAAATTTACTTATAAGGAGTTCTATATCATCATCACTTGAACTTTCGCTCGAGTGGTCTTCTTTTATTCTAAGTGCCAAGTCGTTCCTATTCTTTGAAAGGTTATTCTCAAGTTCATCATGTGCCTTGTATGTCATTTCATATGTCATTAATGAACCGATAAGTTCTTCTAGTGGAAAATTATTGAAGTTCTTTGCCTCTTATATTGCAGTTACTTTCATATCCCAACTCTTTAGAATGGATCTTAAAATCTTATTTGTAAGTTCGAGGTTAGAAATATATTTGCCTAGAGCTTTTAAATTATTAACGGTATCTATAAAACGGGTGTACATGTCAATAATAGTTTCACTTGGCTTCATTCGAAACAATTCAAAATCATGCATCAAAAGACTAATTTTCAAATCTTTAACTCTACTAATGCCTTTGTGTGTGATTTCAAGAGTGTCAAATCTCATAAGTCATTTCGCAAATACAAACTTGATTGAATTCATTTTTATCCAAAGTACAAAACAAAGCATTCATATCTTTGGCATTCAAAGATAAAGTCTTCTTCTCCAAATCATTCTATTCGTTCATTGGAAGAGGACTTTTGAAAACTATTTTCAATGATATTCCATAAATCGAGGTTCAATGAAAGCAAGAAAACTCTCATCCAAGTTTTCCAATAAATGTAGTCTGCCCCATTGAACATAGGAGGACGAATGATAGGGTGATCCTCTTCAAATCCAATAAAAGTTATTTCTCTTGGATGTTAAACCAAATAAGAAAAACATAGCTCTAATACCAACTGTTAGGACCAAGTCGGCACTAAGAGGGGGGGGTGAATTAGTGCTTACGTAGAAATCATGTCAGTTCTAAAATCTTTCGTTTGATGAAAACCGATATCAGAAAGAAGAGATTAACATGAAAACTTATTTGCAAGTGTAGTGAAAGTAGTAAGCAAGTAAGGCAGTTTGCAATAAAGGTAAATAGCAAGAATAGAAATACAAACCAAGTTTTATTATGGTTCGATCGTTGTGACCTACATCCACTCTCGATTCCTCTTCACTCGAGGCCACCAGCTTCCAATACCGATATTTTCTCAATGGGCAAAGATTAACTACCCTTACAACTCGATTCTCCTTTTGACAGGTTCATGAGAGAACCTTTATACCCTCACTATATCCTCTCTTAAACTTCACCAACACTTAGAGCTTAAGAGGAGTTCTCACAAGATTAAAATACCTTTTTTCTTTCTTTTTGCTCTCAATTGATGTGTAATCTGAGTAGGGATGAGAGGGGTATTTATAGACCCTAAATGAATTGAAACATGGAGTCTAAAAGTATATTATCCCTAATTTTCGGGGTACTGGCGGCAGCACCGCTTGTGCTAGGTGGTACCACTGCTTGCAGCACTGACACTAGGTAGTACCACCGCTTGGGAGACTATGTCTGGGCGGTACCACTGCCCAGACTAGTGGTACGACCGCCTGACATAGGGTGGTACCATTGCCTAGTCTAGTGATACTATCGCCTGACATAGTATTAGAAACTATGTCTCGGAGATTGAGCCACTAGTGGTGCCATCGCTTGACCCAACTTTTGGGTCACTGAATGGGCCTTTCTCTTGGCCCAAAACAACCTCAATTCAGGCCTAGTTGGCCCCTAAATGAGTTGGTTTAATTACATTCTAAACCAACCCAATTACAACAATAACTACTTCGATCTAGACAAATTGTTACAAGCACGAATGCTAAGTTGTCCGGCATGTCATTGGTTTATCTAGCGCTTTGTTCGACCCTTCGGAGCATCGTCCTATCCTTCGGCGTATTGTCCAATTGGCATGTTGCCTTCTCACAACATCCGATCTCCTTGGCACAATGTTCAATCTTCTTTGCTCGATGCCTGAACTCATGGCACAAAGCCTTCTGCCGACACGCTGACCATTCCTCCAATCTGACGTCCAATCTTTTGACATGTTCAATTCTGGCCCAACTTCTTATTCTTCTTACTTTAATCAATTTATCTCTCCTAATGGAAGTTAGTCCTATGTCACTTAAAATGTAGCTTAGATCATAACATTATCAATTGGTTTCGTTATCATCCGAGATTCAATAGAAAGTGCAATTGTAAACGTAGTGTGAGTAGTAAGTAAGTAAATCAGTTTGCAATATGAGAATAAAAAGCAAAACAAAAATGCAAACTGAGTACACAGGGTTTATAGTGGTTCGGTCGTCGTGACCTATGTCCACTTCTGATTCCTCCTCCGTTGAGGCCATCGACATCCACTAATGGTATTTCTTCAATGGGGGAAGACCAACTACCCTCTTACAACTATTTTCTCCTTTTCATAGGTTTAGGAGATAAACTTTACAACCACTCAACCCTCCCATAAATAGAAATTACACTCTTAGAGAATAGGAGGGGAATACTCACGATTACAATAGTGTTTTCCCCAATTTATGTTCTTAGTTCATGTGCACACTGAGCAAGGATGAGTAGGGTTTTTATAGGCCCCAAATAGATTCAAATTTGGAGCCAAAAAATTGAATCATCGGGATTTCGGGGTATTGGCGGTACCACCACCAATACTCTTTGACACTAGGCAGTACCATCACTTGACACTACTAGTACTCTTTGACACTAGGCAATACCACTGCCCAGTCTGGTGATACCATCGCCTAACATAGTCTCGGAGACTATGTCTTGGAGACTGAGCCGCTAGCGGTTCCACTACCTGACCCAACTTTTGGGTCACTGAATGGGCCTTCTACTTAGCCTAAAACAACTCCAATTTGGGCCCAATTGGCCCCTAATTGAATTGGCCTAATTACATTCTAAACTAACCCAATTAAAACTAAGACTACTTTGATCTAAACAATTATTACAAAACTTTAATAATATTTTGTCCGACATGTTAATGGTTCATCCGACGCTTCGTCCGACCCTTCGGCGTATCGTCCTCTCCTTCGGCATATTGCCTAATTGGCATGTTGTCTTCCCATAACTTATGATCGCCTTGGCACAATGTCCAATATTCTTGGTTCGAGGTGTTAGGATCGAGTCGGCACTAAGAGAGGCGGGGGGTGAATTAGTGTAGCAGATAAATGTCAGTTTGAAAAAACTTCTTACGATAAAAACCAATCTCGAAAGATAACTTGAAATTGAATGCTTGTTCGTAAGCATAGTGAAAGCAAAGTAAGGAGGAAGTGAAGCAATTGCAACATAAGTAAATGACAATAATATAAATGTACACCGATTTATAGTGGTTCGGTTGTTGTGACCTACATCCACTCTCGATTCCTCTTCACTTGAGGCCACCAACTTCCACTGTCGATCTTCTTTCAATGGGCAAAGATCAACTACCCTTTTACACTCGATTCTCCTTTTGACAAGTTCAGGAGAGAACCTTTACACCCCCACTTACTCCTCTCTTAAACCACACTAACACTTGGAGCTTGAGAGGAGTTCTCACAAGATTATATCAGGAACAAGTCAGCACTAAGGAAAACTGATCACGAAAAGATAACTTCAAATCTTGTTCGTAAGCATAGTGAAAGCAATAATTAGGTAAGGTAGTTTGCAGTAAAGATAAATTGCAAGAATGGAAATGCAAACCGAGTTATAGTGGTTTGATCGTCATGACCTACATCCACTCCGTCAATTCCCCTTCTGTCGAGGCCACCGACATCCACTAATGATCTTCCTTCAATGGGTGAAGATCAACTACCCTTACAACTCAATTCTCCTTTTGACAGGTTCAGGAGAGAACCTTTACAACTCCCTTCACTCCTTTCTTAAACAAGGCTAACACTTAGAGTTTGAGAGGAGTTCACATAAGATTTAAATAGTGTTTTCTTTTCTTTTTGCTCTCAGTTATGTGTGTGTTAACCAGGGATGAGAGGGGTATTTATAGACCTCAAGTTGATTCAAACTTGAAGCCTAAAAATGTCTCATCCCGGGTTTCCTGGGTCCTAGTGGTACCAACACTTGTGTTAGGCGGTACCACTGCCTACAGCACTAACACTGGGCGATACCACCGCCCAGTCTGGTAGTACCATTGCCATGTTGAATCTCGGATTTTGATGATGACGTCAATTGTCATTTGTTATCTAATCCATATATTGAGATAAGTGTGCAGGATTAATTACGATGAGAGTAAGACATGCAGCAGGAGTTGCGCCGGAGTCAGGACCATCATCACGTTGGGAGTTCGAGAGCTTGACGAAAGTCCGGACGGTCGTCGGAGGTTCTGCGGGAACAAATCCGAGAAGTCCAGGAGCTTGCTAAAAGAAGCTCGTCAGAACTCGCCAAGTGGATCGTCACAAGTCCAGGAGTTTGTCGGAAGTCCGTAGGAGCATCGTCGGAGGACCGTCGGATGTTCGCCGGAAGTTAGTCGGAAGATCGCCGGAAGAAGCAATTGATGCACCGGAGCAAGTTGTAGTAAAAGTCTTAAGAATTCTCGTAGTTAGCACAATGATTAAGTTAGATTTGGGAGGTGATCCTATTAACTTAATCTAGGGGCAATTGGGCACTTGAAAGAACCTAATTGGGTCGAATGGATCAACCCATTCGGACCCAGATCACTTGGCCAGAGGTGGCACCGCTTGGGTCGACAATGGCACTGCCCAGGGCTCGGTCTCCGAGTTCTGGCTGGGCAGTGCAACCGCCCCAGTCAGGCGGTGGCACCGCCTGAGCTCGGTCTCCGAGCTCTGCCAGGTGGTGCAACCGCCCCTGACAAGCGGTGGCACCGCCCAAAGGCTCAGTCTTCGAGCTCTGCCAGGCGGTGCAACCGCCAGACCCCGGAATTCCGGGAATTGACAGTTTTGAGCTCGGAATTCAAATTGGCTTGGGGCCTATAAATACCCCACTCTTTCAACAATGAAAGTGCAACGAAACCACAAGAATCCTGATCTTACTCTGAGATTTTGAGCTCAAAAGTGTTGTAATAAGCTAAAGGATCTTCTCCCTCTTTTCTTCCAAGTTCAGATCTTTCAAGAGATGAGAGAAAAGTTTGTAAGGGTTGTCTCCTAAGCCCGTCAAAAGGAGTGAATCTGTAAAAGCGTGGTTGGCCTTCGCCTATTGAAGGAAGGCCTCTAGTGGACGTCGGCGACCTCATCGGTGGAGGAAGCCAGAAGTGGATGTAGGTCAAGATTGACCGAACCACTCTAAATCGCGCTGCTCTCTAGTTTGATTTTATTTTGAGCTTGTTATCCTTACTGCAAACCTCCTTCATAGCTTACTTCATTCTGCGATTTTACGATTGCGTTTCCAATCTCAATATTTTCCGAATCATGTTTAGACATAAATCGCTTTTCTCGTACGAACATTGTATTTTAGTTTGCGCTTACATTCTGATTTCTATCACAACTGCAAACTGTCTTAATAGATTCGTTTTAACTACTTGCTGCCAAATCACAAGTTAAAGTGATTTACGAATCGATTTTTCTACTGAAATCGCTTTTCTCGTACGAACATCGTGTTTCAGTTTGCGCTTACATTCTGATTTCCATCACAACTGCAAACTGCCTTAACTAATTTATTTTAACTGCTTCTTGCCTAATCTTAAGTTAAAGAAACTTACGAATCAACTTTTCTACTGAAATCGGCTTTGTCATACGAACGCGTTTTTAAACGTTAAAAGTTTTCCTCTGCACTAATTCACCCCCCCCCTCTTAGTGCTCTTGATCCTAACAATTGGTATCAGAGCAGGGTTTACTCTCAAATGTATTAAAACCCAAGAGAGATGGCATACGCCGAAAACCAAGAGGGCCATTCTATTACACGTCCACCCATGTTCAATGGGATGGACTACACCTATTGGAAGACCCGAATGAGGATCTTCCTTATTTCAATGGATTTTGAACTTTGGAATCTTGTCGAAAATGGATTTTCGAAATCTTCTCTTCCAATGATCGATTGGAATGAATTGGAGAAGAAGACTTTCACTCTTAATGCAAAGTCTATGAATGCCTTATTTTGTGTGCTTGATAAAAATGAGTTTAATCGTGTTTCGGTTTGTGAAACCGCGTTTGATATTTGGCATACACTCGAAGTGACTCATGAAGGCACAAGTAGAGTGAAAGAGTCAAAAATCAATCTTTTGATACACTCTTTCGAACTTTTCTGAATGAAACCGAGCGAGACTATTGGCGACATGTACACCCGTTTCACGGATGTCGTCAATGGTCTAAAAGGACTCGGCAAAAGTTTTTTGGATTTTGAGCTTGTAAATAAAATTCTAAGATCCCTTCCTAAGAGTTGGGACCCTAAAGTTACTGCTATTCAAGAGGCTAAAGATTTGAGCAACTTCCCTCTTGAAGAACTAATCGGGTCACTAATGACTTATGAAATGACATGCAAGGCTCATGAAGAGCAAGAAGACATCCTTCCAAAGAATAGGAAGGATATGGCACTTAGAACTCTTGATGACCACTTGAGAGAAAACTCAAGTGATGAGGACTGTGACGATGACTTGGCACTTGTAACAAGAAAATTCAAAAAATTCATTAAGAGAAACAAATTTAAAAATGACACAAAAAATAAACTTGAACCCAAAAAGGACCAAGTTATTTGCTATGAGTGCAAAAAGCTAGGACACTACAAGAGTGATTGTCCCCAAGTCACGAAAAGAACATCAAAGAAGAAGGCGCTCAAAGCAACATGGGATGATTCAAGAGCGTCCGAAGAAGAGGAGTCCAACACCGAGCAAGTTGCTCATTACGCCTTAATGGCCATCGGAGATGAGGTAACAAATTTAATTGATGCATATTTATCATTTGATGAATTATTAAATGCCTTCCATGATTTATTTGATGAATGTAAGATTATTAGTAGAAAATACAAATTGCTAAAAAAGGAGCATTATAGTCTTAATTATGATTTCGATAAGTTAAAGACTGAATATCATGATAGTTTAGGCTCTTGTATTAAATGCCATGATCTAGAAACTATCCAAAAGCAAAATTTGCTACTCATGGACACCTTGAAGAAATTTGAGGTTGGTAGCAAATCTTTGAACATGATCCTTACAAACAAGGGTCACGTTCCCAAAAGAAGTGGAATCGGATTTGTGAGAAATTCTCACCAAAATCCAACCACCTTTATAAAAGGCCCCATCCTACATGTTCAACACCAAAGCAAATGCAACTTTTGTTGCAAGCATGGACACAAAACGCATTATTGTCCATTCAAGAAAATTAGTCCAAACAAATTAATTTGGGTTCCTAAAGGAACCATGACAAACTCTATGCAACATGACAAACAATATAGATCAATTTTTGAGGCACCCAAAAGTAAATGGGTACCTAAAAATTATCCTTTCTTGTAGAGACATACACCATCACAAGCTAGGAGCAAGAGATGGTACCTTGATAGTGGATGCTCAAGGCATATGACTGGAGATCCATCTCAATTCTCTAAGCTCACTAGCATAGACGAAGGCTATGTCACATTCGGAGACAACAAGGGTAAAATCATTGGCAAAGGAACCATAGGCAACAAATCCAACTTCTTTATTGAAGATGTTTTGTTAGTTGATGGTCTAAAACATAATCTCTTGAGCATTAGTCAATTATGTGATAAAGGATATATTGTCAAATTCGAATCTAATGCATGCATCCTTAAAAAACCACACAACAACACATCTGTGATAGCATTAAAACAAAATAACGTATACACCATTGACATCAATGATCTATGTAATGAAATGTGTTTTTCGGTTTCAAATGAGGATACTTGGCTATGGCATAGAAAATTAGGTCATGCTAGTATGAAACTAATCACTCAAATATCATCCAAAGAACTTGTACGAGGAATTCCTCACATCAAGTTCATCAAAGATAATGTGTGTGATGCTTGTCAATTAGGAAAACAAATTAAGAGTAGTTTCAAATCTAAGAATCAAATAAGCACATCAAGGCCCTTACAATTGATCCATATGGACTTGTTCGGACCAATCTCTACATCAAGCCTAGGAGGTAGCAAATACGCCCTCGTCATTGTAGATGACTATAGTAGATACATATGGACTTATTTTTTGAAACATAAAAATGAATGCTTTAGATATTTCACCAAGTTTTGCAAACTTGTTCAAAATGAAAAAGGTTTTATGATTTCATCAATACGAAGTGATCACGGTGGTGAATTTCAAAACCGTGATTTCCAAGAATTCTGTGAATCTAATGGATTCAACCACAACTTCTCTACTCCAAGAAATTCTCAACAAAATGGAGTAGTAGAAAGAAAGAATAGAAATTTACAAGAAATGACAAGAACCATGTTGAATGAACAAAGCCTACCCAAATATTTTTGGGCCGAAGCTATAAACACTGTATGCTATATTTTAAATAGAGTTTTAGTAAGACCCTTACTCACCAAAACTCCCTATGAGTTGTGGAACAATAAAAAACCCAATGTTTCATATTTTAAAGTTTTTGGGTGTAAGTGTTTTATATTAAATGAGAAAGATGCCTTAGGAAAATTTGATGCTAAATCCGATGAAGGAATTTTTCTTGGTTATTCTTCGGTTTCTAAAGCTTTTCGTATCTTCAATAAAAGGACTTTAGTAATAGAAGAATCCATTCATATTATTTTCAATGAGATTTCCGGAATCAAGAAAATTACTTTGATGATGATGTTAATTTCGATTCTTTGAACTTAAATGAAACCCCTTCTCCAACTAGCAACTTGGATGCATCCACTTCCGAAACATCCTTACCTAAGGATTGGAAGTATGTAGATGCTCATCCTAAGGAGCTAATCCTAGGAGACACATCTAAGGGGGTTCAAACATGTTCATCTCTTAAAAATTTTTGTGCCAACGCCGCTTTTTTCTCCCAAATTGAACCTAAATGTATTGACGATGCCATGAAAGATGATTCATGGATTATCGCAATGCAAGATGAGTTAAATCAATTTGAGAGAAATGAGGTGTGGAAGCTTGTTCCTAGGCCAAATGACCATTTAGTTATTGGTACTAAATGGGTCTTTAGAAACAAGCAAGATGAATATGGTATCGTGGTGAGAAACAAGGCTAGACTAGTGGCCAAAGGTTTCAACCAAGAAGAAGGTATCGATTACGAAGAAACCTTCGCTCCTGTGGCTAGATTAGAAGCCAAAAGGATGCTCCTTGCTTATGCTAGAAACAATAATTTTAAGTTATTTCAAATGGATGTTAAAAACACTTTTCTAAATGGCTTTATTTATGAAGAAGTTTATGTTGAATAGCCTCCCGGATTTGAAAATAATAGCCTCCCTAATCATGTATTTAAATTAACTAAAGCTCTCTATGGTTTAAAACAAGCCCCAAGGGCTTGGTATGACGGACTAAGTACTTTTCTTATTTAAAATAATTTCACAAAAGGCAAGGTCGATACTACATTATTTATCAAAAATTTTAAAAATAATTTTCTCATTGTTCAGATTTATGTTGATGATATTATCTTCGGTTCTACGAATGAATCTCTTTGTGAATCTTTTGCTAAAACCATGAGTCTCGAATTTGAAATGAGTATGATGGGAGAATTAACCTTTTTCTTAGGCTTACAAATTAAGCAACTAAGCAATGACATCTTTATTAGTCAAACTAAATATGCCTTAGATCTGTTAAATAGATTCAATATGAATAGCTCAAAAGCTATTAACACTCCTATGAGCACCTCCACTAAGTTGGAAGTTGATGAAAGTGGAGAAAGCTTCGATCAAAAAACTTATAGGGGTATGATAGGAAGTTTACTTTACCTCACTATAACTAGACCAGATATCATGTTCAGTGTAGGACTGTGTGCTAGGTTTCAATCGAACCTTAAGATATCTCATCTCAAAGCGGTTAAAAGAATACTTAGATATCTTAAAGGAACTACAAATCTAGGATTATGGTATCCAAAATCCAAAAATTTTCAGTTAATTGCTTATACTGATGCGGATTTTGCCGGGTGTCGACTAGATAGAAAAAGCACATCAGGAATATGTCAATTTTTGGGACATTCTCTTGTTTCCTGGCCATCCAAGAAACAAAACTCGGTTGCTCTATCAACAACTGAAGTAGAATATATTGCACCTAGTGGATGCTGTGCACAAGTTGTGTGGATGAAAAACACCTTAGAAGATTATAAAGTCCATCTTAAAAACATTCCCATCAAATGTGATAACACGAGTGCAATATATTTAACAAAGAATCTCATTCAACACTCAAGAACAAAACATATTGATATTAGACATCACTTTATACGAGATCATGTTACTAATCATGATGTAATTATAGAGTTCATAGATACTAAGCATCAACTAGCTGATATTTTTACAAAACCTCTGAGTGAAGAATAATTTGATTTCATAAGAAGAGAATTAGGAATGTTGAAGTGTCCGAATGCATAAACTTGTTAAAATTTTTATTCGGACTTTATTGATTGAACTACATGACAAAAATAACATGTTGGAAAAATTTTCATAAACGATGAGCATGTCCTCATCGTCTTACATGAAAGTGTTAAATTAAATTTTCAATCGGATTTCATGAATACATTATTCTCTTTCAGACTTCGATTCACATTATTAATTTTTGACAAATAGAATCATCTAGCAAATGCATAGCTTTTAGACTTACCATGTGAAAAATATTGCCTTTAAGAAATAAATTTGATGATTCTCTCTTATAAAAGGAAGATATTTTTTTGCAAGGACTTGACTCACATAAATATCCTGATCCTTGTAAAGCATGCTATCGATTTAAACTACACAGATATCTTTCCTCCTTCATGCAAAAAGAATAATAACAAATAAAAAGGAAGAAGTTTTCACTCTATATAGATAATTTCCATGTCATGATTTTCTTGCGATGTTTGTATCCTATAAATGACATGAACCTTCTTATGGCATCACATGTATATTCAAAAATTGCTTATATCATTCTCTTTTTTGTTGATGACAAAGGGGGAGAAGTATATGAATTGATGCTATTATGTTGAAAGAAGCAGACATATGATTATTAATGCTATGATTATGCCATGTTTGCTATGATTTCCATATTTGCATCATATTAAGATATCAAGAACCAGCATTGTAATTTTACATGTTGATATCTTCCCATATGATGAATTGCTATCTTTACAATAATTCACATTTGAAATTTGAAAATGGATGTCGAGTCTTGACATCAGACAGAGAGATACATCATGATGGGAATCATGATAGGAGTATTGATAAGGTTAAATGACTTTAACTTATCAATATGTCTCTTGAATTCAAAGGCTTTGAATTCAAGAATAACTTATCTAAATTATGGCATATAGATAGGGGGAGTTAAGGTTAACTCCGTTATCAATTGATTGTCATCATCAAAAAGGGGGAGATTGTTGAATCTCGGATTTTAATGATGATGTCAATTGTCATTTGTTATCTAATCCATATGTTAAGATAAGTGTACAAGATTAACTACGATGAGAGTAAGACATGCAGTAGGAGTTACGCCGGAGTCAGGACCATGATCACGTTGGGAGTTCGAGAGCTTGACGGAAGTCCGGACGGTCGTCGGAGGTTCTGCGGGAACAAATCCGAGAAGTCCAGGAGCTTGCCAAAAGAAGCTCGTCAGAACTCGCCAAGTGGATCGTCGCAAGTCCAGGAGTTTGTCGGAAGTCCGTAGGAGCATCATCGGAGGACCGTCGGATGTTCGCCGGAAGTTCCCCGGAAGAAGCGATTGACGCACCGAAGCAAGCTGTAGTAAAAGTCTTAAGAATTCTCGTAGTTAGCACGATGATTAAGTTAGATTTGGGAGGTGATCCCATTAACTTAATCTAGGGGCAATTGGGCCCTTAAAAGAACCTAATTAGGTCGAATGGATCAACCCATTCGGACCCAGATCACTTGGCCAGAGGTGGCACCACCTGGGTCGGCGGTGGCACCGCCCAGGGCTCGGTCTCCGAGTTCTGGCTGGGCGGTGCAACCGCCTGAGCTCGGTCTCCGAGCTCTGGCTGGGTAGTGCAACCGCCCCTGACAAGCGGTGGCACTGCCTGAGCTCGGTCTCCGAGCTCTGCCAAGAGGTGCAACCGCCCCTGACAAGCGGTGGCACCGCCCAGAGGCTTAGTCTTCGAGCTCTGCCAGGCGGTGCAACCGCCCAAGTCAGGCGGTGCAACCGCCAGACCCCGGAATTCCGGGAATTGACAGTTTTGAGCTCGGAATTCAAATTGGTTTGGGGCCTATAAATACCCCACTCTTTCAGCAATGAAAGTGCAACGAAAACCACCATAATCCTGATCTTACTCTGAGATTTTAAGCTCAAAAGTGTTGTAATAAGCTAAAGGTTCTTCTCCCTCTTTTCTTCCAAGTTCAGATCTTTCAAGAGAGGAGAGAAAAGTTGGTAACAGTTGTCTCCTAAGCCCGTCAAAAGGAGTGAATCTGTAAAAGGGTGGTTGGCCTTCGCCTATTGAAGGAAGGCCTCTAGTAGACGTCGGCGACCTCATCGGTGGAGGAAGCCAGAAGTGGATGTAGGTCAAGATTGACCGAACCACTCTAAATTGCGCTGCTCTCTGGTTTGCTTTTACTTTGAGCTTGTTATCCTTACTGCAAACCTCCTTCATAGCTTACTGCATTATGCGATTTTACGATTGTGTGTCCAATCTCAATATTTTTCGAATCGTGTTTAGACGTAAATCGCTTTTCTCATACGAATATCGTATTTTAATTTCTGCTTACATTCTAATTTCCATCACAACTGCAAACCATCTTAATAGATTCATTTTAACTGCTTCCTGCCTAATCACAAGTTAAAGTGATTTACGAATCGATTTTTCTACTGAAATCACTTTTCTCGTACGAACATCGTGTTTCAGTTTGCGCTTACATTTTGATTTCCATCACAACTGCAAACTGCCTTAACATATTTATTTTCACTGCTTCTTGCCTAATCTTAAGTTAAAGAAACTTATGAATCAACTTTTCTACTGAAATCGGCTCTGTCGTACGAACGCGTTTTTAAACGTTAAAAGTTTTCCGCTGCACTAATTCACACCCCCCCCCCTCTTAGTGCTCTTGATCCTAACATGCCTAACAATCTCTCGGAGACTATGTTTGGGCGGTACCACCACCCAAACCGATGGTACCACCGCCTAACATAGTCGTGGAGATTGTGCCACAATAGTTCCACCTGTTGGGTCATTGTTTGAGCCTTTGGCTTATCCCAAGATAATCTATACTTAGGCCCTACTAGCCCCTAATTGAGTTGGCCAAATTCCAACCCAATTATATGCTAACTATGAATTTTAAGGCATACACTAAGCTAAATAAGTCTGGTAAGTCTAGGTTTCTTCCGGCGAGCTTCCAATGAACTTCCGACGATCTCTCGGCAATATTCCAATGGACTCTTGGCAAGCTCCTGGACTTCATAACAATCTTCTTGGTGAGTTCCGATGAGCTTCTTTGGCAATCTCCTAGACTTCTCGGTCAATTGCAGTGAAACTTCCGATGAACGTCCGGACTTCTGACGAACTCTTGAACTCTCAACGAAATCTCGTTCTTAACTCTGGGACTTCATTTTACTTTATGCCTTAATCTCTATCATAGTTAATCCTGCACACTTCAAGTCTACTTCGATCTAGACAATTATTACAAGGCTTAAATCAAATGTTGTCCGGCATGTCATTGGTTCATCGATGCTTTGTCTGATTCTTTGGCGCATCGTCCTCTCTTGCGGCCTATTGCCTAATCGGCCAGTTGACCTCTGCAACTCTGATTTCCTTGGCATAATTTTCACTCTTCTTGGCCTGATACCCGATCCTATGGCCCGAAGCCTTCTACCGATACGTCGACCAATCCTTCGGCTTGACATCTAATTTTCTGACATGTTTTTCTCCGGCCCAACATGATTCTTCCTGCCTTAATTGTCTCTCCTTAATTGAAGCTTCCTGCATCACTCAAAATGTAGATCAAATCATAAACACTATCAATTAGTTTCATCATCAAAATTTGAGATTCAACAATCTCTCTCTTTTTTATGATGACAACCAATTGATGACGGAGTTAACCTTAACTCCCCCTATCAATATGCCATATGTGAGATGAACCTTGAATTCAAGCCAAAACAAATATTTCATCATGAATATTTACAACATATTATATTCATATCAACATAACTTCTCCTTCTTTGTCATCAACAAAAACGAGAAGTGCAACTATAATTTCATCATTGTATATATCATTATGCATGCTAGCAAGTTTTTGATATGAAAGTTAGCAAATTTTTGCATCTTTTGAAATGTGATGTTCAAGATAGCAAGTTTTGTCTTCTCTTTTGAGAAGTGCAATTTTTGCTTCTTTTGCAATGTTCAAGCTAGCAATTCAAACAAGTTTTACATCATGCAAGTTAGCAAATTTTTTACATCATTTTAGAAAATGTAAACTAGCAATATTTGAGATGTTCAAGAAAGCAACTTTGACTTCTTAAAATATGCAAATTAGCAATCTTTGCTTCTCTTTTGAGATGAGCAAGCTAGCATGTTTTTCCATCTTGAAATGTTTAAGCAAGCAAATTTTATCTCCCCCTTTGTCATTGTCAAAAGGAAGGGAAGAATACAATTTTGTAATTCTTTTTTTCTTTCTAATAATTTTTAAATTATGACAAAGGTAAAGAATCAATCTTATTTCAATATGTTTGTGCATCATTATAGTTTCAAATTACAACATGCACAATTTTAAAACCTTACATATCATCCTTACTTTATGCATGATACTAAAAATAAATCAATCATCACTATGGGCATATCATATATGATACTCAAGCATTTATGATATATCATTTTATCAAAAATCATAGTATTACATGCATCATTCCAAATCATAAATATTTCAAATCATGATGGTATCAAAATGTCAAATTACATTACATCCTACCATGCATGATCATAACTTCTCATTTGTATGCATCAACATATTATCATGAGTATTTCATGCATAATTTAATATCATCACATGAAGAATATCAAGAAAAATTAATTGGGTAATGAGATATACACTTCATGAATATAAGGGAGTCACAAACCAAATTTCAAGTTGTGAATATAAAAAAATAAAGAGAAAAATTATGATTCTTTTTGGATGGCTCAAATAGTGAAAAGAAGAATCATAGTAAATGATCTTAATTCATAAAAAATCTCATATTATAATTCTAAGAATTCACAAGAAAATTTATGATTGTCGATTCATGCATTTGAATAAACTCTTGAAATGCTAGTGATTTCTTTTCTCCCCTTTGTCATTGTAAATAAGAAGGAAGAAGAGGGGAATAATACATAACCAAACTCAAGTCATAAATTATCAAGATGTCAAGTAGCATATCATGGTTTATTAGAATAAGTCTCCTTTTTAGTGAATAGCAAAACTAATCATAGGAGAACAAGATCTCAATTCATGCATATAAAATCTACAATCATCAAAATCATTTTCATAGTCCAAGAGATTCATACAAATAGATTCATCAATCTCTTATTGAAAACTTAATAAGAAAGAGATTGAGAAGTTTTCAAGAAAAATGTATTTCCTTTTTATTTAATACAAGCATGCCTTTGTAATTTATACCAAATCAAAACATGCATCATGTTTAAAACTGAAAAAGCAACTTTCATTACAACAAAGATCGATAAGCCATAAATTACAAGAATCATCATACATAATTTCGAAATACAAACTCATTAATCATGATTTCAAATCATAATTACATTATTTCATCAAGCATGATTTCATAAAGTATTTTTAATCAAAATTATTTTGTTTGTTGTAGGAATATATTTTCCTTCTTTACATCAATGATTCAATCATGAGATATACAAATCATAAATACAAAGGAGTCATGTCATGAAAGCTATAAGATCAAAAGTATAACACATAATTCCATAACATCAGATTTCAAATCATTATGCATCATTAAATCTAAAACATGATCATTTTCAATTAAAATGATTAAGTGAATCTAACTTGTCATACTTAGTACTAGGAGTTAATATGCAATTGTCAAGCTTAATTTTTTATTTTTCAAACTCACTAAAAAGATAAGCATGATTCCAAAACTTTAACATTTTTATTATATCTTATATCATTATGTCATTAAAACATCAAGCATGATTTCATTGAGTATTTTCAATCAAAGTCGGAAATCATCAAAATACACATTATTGCTTCTTAGGAACATTCATAAGATTAATCTTATTTGGTGTACAAGCATTAGATTTATATCTAATATTTTGTTGTATTTTCATAAAACATGTAATTGTCATTATCATTTTTAAAATTACTAGCATGATCCCAAGAAAAAAAATTACTTTTATTACATCATGCAATTTTCAAAAAAAAAAAAAAATTATATATAATTTTTCTAAACTAATTTAAAAATAACTCATGAAATGCATTATGTAATTTCGAAATAAAGCAAAGGGGTTTTGGTTACCTCATCGTCGAAAGTTGTTAAGGTGCAGTTTGCCACCTCGCCTTTGTTGGTTTGTTCTTAATCTTTTGATTAACTCGATTTATTCCAAGTCGTCTTGAGTGTTCTATTTTCTTTGGCAACTTCTTTTTAAGTTTATTTTTATTTTTTAATTCTTATTTAATGAACCTTTTAAATTTTATAGTGAGAAGTTCGAGTTCATCATCACTTGAGCTTTCGCTCGAGTGGTCTTCATTTGTTCTAAGTGTCAAATCCTTCTTGTTCTTTGGAAGGTTGTTATCAACCTCTTCATGAGCCATACAACTCATTTCATAGGTCATCAATGACCCAATTAGTTCTTTAATGGGAAAATGGTTCAAGTCCTTTGATTCTTGTATTACCGTGATTTTAGGATCCCAACATTTTGGAAGAGATCTTAATATCTTGTTAACAAGTTCAAAATTCGAAAAATATTTTTTAAGAGTTTTTAAACTATTGATGACATCCGTAAGATGGGTATACATGTCAACAATAGTTTTGCTTAGCTTCATACGAAACAACTCAAAATCATATATTAAAAGATTAACTTTAAAATCTTTAACTCTACTAGTGCCTTCGTGTGTGATTTTGAGTATATGCCAAATGTCAAAAGTTGTTTTGCAAGTAGAAACCCGATTGAATTCAATTTTATCCAAAGCACAAAATAGAGCGTTCATAGCTCTAGCATTTAAAGAAAATATTTTCTTCTCTAAATCATTCCATTCTTTCATTGGAGTAGAAGACTTTTTAAAACTATTTTCGATAATATTCCATAAATTCAAATTCATATAAAGCAAGAAAACTCTCATTCGAGTTTTTCAATAAGTATAGTCCGTCCCATTGAACATGGGAGGACTGTTAGGATCAGGGTCGGCACTAAGAGGGGGGGGGGTGAATTAGTGCCGTGGTAAAATCATGTCTTCAAAAACTTTCGTACGATAAAAATCAATTCCGATGTAAAACCATTTCGTAAAGGTAATACTTTGAAAGCGTACATAAACATATTGAAGGCAATAAGCTATTAAAGAGGTTTGCAGTATGTAAATAGCAGGAAGTAAATGCAAACCAGAGTTTTATAGTGGTTCGGTCAACGTGACCTACATCCACTTCCGACGATGTCACCGGCATCTACAAGAGGCCTTTCTTTAATAGGCAAAGGCCAATCACCTTTTACACCCCTCTTCTCTTTTTACCGGGTTTAGGAGACAACCTTTACTAGCACTCACTTACTCCTCTCTAAACAGAATTCTAAGTTTAAGGCTAGAGGAGGGATCTCTTAAGTGATTTCTACAGCGTTTCTTTGCTTTTAGACTCTCTATGCTTGTGTGTTTTAACTAAGGATGAGAGGGGTATTTATAGGTTTCAAGTTAATTCAAACTTGGAGCCTAAAAACATCTCATCCCGGATTCCCCGGGCACGGGCGGTACCACCGCCTGCACTAGGCGATACCACCGCCCAATGTCAGTCTGGCTGACACTGCCCTAGGCGGTACCACCGCCCAGGTCTGGCGGTACCACTGCTTGGGGTCTAGTGCTGGGTGGTACGATCGCTCAGACTGGTGGTACCACCACCTGGCACCCTGCTAGGGGTGGTACAACCGCCCAAACTAGCAATACCACTGCCTGACATAGTCTCGAAGACTATGCCATGACGGTGAGGCTTCTTGGGGCACTGTTTGGGCTTCTTATTGGGCCCATCAAAATTCTTACATGGGCCTAGCTGGCTCGTAATTGGGTTGGCCCAATCCAAGCCCAATTACGTGCTAACTACGAAATCCTAAGACATATTTTAAGCTAAACAAGTCCGTAAGTCTAGATTCTTTCAGCGAGCTTCCGGCGATCTTCCGGTGAACTTCCGATATACTCCCGGCAAGCTCCTGGACTTTGTGATGATCTTCTTGGTGAGTTCCGATGAGCTTCTCTAGCAAGCTCCGAGACTTCTCGGCTGATTCCTCCAGAACTTCCGACAAACGTCCGGACTTCCGACGAACTCTCGAACTCCCAACGATGTCGTATCCTTGACTCCAAGACTTTATTTTACTTCATGTCTTGCTATCGTATTTAATCCTGCATATGTAAAACACACTTCAGTCTAGACAATTAATCATAAGCAATTAATCAAATTGTCCGGCATGTCATTGGTCTCTCGACGCTTCGTCCGATTCTTCACCGCATCGTCCTCTCTTGTGGCCTATTGCTCAATCAGCTAGTTGACTTTGCAACTCTGATATCATTAGTGTAATGTCCGCTCTTCTTAGCCTGATGCCCGAATCCATGGCCCGAAGCCTTCTCTCGATACGTTGACCGATCCACCGGCCCGACGTCCAATCTTCTGACATGTTCCTCCGGCCCAACATGATTTTTCCTGCTTTAATTGTCTCATCCTGATCGAAGCATCCTGCGTCACTCAAAACATAGATTAAAATATAAACACATATCAATTGATTTCATCATCAAAATACGAGATTCAACAATCTCTCCCTTTTTAATGATAACAACCAATTGATGACGGAGTTAAACTTAACTCCTGGAGTTTAACTAAACTCCCCTATCAATATGCCTTATTGATAGAAACTCTTGAATTAAAAAATCCAAGCAACATGTCATGATCAAATCATGACATATAATCAACATACTTCTCTCCCTTTGTCATCAACAAAAGGGAGAAGTACAATTCTCATGTGTTTAGAGATAAAAAGTTCAAATCATTGCATAATAAACATAGTATCAAATTTTATCATCATACAATCTAGCAATTAAAGATGTGTAAGTTTAGCATGTGTTCTTTTCTTAAGATAGCAACTGTTTGCTTCTCTTTAGACTACAAGCTAGTAATTTTTACGATATGCAAGTTTTACTACATACAAGCTAGCAAAAATTTTGAAAGCAAATATAAGATAGCTTTCTTGTGTAAGCTCATGATTCTTGCTTCCTATTGCAATGTGCAAGTTGCAAGTTTTGCTTCTTGAGATAGGCAAGATAGCACTTTTACAATTTTTGTTTCTTAAGATAGGCAAGCTTGTAATGTTCAAGATAGCAAGCTTTTTCTTCTCTATTAAGAAGTGCCATTTTTGCTTTCTTTGCAAAGTGCAAGCTAGTAAAATGTCAAACTAGCAAGAGACAATATTTTACATAAGGCAAGCAAACAATTTGGCAAGTGTTGGATTTGCATCTTCTCTTTAGATGTGCAAGAAAGTAAGCAAGTTTTTGCATTTTCTTAACTTGTGTAAGCTAGCTAATTTCTCTTTGAGATGACCCTTTACATCAATTCAAGATAGCATATTAGCAACTCTTTCTCCCCTTTTGTCATTGGCAAAAAGAAGGGAAGAATCTTTACATCAATTATGACAAAGGTAAATATTAATCTTATTTATACATCATTATATTTTTAAATTAAAATATGTATATTTTCAAAACCATACATTTTATTTTTCATACATGATACAAATAAATCAATCATCATTATGAGCATATCATACATGATATTCAAGCATTCATGATACATCATTTTGGCAACATGATCATAGCTTTTCAAATGATGGTATCTAAATGTCAAAGTTCATTACATCCTATCATGATCATTAACTTCTCATTTGTATTTTATGCATAATTTCATTTCATCACATTAGGAATATCAAGAATAATTGGGTGATGAGATAAATATTTCATGAATACACGGAATTGTATAAAAATCATATCATAAGTGTTTCATGCATTCATATCATCATATAAGGAATATAAAAAAAAATTTTGACGATGCGATGCACAAATAGTGAACATAAATTTTGAATATCAAGAGACATATTATGATTCTTTTTTAATAACTCAAATAGTGAAAAGAAAGAATCATAATTGACAATCTTGATTTATAAAAAAAATTTCAAGTTATAATTCTCATAAATCAAGATAAAAATCGTGGTTATATGAAACTCATTTAAATCATCAAAATCATCAAAATCACTTTCAAGATGATCAAATAGATTCATTTAAGTCAATAAGATAGAGAAAAAGAATTTTTAGGAAAAATACTTTTCTTTTTTTAATTATTTCAATTCATGTGAATGATTTTATATTAGCATGCTCAAATATTTGTTCTTATATTAAAACCATGCATTAACATTTAGGATCAAAAAATGAATTTCGTCATGAAAACCATCAAGACCACTAAATCACAAAAATCATCATGTATAACCTTAACATCTCATGCATAAAATCATAAAACATTTAATATTTTCATTACATCATTATGGATTACTTCAAATCAAACATGATTTCATTTAATCAAAATCGAGAAATAACAATGGAAATCAACATGATACACATTATTACTTCTTAACCACATATAACATGATTTCATAAGGCATTTTTAATCAAAATCATTTTGTTTATCATAAACATGTAATTTTCATGATTATTTTCAAAATTACTAGAATGATAAGCATGATTCTTAATTTTTGTATTTTCATTATTAAATTATTAAACATGTAATTTTTAAGAAAATTAATTCTAAACTACAAAAAAAATATACATCATGAAAAGCATCATGTAATTTCAAAATAAACTAAAGGCGTTTTGATTACCTCAATGTCAAAAGCCGTTAAGGCGTAGTTTGCTGCCTCGCCTTTGTTAATTTTCTCCTCAAAGGAGCTTGATTCATCCCATTTTTTGTTCTTCTTCTTGTGTTCAAAGCAAAAAGTTTCATTCTTTTTGTTCTTAAATTTTTGTTTTATTAACTTTTTAAATTTCTTAGTGAGTTCAAGTTCACCATCACTTGAGTTTATGCTCGAGTGGTCTTTAAATGTTCTATATCTCAAATCCTTCCTGTTCTTTAGAAGGTGGTTCTTGAGTTCTTTACGTGCATTGCACATCATTTCATAGGTCATCAACGACCCTATGAGTTCTTCGATCAAAAAAATATTTAAAATTTTTGATCCTTGAATAATGATTACTTTTGAATCCCAAGTTTTAGAGAGTGAGCGCAAAACTTTACTAACAAGTTCAAAGTTCAAAAAGGTTTTACCAAGTCCTTTTAGACTATTGATGACATCTGTAAAATGGGTGTATATGTCTTCAATAGTCTCTCTTGGTTCCATACAAAACATCTCAAAATCGTGCATTAAAAAATTTACTTTAGAATCTTTTACACTACTTGTACCTTCATGTGTGATTTCGAGAATATGTCAAATATCAAAGGCTGTTTTGCACAAAGAAACCCAATTAAACTATGTTTTATCTAAGGCCCAAAATAAAGCATTCATAGCTCTAGTATTTAAAGAAAATGTCTTCTTCTCTAAATCATTCCAATTGTTCATTAGAAGAGAAGACATTTCAAATCCGTTTTCGACTATGTGCCATAAATTTAAATCCAACGAAAGCAAGAAAACTCTTATTTGAGTTTTCCAATAAGTGTAGTCCGTCCCATTGAAAAAGGGAGGACAAATGAGTGAGTGACCCTCTTGAAAGCCAAAAAGAGCCATTTATATTTGGGTGTTAAATCAAATTAGAAAACCGTGGCTCTGATACCAATTGTTAAGATCAGGGTTGGCACTAAGAGGCGGGGGCAAATTAGTGCAGCAGTAAAATCATGTCTTCAAAAACTTTCGTACGATAAAAATCATTTCCAATGTAAAACTATTTCGTAAAGGTAATACTTTGAAAGCGTACATAAATATATTGAAGGCAGTAAGCTATTAAAGAGGTTTGTAGTATGTAAATGGCAGAAAGTAAATGCAAACTAGAGTTTTAGAGTGGTTCGGTCAACGTGACCTACATCCACTTTCGGCTTCCTCTTCCGACGAGGTCACTGGTATTCACTAGAGGCCTTCTTTCAATAGGCGAAGGCCAATAACCTTTTACACCCCTCTTCTCCTTTTACCGAGTTTAGGAGACAACCCTTACAAGAACTCACTTACTCCTCTCTAAATAGAATTCTAAGTTTAAGGCTAGAGGAGGGATCTCTCAAGTGATTTCTATATCGTTTCTTTGCTTTTAGACTCTCTGTGCTTGTGTATTTTAACCAAGGATAAGAGGGGTATTTATAACCTTCAAGTTGATTCAAACTTGAAGCCTAAAAACATCTTATCCTGGATTCCCCAAGCACAGACGGTACCACTGCCTGCGCTAGGCAGTACCATTGCCCAGTGTCAGTCTGATTAACATTGCCCTGGGCGGTACCACCGCCCAGGTCTGGCAGTACCATCGCTTGGGGGCCAATGTTGGGTGGTACCACCGCCCTGACTGGCGGTACCACTGCTTGACATAGTCTCGAAGACTATGCCACGACGGTGAGGCTTCTTGGGGCACTATTTGGGCTTCTTAATGGGCCCAACATAGTTCTTACATGGGCCTAGCTAGCCCATAATTGGGTTGGCCCAATCGAAGCCCAATTACGTGCTAACTACGAAATCCTAAGACATATTCTAAGCTAGTCCGTAAGTCTTGATTCTTCCGGCGATCTTCCGACGAACTTCCGACGGACTCTCCGCAAGCTCCTAGACTTCGCGATGATCTTCTTGACGAGTTCTAACAAGCTTATTTGGCAAGCTCCAAGACTTCTCGGCTTGTTCTTCCAAAACTTTCGATGAACGTCCGGACTTCCGATGAACTCTCGAACTCCTAACGATATCGCGTCCTTGACTCTAGGACTTCATTTTGCTTCATATCTTACTATCGTAGTTAATCTTGCACACATAAAATATACTTCGATCTAGATAATTAATCCTAAGCAATTAATCAAGTTGTCCGGTATGTCATTGGTCCCTCGACGCTTCATCTGATTCTTCGGTGCATCGTCCTCTCCTACGGCCTATTGCCCAATTGGCCAGTTGACTCTACAACTCCGATATCCTTGGCACAATGTCCGCTCTTCTTGGCCTAATGCTCGAATTCATGGCCCGAAGCCTTCTATCAATACGTCGACCGATCCGCCGGCCTGACATCCAATCTTCTGACATGTTCCTCCGGCCCAATATGATTTTTTCTGCTTTAATTGTCTCATCCTGATCAAAGCATCCTGCATCACTCAAAATACAGATTAAAATATAAACACATATCAATTGGTTTCATCATCAAAATACGAGATTCAATAAGGACGAACGATAGAAAAGCCCTCTTGAAAGCCATAAAGAACCATTTCTCTTGGGTGTTAAACCAAATGTGAAATAACATGGCTCTGATGCCAACTATTAGGAACGAGTCGGTACTAAGAAGGGGGACGGGGGTGAATTAGTACAGTGGATAAAATCACCGGTTTAAAAAATCTTCAATTCAATTAAAACCGATCTTAGAAAGATAACTTTAAATCTCGTTCATAAGTGTGGTGAAAGCAGTAAGTAGGTAAGGTAGTTTGTAGTAAAGAAAAATTACAAGAATGGAAATGCAAACCGAGTTATAGTGGTTCGGTCGTCATGACCTACATCCACTCTATCGATTCCCTTTCCGTCGAGGCCATGGTATCTACTAACGATATTCCTTCAATGGGCAAAGATCAACTACCCTTATAACTC
>LS990922.1:16539176-16541676 GCA_900464855.2 Musa schizocarpa
ATCATAACTGTAAACTGCCCTTATAGATTTCTCTTTAACTACATCTTGCTTGATCACAAGTTAAAGTGATTTATGAATCGGCTTTTCTACCGAAATCACTCTTATCGTACGAACGCAGTTTTAATCATCGAAAGTTTTCCGCTGCACTAATTCAACCCCCCCCCCTCTTAGTGCTCTTGATCCTAACAATTGGTATCAGAGAGAAATGGCTATCAGAGCCCGGTATTTCTCATTTCGGATTTATACCCGAGAGAAATGGCTCTTCATGGCTTTAAAGAGGGTTTTTCGGTTATTCATCCACCGTTGTTTAATGGATTGGACTACACTTATTGGAAAACTCGAATGAGAGTTTTCTTGATTTCTATGAATTTGGATTTATGGAATATTGTTGAAAACAATTTTCAACTTTCCTCTAAACCGATGAATGAATGGTCGGATTTGGAGAAGAAGTATTTTTCTTTAAACGCAAAGGCTATGAATGCTTTATTTTGCACTTTGGACAAAAATGAGTTCAATCGGGTTTCTTTGTGCGAAATGGCTTTTGACATATGGCACACTCTTGAAATCACACACGAAGGCACTTCTAGAGTTAAAGATTCGAAAATCAACTTTTTGATGCGTGATTTCGAGCTTTTTCAAATGAAGCTAAGCGAAACCATTGGTGGCATATACACCCGTTTTACGGATGTCGTCAATGGTTTAAGAGCTCTTAGCAAATATTTTTCGGATTTTGAACTCGTAAACAAGATTTTGCGTTCTCTTTCTAAGAAGTGGGATTCAAAAATAACTGCAATACAAGAAACTAAAAACCTAAACAACTTACCACATGATGAACAAAACAACCTTCCAAAGAACAGGAATGATTTGGAACCATAGACAAATGAATACCACTTGAGTGATGACTCAAGTGATGAGGACAATGATGAACCTGAACTTCGAACATAAAATCTTAATAAGTTTATTAAACAAAAATCTAAAATAAGCAATGAACTTGAACGGAGGAAGAGGCCAAAGAAGAAGAACACAAAGTGGGATGAATCGAGCTCCTCCGAAGACGAGGAGAAAATCAAGAAAGGCGAGGTGGCAAACTACGCCTTAACCGCTTTCAATGAAAAGATAATCAAAATCCCCCTGATTTATTTTAAAATTACTTGATGCTTTCATGATGTATTTTTTTTTAGTTTAGAATTAATTTTCTTGAAAATTACATATTTAAAAATAAAAATACAAAAATTATGATCATGCTAGTAATTTCGAAAACGATAATATTGCATATTTTATGATAAACAAACAAAATGATTTTGATTGAAAATATGAAATCATGGTTAAGAAGTAATAATGTGTATCATGCTTGATTAACATTGTTGAATGAAATCATGTTTGATTTGAAGTAATACATAATGATGTAATGAAAATATTAAATGATTTTGATACAATGATTGATAATTTTATGCATGAGATTTTAAGTTATACATGATGATAAGCATGTGTTATTTTCATGAGTGTATTTGAAAAACATATGACAAAACCATGTCCGAATGCATGAAAGTGTTAAATTTTATTTTCGAATTTTGTTGACCATAACAATTAATTGTTCTGAATCTATTGATCTTGATGGTTTTTTTGACAAAATTCATTTTTTCGATCCTAAACGTTGATGCACGTTTTTATTTAACATAAATGAAAAAGCATGCTAACATTAAATCAAATACTTCAAAAAGGGAAAATATATTATGAAATCATGAATCTACCTATGTTATGAATTTTGTGAACTATAAAAGTGATTTTTATGATTTAAATTTGAAATGAGTTTTATCAAAATCATGATATTGATTTCTTGGAATAACATGAGATTACCTTTGATGATCATTTTGATTCATGGAATTTTGGATTCATGACTTGGTCTTACATTTGTTTATGAGATGGTTGAAATCTTTGTAACTTTGAATTCTTCCTTTCTCTTTTCAATTTTTGAATTTATGCATGTTATATGTTGAAGATTTGAAACCATGTTTTGGTATCATGCATATCTAAGAAATATTGATGTGACAAATTGAATGAGATGAAAATGAATGATGATTTTTCTCTTGAATATAACTTATGATATTTTTTACATAAATCATCATTTTGATTTCTCGACATTCGATACATGAGATTTTATTATAAATCAAAATTTCTCATTAATCAATTTCTATGATTTTACTTGATATTCTCTTGAGAGGAGATTTTCTAAATGAATCATGATTTTTCCTTGTGAGCTCTTGGAGTTATTACTTGATTTCCTTTTAAAACAAGATCTCTTCTTTGAACTCCTATAATTTTTCTTGATATTTTATTTAAAGAAGATATTTACTATATGAATAATGTTTTTTGTTATTCAAATGATTTTATCCTTCATGACATGATTTCTTTGTATTTATGGCTTGCATGGTTTGAAATGTTTTGGTATGATGCATGCAATGATGAAATATTTATGAAGTTAAAATGATGTATGCAATAC
>LS990922.1:16546676-16559176 GCA_900464855.2 Musa schizocarpa
TTTCCGTCGATCATCCGATGAACCCTCGGTGATGCTCATGCTGACTTCCGACAAACTTCTAGACTTGTGACGATCCACTTAGCAAGTTCTGACGAGCTTCTTTGGCAAGCTCTTGGACTTCTCAGATTTGTTCCCGCAAAACGTTCGACGACCGTCCGGACTTCCGTCGAGCTCTCGAACTCCCAACGTGATTATAGTCTTGACTTCGGCCCAACTCCTACTGCATGTCTTTCTTTCATCATAGTTAATCCTACACACTTAAAATAAAACTTCGATCGAGACAATTAATCCTAAGCAATTAACTAAGTTGTCCGGTATGTCATTGGTTCCTCGACGCTTCGTCCGATTCTTCGCCGCATCGTTCTCTCCTGCAACCTATTGCCCAATCGGCTAGTTGACTCTGCAACTCCGATATCCTTGGCGCAATACCCGCTCTTTTTGGCCTGATGCCCAAGTCCATGGCCCGAAGCCTTTTGTCGATACGTCGACCGATGCATTGGCCCAACGTTCAATCTTCTGGCATGTTCCTCTAGCACAATATGATTTTTCCTGTTTTAATTGTCTCATCCTGATTGAAGCATCCTGCGTAACTCAAAACGTAAATTAAAACATAAACACAATTATCAATTGGTTTCATCAACAAAATACGAGATTCAACAATCTTCCCCTTTTAGATGATGACAATCAATTGATGACGGAGTTAAACTTAACTCCCGGAGTTTAAACAAACTCCCCCCATCAATATGTCATATTGATAGAACCTTGAATTCAACCTAAATTCAAGTCATTGCAATATTCATCATGAATACTTGCAGCATGTTATCATGAACTTATGCATAAACTTATGCATAACATCATACTTCTCGCCCCTTGTCATCAACAAAAAGGAGAAGTACCACAATCAAGTGCATGAAAAACATAGTATCATCATGCAATTTTGCTATCATCATAGATATGCAAGGTAGTAAGATAGCAAGTTCCACAACATCAAGCTAGAAAATTTTATAATATTTTAGAACATGCAAACTAGCAGTTTTGAGATGTTCAAGAAAGCAACTCTTGCTTCTTGAAATATGTAAATTTGTCAAGTTTTGCTAGATATGCAAGTTAGCATTTTTGCCTCTTGAGATAGGCAAGATAGCACATTTGCTTCTTTTGAGATAGCAACTTTTTGCTTCTCTTTAGATTACAAGCTAGCAATTTTTACGGTATGCAAGTTTCATAATATACAAGCTAGCAAAAATTTCGAACGCAAATGCAAGATAACTTTCTTGTGTAAGCTCATGATTCTTGCTTCCTATTGCAATGTGCAAATTGCAAGTTTTGCTTCTTGAGATAGGCAAGATAGCACTTTTGAAATTTTTTTTTCTTTAGATAGGCAAGCTTGTGATGTTCAAGATAACAAGCTCTTTCTTCTCTTTTGAGAAGTGCCATTTTTGCTTTCTTTGCAAAGTGCAAGCTAGCAAAATGCCAAACTAGCAAGAGATAATATTTTACATGAGGCAAACAAACAATTTGGCAAATGTTACATTTGCATCTTCTCTTTTGAGAAGTACAATTTTTGCTTTCATCTTGAATTGTGCAAGCTAGTTAGTTTGCCTCTTTTCATGATGTCCACGCTAGAAATTCTTGCTCCCCCTTTGTCATTGTCAAAAACAAGGGAAGACCCTTATATCAATTTTCATATTATAACAAAGGTAAGTATCAATCTTATTTGTGCATCATTATATATTCAAATTAAAATATACACAATTTCAAAAACCTTATTTTTCATGCACGATACCAAAAAATAAATCAATCAACATTAATGGGCATATCATACATGATACTCAAACATTAAAATTTTTAAGCATTTATCAACATATTGATCATGATACCAAACATTCATCATTTAAAGCATTAATGATACACATCATATGCAATACATCATGTATATCATTATCATAAGTATTGCATACATCATTTTAACTTCATGAATATTTCATCATTGCATGCATCATACTAAAACATTTCAAGCTATACAAACCATAAATACAAAGAAATCATGTCATGAAGGATAAAATCATTTGAATACCAAAAGACATGATACATATAGTAAATATCTTTTTTAAATAAAATATCAAGAAAAATCATAGGAGTACAAAGAAGAGATCTTGTTTTAAAAGAAAATCAAGTAATAACTCCAGAAACTCACAAGGAAAAATCATGATTCAATTAGAAAATCTCCTCTTAAGAGAATATCAAGTAAAATCGTAGAAGATCGATTAATGAGAAATTTTGATTTATAATAAAATCTCATCGAATGTCGAGAAATCAAAATGATGATTTATGTAAAAAATATCACAAGTTATATTCAAGAGAAAAATCATCATTCATTTTCAACTCATTCAATTTGTCATATCAATATTTCTTAGATATACATGATACCAAAACACGGTTTCAAATCTTCAACATATAACATGCATAAATTCAAAAATTGAAAGGAGAAGGGAAGAATTCAAAGGTACAAAGATTTCAACCATCTCATAAACAAATGTAAGACCAAGTCATGAATCCAAAATTCCATGAATCAAAATGATCATCAAAGGTAATCTCATGTTATTCCAAGAAAACAATATCATGATTTTGATAAAACTCATTTCAAATTTAAATCATAAAAATCACTTTTATGGTTCACAAAATACATAGCATAGGTAGATTCATGATTTCATAATATATTTTCCCTTTTTGAAGTATTTGATTTAATGTTAGCAAGCTTTTTCATTTATGTTAAATAAAAACATGCTTCAACGTTTAGGATCGAAAAATGAATTTCGTCATAAAACCATCAAGATCAATATATTCTAAAAAATTAATTGTTATGGTCAAAAAAATCTGAAAATGAAATTGAACACTTTTATGCATTCGGACATGGTTTTGCCATATGTTTTTCAAATACACTCATGAAAATAACACATGTTTATCATCATGTATAACTTAAAATCTCATGCATAAAATTGTCAATCATTGTATCAAAAACATTTAATATTTTCATTACATCATTATGCATTACTTCAAATCAAATATGATTTCATTCAACAATGTTAATCAAACATGATACACATTATTACTTCTTAACCATGATTTCATATTTTCAATCAAAATCATTTTGTTTGTTTATCATAAAATATGTAATATTATCATTTTTGAAATTACTAGCATGATCATAATTTTTGTATTTTTATTTTTAAATATATAATTTTCAAGAAAATTAATTCTAAACTAAAAAAAAATACATCATGAAAGCATCAAGTAATTTTAAAATAAATCAGGGGGATTTTGATTATCTTTTCATTGAAAGCGGTTAAGGCGTAGTTTGCCACCTCGCCTTTCTTGATTTTCTCCTCGTCTTCGGAGGAGCTCGATTCATCCCACTTTGTGTTCTTCTTCTTTGGCCTCTTCCTCCGTTCAAGTTCATTGCTTATTTTAGATTTTTATTTAATAAACTTATTAAGATTTAGTGTTCGAAGTTCAAGTTCATCATTGTCCTCATCACTTGAGTCATCGCTCAAGTGGTATTCATTTGTCTGGGATTCCAAATCCTTCCTGTTCTTTGGAAGGTTGTTTTGTTCATCATGTTCATCATGTGCATTGTGCACTATTTCATATGTCATCAACGAACCAATTAGTTCTTCAAGTGATAAGTTGTTTAGGTTTTTGGCTTCTTATATTACAGTTACTTTTGAATCCCACTTCTTAGAAAGAGAATGCAAAATCTTATTTACGAGTTCAAAATCCGAAAAACATTCGCCAAGAACTTTTAAACCATTGACGACATCCATAAAACGGGTGTACATGTCACCAATGGTTTCGCTTGGCTTCATTTGAAAAAGCTCGAAATCACACATCAAAAAGTTGATTTTCGAATCTTTAACTCTAGAAGTGTCTTCGTGTGTGATTTCAAAAGTATGCCATATCAAAAGCCGTTTCACACAAAGAAACCCGATTGAACTCATTTTTATCCAAAGCGCAAAAGAAGGCATTCATAGCCTTTGCATTTAAAGAAAAATACTTCTTCTCCAAATCCGACTATTCGTTCATCGGTTTAGAGGGAAGTTGAAAACTGTTTTCAATAATATTCCATAAATCTAAATTCATAGAAATCAAGAAAACTCACATTCGAGTTTTCCAATAAGTGTAGTCCAATCCGTTAAACAACGGTGGACGAACAACCGAAAAACCCTCTTTAAAGCCATTAAGAGTCATTTCTCTCGGGTGTAAATCCGAAATGAGAAATACCAGGCTCTAAACCAATTAAATCACTTTAATTTGTGATCAAGAAAGATACATTTAAAGCAAGTCTACGAAGGCAGTTTGCAGTTATGATGGAAATTAGAATGTACGCGTAAACTGAAATATGATGTTTGTACGATAAAACTGATTTACGTCTAAACGCCGATTCAGAAAATACTAAACTTTGAAACACAATCGTAAATGCACAGAAGGCAGTAAGCTATTGAGGAGGTTTGCAGTAAAGATAATATGCTCAAAGTAAATGCAAACCGAGATTTAAAGTGGTTCAGTCAATCTAGACCTACATCCACTTTTGGCTTCCTCCACCGACAAGGTCACCGACGTCCACTAGAGGCCTTCCTTCAATAAGCAAAGGCCAACCACCTTTTTACAGTTTCACTCCTTTTGACGGGCTTAAGAGACAACCCTTATAGAATTTTCTTTCTTCTCTTGACAGATCAAAACTTGGAAGAAAGGAGGAAGGAGAACTTTTAACTCATACAACACTTTTGAGCTCTAAAAATCACATAGTAAGATCAGGATTTCTGTGGTTTTGGGTTTCTCTTTCATTGTTGAAAGAGTTGGGTATTTATAGGCCCCAAACCAGTTTGAATTTCGAGCTCAAAATTGTCAATTCTCGGAATTCCGGGGTCTAGCAGTTGCACCACCTGATTGGAGCGGTTGCACTGCCTAGCAGAGCTCGGAGACTGAGCCTCTGAGTGGTGCCACCGTTTGTCAAGGGCGGTTGCACCTCCTGCCAGAACTCGGAGATCGAGCTCATGCGGTGCCACCGCCTGATTGGGGGGTTGCACCGCCCAGCTAGAGCTCGGAGACCGAGCTCAGTCGGTTGCACCTCTGTCAGAGGCGGTTGCACCACCCAACTAGAGCTCGGAGACTGAACCCTCGGCGGTGCCACTGCTGACCCAAGCGGTACCACCTTTGGCCAAGTAATCTGGGTCCGAATGGGCTGATCCATTCGGCCCAATTTAGGTCTATCAAGGGCCCAATTGCCACAAGATTAAGTTAATGGGATCACCTCCCATTTCTAACTTAATCATCGTGAAAATTACGAATTTCTTAAGACATTTACTGTAACATGCTCCGATGCGTCAATTGCTTCTTCCGGCGAGCTTCCAGTGAGCTTCCGTCGATCATCCGATGAACCCTCGGTGATGCTCTTGCGGACTTCCGGCAAACTCCTGGACTTACGACGATCCACTTGGCAAGTTCCGACGAGCTTCTTTGGCAAGCTCCTGGACTTCTTGGATTTATTCCTATAGAACCTTCGATGACCGTCCAGACTTCCGTCGAGCTCTCGAATTACCAACGTGATCATAGTCTTGACTCCGGCGTAACTCCTACTTCATGTCTTTATTTCATCGTAGTTAATCCTGCACACTTAACACAAAACTTCGATCGAGATAATTAATCCTAAGCAATTAACTAAGTTGTATGACATGTCATTGGTCCTTTGACGCTTCGTCCGATTCTTCGGCGCATCGTCCTGTCCTGCGACTTATTGCCCAATCGGCCAGTTGACTCCGCAACACCGATATCCTTAGCGTAATACTCGCTCTTTTTGGCCCGATGCCCAAGTCCACGGCCCGAAGCCTTTTATCGATACATCAACCGATCCATCGGCTCGACATCCAATCTTCTGACATGTTCCTCCAATACAACATGATTTTTCCTGTTTTAATTGTCTCATCTTGATCGAAGCATCCTACGTCATTCAAAACGTAAATTAAAACATAAACACAATTATCAATTGGTTTCATCATCAAAATACGAGATTCAACAATATATATATATATATATATATATATATATATATATATATATATATATATATATATATATATATATATATATATATATATATATATATATATATATATATATATATATATATATGTATATATATATATATATATATATGTATATATATATATATATATATATGTATATATATATATATATATATATATATATATATATATATATATATATATATATATATATATATATATATATATATATATATATACATATATATATGTATATGTATGTATATTTATTTATATATATACATATACATAAATATATATATTTATATATGTATCTATATATATGTATATGTATATATATATGTATATATATATATATATATATATATATATATATATATATATCTATATATATATATGTATGTATATATATATGTATGTATATATATATGTATATATATATATGTATATATATGTATATGTGTATATATATATATATGTATATATGTATATATATATGTGTATTTGTATATATATATATATATATGTGTGTGTATATATATATATATATATATGTATATATATACAAATATATATATATACATATACATTTTTGCTTTGTTTGTACAATTGAAGTCTGTTTCTTTGCTATACAAGAGAGGGCGAAAGAGAGAGAGAGAGAGAGATCGTTGTGTAAGATTTTTGAGGGGTAAAGAATATCTTACTGTAGTTGAATTATTGAGTGTTGTATAGTATTGACCAACAAATTAAATAATTTTAAGTTTTGAATTATATTAATAATATGATATCAGACTGATATTGAAATTGTTAGACTTACTGTGATAATGATAAAGATTGTTGTAGAATTGCAATGGTGAGCAATGACCTTAATTTGAGTTGTATTTGGCAAAATAACACGGTACACATGGTCGAAGCATAATAGACAAAATAGCATAACAAGTTATAAAGCTTTACATGTATTGGTAGGTATAATATGTAATATAAAAATTCTTGCATGTCTATTAATTTAGATTATTGAGCTGATTATTATTATTATTATTATTATTATTATTATTGTTATTATGATAGTACGTTTTCAATCCTTACTTATACATGTGGTCCACAGATTAAAAAATCCTAAAATCTATAATAAAATCAAGGTGTATATCATGTGGTAGATTAAAATAAGTGGTAGATTATGTGCTTCAATAATGATATTATTATGATATTTCCTTCTAAAGTCTTAAAATAAGTCGTAGATTATATGTTTCGAAAATGGCAAGATAATCTTTTTATTCGAAAAATAGCACAGATTCATTTGAAGTCTATGATTTTCACGTATATTCAATGTAATTAAATCACAATATTTAGACAATTAGAATACTTCAATATGGAATTTTCTAATTACTAATGCAAATATATTGAAATTATGATTGACTTTATTATCCTCTAAAATGCTTTTTTTAACAAAAAAATCAAGGATACTTTTATTTCAAACCATAAGTTATTGGTAGGTCACAATCAACAGCAATGAACCTGAATTTTTTGGATTATGACACATAATTGTAATTTAAATTAAAATTTGTAATGACATATAATTATTCCAAATTTTAAAAGGACAAAAAATTAATAAAAACACTTCTTGGACAAGCTCTAATAATGCCATGTTGAAATCAGTCAATCATATGCTAAAAGGTCTAAACTATTCTTGGAAAGGGTAAAATGGTCAGACAGCGTGGCGGCATTCCCCTCTATTTAAACGCTCACCGCCCCCCCCACCCCCCGGGAGGAACCGTAACCATCATGAAGGGAGGCGTGTTTTGAAGGCCGACACCGAGAAGGGCTGAGTCCGACGTCGGTGTCGCCAAAGGCGCCTCCTTTCCTAGCTTAACCATCGTGCAGGGAGGCGTGTTTTGAAGAACGACACCGAGAAGGGCAGAGTCCGACGACGGTGTCGCCGAAGGCGCCTCCTTTCCTCGCTGTCGGGAGGCAATGCACAGGGTTCTCGTCCTCCGAAGGCTCTATTCTTCTCTGCCCCGTTCGCGGAGGCTCTCTCAGTCGGCAGCAGTGGCGGCCGACCGGATTGACGCGGCCGTGCTTCCCATTATGCCGCCCTTCGACTACACCCCGCCTCCGTACCTCGGGCCGCGGGCGGCGGAGATCGTCCGGAAGCGGTCGGAGTTCCTCAGCCCTTCCATTTCCTACCTTTACAAGAATCCCGTGCGTTTGCCCTCCTTCCTCTCCTTCACACCCAAAGATTTAAAACATGGTCAAAATCAAAGGGCTTTTTTTGGGTTCTTTCTGACGAATTAATCGAGTAAAAATCGAGTTATTTTAGAATTTCGTTTCGCCTAATCCCCAATTGCCGGAACTTCTGATCTCGAGGAACAATTTCGAATATTATTTCTTTTATACTTGATTTAGAATGTCATTGTAACTTCAATTGATGCATTTTTCTCTGTGATTGGGCAAGAAATCATAGAAAATTGTACTGCAATTAAGGCAAAGTTTCTATCTTTGCAGTTGAACATTGTGGACGGAAAGATGCAGTACTTGTTCGACGAGAATGGTCGCCGGTACCTCGATGCGTTTGGTGGTATCGCTACCGTGTCATGTGGCCATTGCCACCCTGATATTGTGGAAGCCATAATTAACCAGACGAAACGGCTTCAGCATCCTACTGTTCTATATCTAAACCACGCCGTCGCAGATTTCGCAGAGGCATTGGCTTCCAAGTTTCCTGGAGATCTCAAGGCACGTACAACCCGTCTTCTCTTCTCCTCCTTGGTTGTTTATATTGCGCATACACCAACTTAAATTGAACCCTTACACCATACTCTCCTCTGCAGGTCGTCTTCTTCACTAATTCCGGGACTGAAGCAAATGAACTTGCCATGATGATTGCTCGAGTTTATACTGGTTGTCATGATATCATATCAGTCAGAAATGCATACCATGGGAATGCTGCTGGGTCAATGGGTGCGACTGCTCAAAGTAACTGGAAATTCAATGTTATTCAGGTAAATTTAATGTTAGGGCCTGAATTATCACCACTATCATCATCATCATCATCATCTAGAGTATAATGTGAGGAACGAAAATAAATGCAAACAATTATGCTTCTTCATGTATTCTGGAAAACTAGCTTTTTCACAACAAAGCATCATCTGTTATATATATGAATGATGTGATTGAAAGGACTGCTCCGTATTTTGCTTAGGAATCTTATCATCATGCTAATGATAAAAATATCATCATGAGTCTCAAGTTATTTTTCCAGACTGGGATGCACCATGCACTGAATCCAGACCAATACAGAGGGATATTTGGTTCAGATGGAGAGAAGTACGCCAAAGATGTGGAAGAAATCATAGACTTTGGAACTTCTGGGAGAGTTGCTGGCTTTATCTCGGAAGCCATACAAGTATGCAGTTTCATATCGATTCTTCCACGACTCATTCTATGATGCCTTCTTATTTTGATGCGTATGTTTGATTCATCTCTGGTCACACATCCGTTAACTGAAATCCCTGGCTGGTTCTTCTGTGGCAGGGAGTAGGTGGTGTAATGGAACTGGCACCGGGTTATTTGCCTGCTGTTTACAGAACCATAAAGAAAGCTGGGGGGCTCTTCATAGCTGATGAGGTCCAGGCAGGATTTGCTCGAACAGGAAGCCATTTTTGGGGATTTGAAGCTCATGGAGTTGTGCCAGACATAGTGACCAGTGCCAAGGTTAGCTCTTACAATCTTTTCACCTAATCAGTTAGCTTTATGGTATGTGTTGAAATTGATAATGAATCCATGAGTCAGAGTGATTATAATTAACATGCATCAATTTATCATCAATTCAATCCAAACAGTTAATCTCATTAAGTTGTGGGTCAAAATAATCTCTCTCTTTTATTTTAATCTTTCCTCACACATAAATATCTCTCTGGGATCCTGCACCTGTTTTCCATTTGGATTGGGGTTTGACATGCTCAAGTGGCACCGACTTGCTAGAAAAATTCTTACGAAACTTTTGCCATATTTGAGTACTTCAGACTTGGCATTATAGTAGCTTTTGCATATTGATCGGTTTGATTTCAGAACATGTCTGAAACTGTAAGACTCTCTATGTAGCCTTGTGCATTGTTCTTAGTTAACCCCTTACCTCACTTGAGTTCAACTGACATCTATTGCATTCTCTTTAGGGCGCTGGGAACGGCATACCAATAGGTGCTGTGGTTACGACTCCAGAAATTGCTCGAGTCTTGACTCAACGATGCTACTTCAACACCTTTGGTGGTAATCCCGTCTGCACAGCTGCCGGTCATGCTGTTCTCAAAGTGATTGAAAAGGAAAACCTTCAAGAAAATGCATTGGTTGTGGGTTCTTACTTGAAAGATCAACTCAAGGCACTTCAGGACAAACATGATAGTGAGTTTAAGTTTACATCTCATAGTCATCATCTTTATGCACTTCAAGAGAAACACACACCTGCACAGCTGCCGGTCATGCTATCATCAAATGCTTCATCTTAGTTCTTCTTAAATTAATCACTTGATGTTTTGAATGTTGCAGTCATTGGCGATGTAAGAGGAAGAGGTTTGATGCTCGGAGTTGAGTTGGTCACCGACCGTCAACACAAGACTCCAGCCAAAACTGAGATCTTGCATGCTATGGAGACGATGAAAGGTGAACACTCTCCAGTACTGTCTTCAAGCTAACCTGATGTAGTTTCTTCACTCACTGCTCTCATGGCAGTTCAAAATGACTCTTTCCCTCCTTACTGCTCAATAATGTGCTTCTTCGAACAGACATGGGTGTGTTGGTCGGAAAGGGTGGTTTCTATGGCAATGTCTTCAGAATAACACCTCCTCTCTGCTTCTCCAAGGAAGACGCAGGTATGTGTGTATATGCATTGGCTCTTCTTTTTGTTCCTTCGCTCTCACTTGAGTGGTGCATGTCTAATGTCTTCCTTTTTGCAGACTTCTTCTTGGATGTCATGGACATTGCATTATCCAAGATCTGAAGCCTCTCCACTGTTCTTGGTGGTGACTGTAAACGCATCTTTGGAAACACTAATTGGAAGAGTGCACTCTCAAAAGGAGATCTTGATGATGACGAGAGACCACGTTCTCTCTCTCCGTGCTTTTCCGAATCCATGCATGTAGTCTTGCTTAGGGGCATTGGCTGTGTGCTACGTGGAAATTTAAGCATGATGCTGAGAGCAAAAGCCATATATGACAATATTGTTATAATCTTAATGAGGCCTTAGATTTTGTGACGGCATCTACTTATTTCTTTTTCTCTTTTTATTTCAAGGGTTGACAAGGAAATTGAGGTAGAAGTATGCAAGAATGAGATTTTTTTTTCAAAAAAAAAGCCTATAAATTACTATTACATCAAACAACATATCAAGTGATGATGGACTTACCTTACGACCGTCACTTGTATAATAATATACTAATGTACAATACTACACTAATGTTCCCACAAAAATCGAAAGAAAAAGTTAAGTCTTGTAAAGGACACATTATGCTTATTTCACTTGTAATCAAAACTAGGTAGATCATCAATTCAATTAAATCACGAGTAAATGGACCATTAATCAGAGTATTGGGTTAGTTTATTGAATTGATAGTTTTAATTAAAATTTATATTTTTATTAAAAATAAATAATTTTTTTAAGTAATAAATAAGAAATTTTATTGCAAAATTATATACATTAGGATCAAAGATAATTTATGGCAAGATAATAAATAATTTTGTTCTTTTCTACCAAAAAAATGTATATTATAACTCAATATTTAAAAAAAAAAAAAGTAATTGGATTAAATATGAAGTTTGTACAAAATAGCTTTGTTTACATAAGCTGTAGACTAAAGCGAGAAATATCTTAAAATGGTCTAGGAGAGTGCACCTCACCCTAGAAAGGTAGAATGGTCTCGCTACACCAAACTCGTCTCTAAGAGTAGTCAAATGAAAAGGTAATCATAACTATACATGCTTTAGACTATGACTCTTTGCTATAGTCAATAAATAATAAAATAAATGTTCAATCATGTTGGGACTACCTATAAACACATCACATTATTGAAATATATAACTACGGAATATATACAGTTCTTCAACATCATTCCTGAGATCAATAACTAATGGTAAAATTGAATCTAATGAAGATCCTTTTCTCGCTTCTTGCCAAGTGCTTCGTTTTCAGATCTTGCTCCATACATGATTTTAAGTCTTTAAGAATGTTGATCAGAAGTTAAGCATTATTTGTGTTTTGACACTCAAAGATTCTACTACACCTCTCCTTCCGAATCCACTAAATAGTACATCGGAAAGTAATATTTGCTAGTTGTGCAAAAGACCCTTTTCTTCAGAAGCTTTGCATGAGCTTTCCTAATTCTTGATACAAATTTGACTTTGGTAACCTATTGAGTTCAAATCTCTTCA